>OX030955.1:13929582-14172082 GCA_943735955.1 Piscicola geometra
TCAATAGAAAAAGATAATAACTATAACTTAAACAAGCACTCTTAAATTTCAAAAAAACATTTATACATTACATAGAAGCGAAAATAAATAGAAAATGAAAGAACAACGCAATGACAACTTGATGGAACACTACAAAAGGACAGCAGCAGACTAACAATTTAAAAGAACATTACAACTTAGAACAGCGACAACACTATCACCTTTCCCTTGAGCACAATGGCGTCTTCATGTCTATTTGTATGTTCTTTGCCGCTTGACTGGGAAGGTTTTTACTGGCACCACAATACGAGTGTGTTCAACATCTTCTCTACATACACGTACAAGTATATACAAGCACCCATGCACACATACAACCACATAAATACAAAAACACACATGCGGAAACACACACACACACATACACACACACACACACACACAAACACACAAGCACACACACATCGACTTAATTATAAGTCAAGGCAATGATGTCTCTATCATCTTCGTTAGCTCATCAATACACAACACACAAATTACATGCGCATATCAAATGCATACATTTATACCCAGTATTCTATAAGGAAGAAAAATATTATTTTTTAATTAGTCGTAACTTTCTGCCATGATTTGACGGCAGCGTCTTCTTTTTCATTGTGTATTTGAGAGCAGAACAAGAATGATCCACCATTGTTGAGGCCTTGAGTATTCTGAGCTGAGGAAGGCGTTGGGGTGCTGAAAGTCAAAACAGTTTTTTGAATGAAATGCTTGAAAAAAAAAGTACCTATTTTAAAGTGATGGGACACGTTACGTTAATTTTACAAAAGATTTGGGTAATTAATTTTTACAAATTCCTGGTTACTTGACCCATTAATCGGGTATACGTTACAATCCATAGTTTGAATGTTAATTTATTTTCTATAGTAAAATAAAAAATAAAAACATCAAGAAATCGCATCAAAACAACAAATTAACGATTTCACGGGAAAAACAATGTACACAAGACATCAATAACAACTCATTAGCGTATAACAATAAATGCCGACTCTGCCATTCTCTAACTCCTCCATCAAACGCAACACTTCTCTTCTCTAAAAGCATTTTTCTATCTTCTTTCTCCCACCATCTCCATTTTCTACTACTTTTTATCACTCTCTTCTTTTATTTAATTAATTAAAATTATTGATAATGACATAAGCTTTCATCATCGGCAACAATCCTCTCCATTCCTCTAAAACCATTATTTCCATCGTTTCTCTCCCATTATTTTATGCTTTTCTTTATCACGTTTTATTAAGAAACTTATTGTATGAACGTTTTTCCTGAAGTGCTTAGATCACTTTGTGAAAAAACTGGTGATTTCCAGTGCGATAAAGCCTGGAAATAAAATAAAAAAACAACTTATTTGCTTTTCCAAACCATGATGTCCAAGATGAAATAGTAAATAATACTAGCATCGCGAGAAAATTCATTAAAACCTATTTATTACAAACGAGTAAATTCTTGAGGATGACAAGTTGCATTGAAGTATAATTCATATTCAAAATGTGGTTTCTTATTGGAACTTGCTCTAATGTTAACGATGCATAACTATGAAGACACCATTTAATGTTCTGCTCAATTACGAAATTAAAATATTTCAAATTTTAATTTTTATGAAAAATGGATTTTAAAACTAAAGTTAAATTTTTAGTAATTATTGTAATACTTATTGTTCAGTAAGCTTTTTAAACCGGGGCTTGAGAAACTTGTCATTGTAATGCCTTTCAAAACACTCATTAAAATTTCATTCATCAAAAAAGTATTAAAAAAACAAAAACAACATATTTTTTTAATATTCAAATGAATACTTTAAAAAACATTAAAAAGCTATTCAGATTTGTTCGTGGAAGAGGAATCGATACAGTCTTTAAAAAGAGCTTTATAATTAAATGTTGTTCTGTCGTGGCTTGTGATTAGGAGGAAGGTGAGATGAATGGAATGGTGGAAGGATGGAGTGGTGGACACAAACACACACACACACATAAAAGCACACATACACCCACAAACACCTACACAAACATGCACACACACATACACACACACACACATAGTCACAAACAAACACACACAAACACACACACACATAAAAGCACACATACACCCACAAACACCTACACAAACATGCACACACACATACACACACACACACATACACACAAACAAACACACACAAACACACACAAACACACACACATACACACACACATACACACACACACACACTGGCAGGCTTATTAGTGATACTTTTATAGAGGCGAATTAAGAAGAAGCAGGAGTCGAATGAATGCAAAAGTTAATGAATGCAAAAGTTAATGAATGCAAAAGTTAATGAATGCAAAAGTTAATGAATGCAAAAGTTAATGAATGCAAAAGTTAATGAATGCAAAAGTTAATGAATGCAAAAGTTAATGAATGCAAAAGTTAATGAATGCAAAAGTTAATGAATGCAAAAGTTAATGAATGCAAAAGTTAATGAATGCAAAAGTTAATGAATGCAAAAGTTAATGAATGCAAAAGATAATGAATGCAAAAGTTAATGAATGCAAAAGTAAATGAATGCAAAAGTAAATGAATGCAAAAGTTAATGAATGCAAAAGTTAATGAATGCAAAGGTTAATGAATGCAAAAGTTAATGAATGCAAAAGTTAATGAATGCAAAAGTTAATGAATGCAAAAGTTAATGAATGCAAAAGTTAATGAATGCAAAAGTTAATGAATGCAAAAGTTAATGAATGCAAAAGTTAATGATTGCAAAAGTTAATGAATGCAAAAGTTAATGAATGCAAAAGTTAATGAATGCAAAGTTAATGAATGCAAAGTTAATGAATGCAAAAGTTAATGAATGCAAAAGTTAATGAATGCAAAAGTTAATGAATGCAAAAGTTAATGAATGCAAAAGTTAATGAATGCAAAAGTTAATGAATGCAAAAGTTAATGAATGCAAAAGTTAATGAATGCAAAAGTTAATGAATGCAAAAGTTAATGAATGCAAAAGTTAATGATTGCAAAAGTTAATGAATGCAAAAGTTAATGAATGCAAAAGTTAATGAATGCAAAGTTAATGAATGCAAAGTTAATGAATGCAAAAGTTAATGAATGCAAAAGTTAATGAATGCAAAAGTTAATGAATGCAAAAGTTAATGAATGCAAAAGTTAATGAATGCAAAAGTTAATGAATGCAAAAGTTAATGAATGCAAAAGTTAATGAAT
Organism: Piscicola geometra; assembly: GCA_943735955.1. NCBI lineage: Eukaryota > Metazoa > Annelida > Clitellata > Hirudinida > Piscicolidae > Piscicola > Piscicola geometra. The sequence goes on from OX030955.1 coordinate 13,932,811, forward strand.
GCAAAAGTTAATGAATGCAAAAGTTAATGAATGCAAAAGTTAATGAATGCAAAAGTTAATGAATGCAAAAGTTAATGAATGGAGAAGTTAATGAATGCAAAAGTTAATGGCGTTGAAGGGGCCGCTTGCTTAAGAGAAAACCGTGTTCTTCGTTGTGCATTCAGTTTGTTGGCAATGATGATGGTGGCGATGTTGAGAGTGTCGATGTTGAGGAGGGTGGTGGTGATGATGATGGTGGGATGATGATGAGTGTTAGCATTGGATAAACAGTAATGGTATATCAAGGTTTTTTGGCAGCTACGTACAAAAAAACCCACACACACACACACACACACACACACACACACACACACACACACACACACACACACACACACACACACACACACACACACACACACACACACACACACACACACACACACACACACACACACACACACACACACACACACACACACACACACAAACACACACACACACATACACACACACACACACACACACACATACACACACACACACACACACACACACAAACAGACAAACACATACACACACACACACAAACAGACAAACACATACACACACACACACAAACTTTCTTTTTTAATACTTCCACTCGAAGCCTGCAATTTGCAGGAGCACCACAGACTCATAAGGATTCTCAAACGGAGCAATGAAGGCCAGTCTTACAAATCCCTCCATGCAAGCATCAATCTTTCTGTCGACCTCTCAACCTTTCTTCGCATCATCACTCATCTATATGTTCCTCCGTATATCCATCCTTTCATGCATCCATCTCTCCATTCATCCATCCATCCATCCATCCACTTATCCATCCATCCACCTATCCATCCATCCACCCATCCACCTACCCACCCATATATTTTTAAACTACTGTTATTCCTCTCACCTATTCATTTATTCATTTATCCCACAATACCTCATGAAATATTTATGAACATTCCTCAACTATTCGCAAAACGGTTTTTATTAAATGACCTCGACTGCCAAATATTCGCCGGTCGCTTCAAGTGCTTTATACCACGAGTACGCAACTAGATATTTCAGTTAACTCGTTTAAAAAATTAATAATTTAACTAAATCTAACTGATTTAAGCTGAATCCATAACTACGTTACTATAGTCAATAGCGCAAAGCTAGATTTAGTTAAATTATTAATTTTTTTATTAAATCAACTTAAATATTTATTGAGATTTACTAAATTCATTATTTTTTGTCTGAAAAAAAAGTTATGCATGAGCACTCCGAAAATGTTGTTTTGACAAAATATTGTTTAAGTGCTAAAGAAAAAAATTGATCAAAATTATTTTTTTAAATAAGATCTTTTTTATTTTTTTTATATGATTGAAGGAATGTTTGAAAAAGGTTACGAGAAAGGAAAATTGACAAAATATATGGGGCAGCATCGAAAATTTCAAGATCAAACTTTTGACCAAACAAAATATTATATTATATTTATATTTAAACCATTAAATTATTTTTAAATAGAACATTCGAATACCTTCATTTTGGTATACTCCATTATTTGTTCTGATAAATATAGGCTGAAACATTCTCGTTGATATTTCTTATGACCTTCTAGACGTTTCACTATTTCATGTTCAGAACAATCACACAATTTTCTACGAAATATTTTCCATTTGTTCTCACCTCTTTTCCAATGCCCTTTGAGGCCTTTTCGGTCGTTCACTTCTCCACAATCATGTCACTTGTTTAATCGACATGCGATTTCCTTTTAGGAAATTTCAACTCTTTTTTTACTCACATTTTGACATTTTGTTTGTAACTACATAATATTTCTAAACTTTTATTTACACACACTTAGTTTGCTCTCTCTAAGAGCTAATTAATAGCTAATTTTACTTTTTCAGATTCTATTTTGTATTACTTTCCAGATTTCTTTTCCTAAATCAACCACTCAATCCAATTGTATCCCCACCACACTCCATTCTAAACTTCCTTCCACGCTCCCACTCCTTCTTCCCACCTCCCTTCTCGAAGCAACTCTCCTCTCTTCTTCTCCAAACAGCCTTCCCCGCCAATTTGCCAGTAATGACACGTAATGTCCATTGATGAGGCATGGTCAATTGCCCGCCAATTGAGATGAATAATGCTCAAGCCGCCGTCGTCGCTGTTTGCATCGCTTCTTTCGCTCTTCTTGTTTCGCTGTTTTTTAAAGTTTTCCTCTTCTTATTTTATGTTTTTAAGATTTTATATTGGTTTTTATTCTAAAATTATTATTTAACAATATTTATTATTTCATCCTTTTTTGCTTTTTAATAATTGTTTAAAAATATATTATTGCCATTTTTGAAGTAAGTTTTGTTAATAAATTACTTAAAAGGTCGTTATAGTTAAGACCTGAATAGATGTATTCTTAATTTTGAAATATTTATTAACTGATTTGTATTTTATTGAATTTAAGCATAAAATGATAAAGACGAAATATTAATATATTCTTTTTTTTAAACATTTTGATAAAAATTAATCTTAAAGGGGTAGAGATAAAGTCAAAGTTGAAATTAATTTTTTTGAAGAAGAAGAAATAGTAGTAGTAGTAGTAGTAGTAGTAGTAGTAGTAGTAGTAGTAGTAGTAGTAGTAGTAGTAGTAGTAGTAGTAGTAGTAGTAGTAGTAGTAGTAGTAGTAGTAGTAGTAGTAGTAGTAGTAGTAGTAGTAGTAGTAGTAGTAGTAGTAGTAGTAGTAGTAGTAGTAGTAGTAGTAGTAGTAGTAGTAGTAGTAGTAGTAGTAGTAGTAGTAGTAGTAGTAGTAGTAGTAGTAGTAGTATATAATCGTAGAAAGCCTGGCAAACGTGTGATTATCCGCTCAAAGTGTCACTTCAGTTGCTTTAAACTGGAGAACAAGTGATGCCATGAATCCGTGTATAAATACATACATACATACATACATACATACATACATACATACATACATACATACATACATACATACATACATACATACATACATACATACATACATACATACATACATACATACATACATACATACATACATACATACATACATACATACATAAATACATACATACATACATACATTCAAACAGACATACATACATACATACATACATACATACATACATACATACATACATACATACATACATACATACATACATACATACATACATACATACATACATACATACATACATACATACATACATACATACATACATACATACATACATACATACATACATACATACATACATACATACATACATACATACATACATACATACATACATACATACATACATACATACATACATACATACATACATACATACATACATACATACATACATACATACATACATACATACATACATACATACATACATACAATTTGTAAATCCATTGAATTTCCTTTAGAACACACTTTCATCTTGCAAGCTTGGCTCGCGTCTTAGTTCACGCACACGACAATACAATGCAATAAAAGCAATTAAGCATGTAATTCAGCTGGCATCTGCTGTCCCAGGCATTAAAGAAACTCTCCGGTAGATTGAAGCAGTACACAGCAACCAGCAAACAAAGTTGACCGAATGAGATCGTCTCAAGCCTCTGGATGCTTCGTTGAATCCTACCCTAACACTAACACTCTTTCACTTCTCAACGGAAGAGATGATGGAACACAATGAAGGGATGCGGTGCTTCCATTGATGCTGTGCCTGCATTTGTCCTGGTTTTCCATTGAGTCTGTGGTTTCACTGATGCTTTGTGAGTTTCAAGGCGGTGAAGCAAAAAGCTTATTTGAGAGATTAATCGCCTCTGAACAAAGACGAACGGTGCCTTCAAAGTCTAAATTACCTTCGGCGCCGAAGCTGAATGACGCTTAATGAATGCAAACCATGCAAGTCATTAGCTTTGAAATGAATAAAAACCTAATTTAATTGAACAAAACTATTGGGCGTACTTTCTATTTACAGAAATCCGTTAAAAGAATTGCATTTTGGGAATATACCAAAGTGTTCAATGTTCGCTTTCAGCCAAGAGGTTGGGGCATAATTTTTATTTTACGAAGTTCAATTTTTTTATTTTTTTACTATCCATTGTTTTTTCAGTCGTGCCGCGGAGAAAGAGGCCTCTTGACCTCTCATCTGCGCCCGCTCGTTGATGATGATGATGATGATGATGGCCATGAATAGTTTTTTGGTCACTAATTGGTTAATGATTGGTTTATCAAATTCAAGCTGGCTTCAGATGCTGGTAAAGGTGAAGTGAATGTAAACTAATACTAAATTTTTATAAATAAAAGACAAAGATCTTTAAAATATTAATAGCGAGTTTAAAATATATATAACTCTCATTTATTAATCTACTTAAAAGCGTCATTTATTTGAAAACCAGATTAACGGTAAAAAAACTTTAAAGATTTTTTCGGCAATTTTCAAAGCTGACCCAAAGGCGTTGACAAAAAATAAGACTGACGTGAGCTTACTTTCTAGTTTTCGCTGTGGGTTTCGCTGAAGAAGAAGACTAAGTAAAATTGTATAAAGATATTTTTTAAATACAATAAGTTCAGTTAACGATCAATTCAAGAATGAGACGAAAAAAAACTTTAAAGAATCGGTTTAAGATTTTTAAAATATCCAAAAAAATGAAGCCAAGTTTTTAAACTTTCCATAATTTCAAACGACCACAAAGCATCAATCTCCTCACCAGGTCATATGCACTTTAAAAATCGTTAAACGTAAAAGAACCGCCATCTAGCCACGCATTCAACTTCGAAGCCATACAAACAATCGCCTAGCTAATTAGCTGGCAACCTCCGAACGCGTGAGCAACCACCCACTTATACCACACAGCCTGCAATTTTTAATCAGTCATCTAACAAAGCTGACCTTCAAACATGCCATTTTATCCACCCTTCCCATTCAGCACTCTCACTCCCTCTTCTACCACCATCTTTCACCCCATCCCCTCCAACCCTCACAACTCCTTTTGGCACTACCCTCCCTTCTATCATCACTTTGTCTTTCCACCACCATCAGCACGTTGTTTTACCATAAGCACCATCCCAATCTCAAACACAACGTTGAGACCTCTGAGCATTTGAAGCACCCAAGTCACTCTTTCGTTTTGCGCTGTATCCTTCATGCCAACACAATAGGACACATCTTTTGTGTCTATTCATGTATTTGAACATGAATATATATTCATAGATTTAATAGAAAATGATTTGGATTTATTGTTTATATTTATAGTATTTTACATAAATTATAGTATTTTACATAATTTATAGAATTTTACATAATTTATAGTATTTTACATAATTTTATAGTATTTTACATAATTTATAGTATTTTACATAATTTATAGTATTTTACATAATTTATAGTATTTTACATAATTTATAGTATTTTACATAATTTATAGTATTTTACATAATTTATAGTATTTATATAATTTCAGCATAGTTATTTAAATATGAATATATCGGTGTATTTATATATTTAAAATAGACATTCATTCATTTGTTGTTCTGTTTTTTTATAATTTTTTTTTATAAATAAAAACTAAAATTATGACTTGATTAATTTCATTGCACTCATTTCATACTTCTGTCCACCATGGCTCCTCCTTATCGCACCGGTCTCTTTTATATTTTTTCACTTTGGTTTGATTTGAAGACGTCTTTAGAGTTTTTATATAATTAATCATTGCATATCCACTCACAACTTCCCTTCTCGAGCCTCTGCATCCATAACACACAAGCACCAGGAACAACGTCGCCCTGTGAAAGGAGATTGCTGCCATTGCTAGGATGTTATTAGTATCAATTTGTGGGCGTGGCTGGATGTTACAGACCAGTGAAAACTGCTTATTTGTCAGCGAACGGACCAATCAGGAGACAGGAAGGCAATATCTTGACTTAAATATAGCTTGTGGTCGTTCCTCTCGCAATTCTTTCATTTTCACTTTTTAAAGGAGATACACGTGTCTGATGATATAGTATTTGAAGTAAAACACAATAATAATAATAAATGTTCTATTAAAGAAAATATTTAACGCTTTTAACATTTATTAAAATTTTCATTTTGCTATACTGGACCAAGTGTTGATTTCTTAGCAAAAATAAATTTCCAATACTCGACAGCAAAAGGTGTGTTAAAAATGTGTACAAAAGTCTTTATTACGTGTACTCTTGTCATAAGATTAGTGCGTTTAAATTTAAAATGGCAAACCTACTTCATAAAATTCAGTAGTGGGCTGTGACTTTGACCACTGCCCTTACATTGATTAGCCCTTCAAACCTTCTCGAATCACAAGCACTCAAAGATGCACGCCATCGTTACAATATAAGAAACAAATAAAAACACTGCCTAGATTGTTCTTGAAGAACTTTGCATTGGAAAAAATCATTAATAACTTTTTAAAAATTCACTATTTCGGTGCCTCCAAACGAGCAGCGGTCCACAAAAGTTTTTGCCGCATTGGCGCCTATTCTACATCTTGTACCAGAAAGCGTTTATCCATGAAGTCTTTGGTAGGAAATTTATTGAATTGCCGCTCCCAGTCATGAACTAAAGTCGAGAGCGTCAAAAAGTTTATTGAAATTTAGAGTCAGTTATTTGTGGCTGAAAATGAATTGCATCGGCTTATTTTCTCGCAAGAACTTTGAAAATTGCTGGTGGTGGTGTGGTGTTCACAAAAACCTAATCATTTATTCGTCAACCTTCTACTGCATCATTCACAAATACTTCATCCTGATTCTTTCTCTGAAAGGGTTTTTATCTATTTGTTTATAATACATTTATTCGTCGATTCGTGTTTTCGATGACCGTAAACAGCCTGTTAAAGGTGAAATTTGCACTTTAAAATTCATTTTCAAAAGTAGGTGTGTCTTTTACATGGAGCTTCATGGCATACAGACTGTATGATACAGTACACTTATCGTAAACCTCCTAACAACTCTGCCATAATCTAAAGAAAAAACTTTGATATCACTAGTTATTTCAGCCATCTGAGAACGCCATTGGTATATTTTAAGATGATTAAATTGTAAGTTTTTAATGGGAACTTTATACAAATTTTGTATTCATTTGAAAAAATACTTTTTATTCCTTTGACCTCATTTTAAAAAAGCTTTGCAATTGTGAGGTTTTGTTAATGGTTGAAAATGCTACAACTTTTAATCCATTTTCTAGTCTAGGATTTTGAAGTGATTTTTACTTCTTTTAATCTTTTGAAATAAATTTGTGAGTTTTAATTAATTATTTTATTCTTCTGACCCCACCAAAAACTCTGCTCCTCTTACTTCGAACGACAGTGACAGTGAAACTATTTGACACGTTGAATAACGATTTCCATACAATTATTGAAATTTTTTTTTCCAGAATGGATTGCATAGGAATGCCTAGAAAAGAAGCGAGCCAATTGAGGAGCCTGCCATGAAGAGGCTGTTCAATGAGCAGCTAATTTGCCGTGCCGTAAACAGCAACCACATATTCCTAGTCATTTCAGCGGCATTTCAACATCATACATTTTTTATTTAAAATATTTTCAAATTAAAGTTGTGAAACAAAAAAATGCTTTTTATCATTTTGAGTTGCACTGTATTCATCATTCATGCCAAGCTGCAATATTTTATGATTGATTCCAAAATCTAACAGTCTTTTCATAACTTCTGTGATTTTTGTCACACACAGACACACAGACACACAGACACACACACACACACACACACACACACACACACACACACACACACACACACACACACACACACACACACACACACACACACACACACACACACACACACACACACACACACACACACACACACACACACACACACACACACACACACACACACACACACACACACACACACACACACACACACACACACACACACACACACACATACATAAACACACACACACACACACATACACACATACACACACATACACACACACACACACAAACACACACACACACACAAACACACACACACACACATACATACATACATACACATAAATACACACACACATACACACACACAAATACACACCCACACACACAAGAGACTCCAGTGCATTCCGAGCAGAACTTTACAATTAAGCGAATCAATGGCTATGTCATTAGCCAGCGTACCAACCTCAGTCAGTTCCTATTATTACCTTCTTGCTTTCGAATCGACTTTTTAAAATTTTTATTGAGCCTATATGGTCTCCAATGATCCTTGCAATAAATTGTGATAATTATTAATAATTAGTGAGTGATACTTATTTATAATTACTACAAGAGATAAAATACTTTAAATATTAAGCATGTAATTCATAATTGGAAATATTGAGTTAAACGAGTATGTCTTGAAACATGAAAGATAACAGACAAACAAAAAACGTATAAAACTAGGCTTGCATTTGGACCAAGCTATCGGTCAAGCAGAGAAGTAACTGAAGATGTTTTCACATTTAGGCTATTCGAGAAGCAGAACAAAGTTCAGTAGACACTAGAAGAAAACTGTACTTATTCGAGTTTTTTGTTACCTCGCTCTTTTTTCCACGCTTAACAATAGATGCAGAAAAAGACTGACACTGAAGCGAACTACACTGCTGGACAAAGCCTCGCTATCAACAGACAAGAGAAAAAGTTAGTCAACACACTAAGCAAATGTTGGGGCGCTAAAGGAGGTGGACAATAAAAATGTTGAAAACACTTTTTGAATTCAGCGTTGGGTAGATTTTTATATTATTCCTTTGATGGAAAAAAACATTTTTGGAGATGAGCGTTCAGCATTGATCCTTCGAAGATGTAACATTGCTTTAAGTATCACACAATTCAGCAACTTTTTCCCAAATCTTTCTTCAAGTTCGTGACAAAGTTAAACCCAAGTGACTGCAAAGCAGCAATTAATGATCATTTCGCAAGGAACAGGTCATTTGATGGCGCATGCCTTTCTATTGGACATGCAATCATGCTGGTACATAGAAATGAGCAACAAAAGTACAAAATTCGCAAAAGTTTCTATTTTTTCATAGTCAATTTGAATTAATTTCTTAGAAGTAAATTTCATACAATACATGGTTTTCACCATCCATCTATCCAAAATAAACAAAACACATTTCTTTATCGTCTTTTCTTGTCAATGATTATAAATTCAGCTTTAAAGGGTTATAAATGGAGATGCAAATGGTTCTTAGTTACCCGGAAGGTATATTTGACTTTATTATCTAATCTTTGTTAAACTTTTATGGATTAATTCAAAAACGGAAAACGACTAATAAACTTTAAAAAAGACAACTAAGGTATCATAAAAACGATTTATATTGCCATTCACGCTGCAAGCATGACTTTTTGTGATGATGATACTATTCTACTTAAAAAAGAAACGAAAAACAAATGATGAAAGTGTTGAATAATTAATGAAGTCGATTCGCTTTAAAAACTTGTTTCTTTTAACTCCGACCTTAAAAAAACCTAAATTAAAAATTTAAAATAAACAGTTACTTTGATGAGCTAGTGCACTTTTCAAAATCTTTTGGCTCCCTTGGTCGTAATTTTTCAACCCATTTTAATTCCTTTGTTATGCATTCCGGTTTTCTTCAAATTTGAAGTTTTTCAACTAACTAACACAGGTTGAAAAATGAAATCTCAAGATGAACACAACACAAATCCTTCTTACCAAGATTCTCTACAACAATCACTGATTCAGCAACAACGTCATCAACAAGAGCAACTAAATAACCAACAACAGCAGCAGCAACTATATCACCAGCAACTTCAAGAAGAAAATCAGTTTTCACTAAAAAAGGTTTATCCTTTAGATACTTTTAATGGAAACTTCACTACTTTTTCTCGTTGTAATGACCAAACAAGCGTGACTAAATCCAGCAACAATGACAACGACAACAACAACTCACACAACAACCACTTCTACAAGCAATCCAACTCTAACGACTCATCCAACGTCGTTGACAGCAACAATGGCAACCAAATTTCTCCCAGCAACAACAACAACGCGAAGATCAACAACAACTTCGAAAATATTCCTCATCTGCAGAGATCAGCTGCTTATTCGGCTGCAGTATATTCCAGGCTAGCTGGAGTCTACAACTCTCCCCTCTACGACTCATGGCCATTCACCATCCCCAACTCTTCTCAAATGAGCACTGTTCCAGCCTCCAGCAGAAGTGACCAAGACAATGACACCAACGATAAAGGCCTCAAGCCTTTTTCCTCGTCAAGCCATTCCATTTGGGACATTTACCCTCCCACAACCACTCACTCTTGGCTTTCTGACCTTCCCTCTTTTGCTTCTCCTCTCCACCTTCCTGACCACAACCCACTTTTCAGCCACTCTTTCAACTACTCAAATCTCTCTTACCAAAGGAACAGCCAACATCAATCACAACTGTTCTCCCAGAACGTCTCCCCCTCAACAACACTTGGCAAATCCTCTTTCATCCCGAAACTAAACTCACTAGATTTGCCACACAAAGCATCTCACCAAGATTCTTTCGATAAGCCAGACTGCAAGAGCTCCACTCTTTCCCCTTTCAAGCAACCCTCTTCTGCCTCTTCCTCAGATTTTAATTCTTATCTATTCGACAACTCCATCCACACTCCGTTCACAGCCAAACAACTGCACGAAATCAGCGGTAGCACAGTGAAGTTCACCGCCAACAAGCGTTATCCTTCAGGCCGACCGAACTGTGATTGCCCGAACTGTCAACAACTCGATAAACTAGGCCCAGCCGCCGAGTACTTGCGTAAGAGTATTCAGCACTGTTGCCACGTGCCAGGATGTGGCAAAGTCTACAACAAAACCTCACATCTCAAGGCGCACCTGAGGTGGCACACTGGAGAGCGGTCCTTCGTGTGCAACTGGCTCTTCTGCGGCAAGCGCTTCACAAGGTCTGACGAGCTGCAACGGCATCTGAAGAGCCACACCGGAGACAAGAGGTTCGTGTGCAACGTCTGCAACAAACGCTTCACACGCAGTGACCACCTGACCAAGCATGTCAAAGTTCATTGCGAGGACTACAACGGAGGGGAAGATGGCAACGGCGAAGAAGATGCAAGTCACAAAAGTGAAGAAGGAAAGTGCATCAAAGTGGAGGGGGAAGAGTTTCAGAAAGGCAGACGCAAGGAAGCTGACCAGTCCCTCAAGAAGAATGTTTCGAAAGTAATCGACGCGCCTAAAGACAATACAGAATCTTCTCAGAATATATTGTTTCATCGAATTTAGCTTAAACTTTTAGGAATCTGTTTAAAACACCATACAAAAATAAAACGTTTATAATAGATTATTTCAGCTACCTATAACTTGATTTGAATTATTAAATAAATTTTGAACTTTTCTATTGAAACTTGTTTGATTAGCTAAAATCCAACATGCGACATTATCATTTTGATACACACATTTAGAATAGGTTTCAAGTCTTTCTGGAGTGATTAACTTGAGGATTCTTTTGTGCCGCATTGGCGGTAATTCTGAACCTTGTAAACCTGCCAAACAGCTATTAGGCATATTCTAATAGCTTCACATTTTTATCAATAATTTTTGTCCATTTAGAAACATTTTGAGAGTTGAAAGCGTTTTAACTTTATTTTAAACTTACATTTTTAACACCCTCTATTTTACTGTCTCCCATTTTTTAATGCACATGCGCATTGCATATATATTCTTTCTTCGTTCTGTTCACCCTCATTCATTATTTCCTCTCATACCTACACCTTTCCAAACTTTTTTTAGCCCGCTCTTTTCTTTTACCTAAAACCAAAGATCTGGTGAGAGAAAATGTGAAGAAAGATTCTTAATGGGAGCATCAAAAAGTAGGAAAAAATGCACTGATTTTGTCGCCTCATATTCAAATTTGAAAAACAGTTTTGCCCCCTTCCCACCTCGATTAGACATTTTCTGAATCTGCCACTTGGACCTGTTTGATGGTGTAAGTTATCTAAGAACGAACGATTAGTTTTTTTATTTTTAGAAAAATTTAAAGAATTATTTTTTAGCTTTTACACAATTTTTAAAAAAGTCTGGAGAAATGAAAAAGCCGCGTTCTTAAGCGGTGACGAAAAAGGTTTAATAATTTTTGTAAACTTGTTTAATGAATAAAAATGTTAACAATTTTTTTGAATAGTTAAAAATACATAAATGTTTAAATTAAAGATATAATTAAAGAAATGACATAAACAGAGTAAAATATAGTTTCACTTTTCGAAATCCCTATGAAATTCACTTTTTTTCGTTAAAGGGCATTATGAATATTTTGAATCATATCTTTAAATTTTAAAATTTAAAAGTTTATATAAAATTTGGCTTAAAGCGTTTGCAACAACTTCTTCAAAATGGATAGACTGGATGGACGCAACATTGGCAAGATGGACAGACTGGGATATTTGAAAGGCACGAAGGCATGGCTCACCAAATTCAAATTCATCGGAGGTTTTATGGCATTTTCACTCGTCTTCACAGTCATCAAAGTGTAAGTTTATAATAACAATTTCAAATAAATTTAATTAGCTTCTATTGAGCAAATACCAAGAGTTGAGGAATTGCTTTTAAATGAAGGTTAAATAGACTTGTTTGAAATCAATTTTATAACAAAAATTTTATTGATTAATAGATTATAAAAATTCATGTTGAATATAATTTTTATTAGTTTTTTTTCCACTTGACTTAAGAAACAAAAATATTTTAACAAAATAAGAGATTGGATTCTGTTCATAATTTGAAGCTCATTTCACTAGAAACCACCTATAACCCTGTTTTCATTAAAAGTTTCACAATTTAAAATTTTGAATGATATCTAAATATTCTTATATAAATGTTTCATGCTAGCTTTGAGACACAATATCTGTTCAAGTGGTGTTTTTCCACACAATAAATAAATATAATTTTCTTAACTTTTTTTTGCATAGTAAGTTTCAAGTGAGTTGGTTTGATAAAATTAAATTTTCAAGCTTAACTCAGCATTCAACCAGTCTTTTGAATATATGTTTCCAGTCGAATACTCTTGTGACACTTGCCTGTGCAGCCTATTCCACTAACTTTGCATCTGCATTTAATTCTTTTTTTTTTTTATCGGATGTAGTTAGCAAATCATTTTGTTCGTTAAATGTAGAATGAGGCATATTTCTCAATATCTTCTTTCCATATACTGTCTCGGCACTCTGCACCATGAAAGATTGATTGTCTTGGAGACTGGCTTGAAACTAATTTAAAGAGTGGTCTTCATCACACCATGAAGATTCATATTTATGTGATATTAAAGTCAATGGGATATGTGATAAGCATGCATGCATGAAATTGAATATGAAACTTACATTGAATGGATGGGAGCCATTCTGACCAAGAAGGAGCATCGTTGTTAGATTCAAGGAGGCAAACACCAAACATTTTTTCTACTGTCCCATTGCCTTGCTCCACAAGGCCCTGGCACTTTGGATTTTTGATGTGACCATTAACAATCATCGAGCGGTGCAGAAAAAGGACCAGGAGGCCTCTTTTGAGTGGCATGACGACGACGATGATGATGAGTAACATTAGTGACTTCTCTATGCTATTCCTTACACAAACTCTATTGTGCTTCACTACCTAGTTATTGCAATACATTTTTTTAATGCCAGATTTTATAGAATTTTCTATGCTATCTTCACTGTTCCAAAAATTTAGGAAATTTCTAGTGCCAATGAGTTCTTCTATGTAGTTATTTTGAGTTGCAAAGATCTTTTGAGAGTGTTTGAGAATATTCCTGCGGTAGACATGCGCATGCTTAAGATCCACTAGTGGGTTAATGACAATAGTGCAGTAGACAATAGTGCAGTAGACAATAGTGCAGTAGATAATAGTGCAGTAGATAATAGTGCAGTAGACAATAGTGCAGTAGACAATAGTGCAGTAGACAATAGTGCAGTAGATAATAGTGCAGTAGATAATAGTGCAGTAGACAATAGTGCAGTAGACAATAGTGCAGTAGATAATAGTGCAGTAGACAATAGTGCAGTAGACAATAGTGCAGTAGACAATAGTGCAGTAGACAATAGTGCAGTAGTCAATAGTGTTGTAGATAATAGTGCAGTAGATAATAGTGCAGTAGTCAATAGTGCAGTAGACAATAGTGCAGTAGACAATAGTGCAGTAGACAATAGTGCAGTAGATAATAGTGCAGTAGATATGTGTTCGGACGTGAAAAACTAGTACGAGTAATTTACGTGAATAAGTTTCTATTGTGATTTGGAATTTATTTGAACCTCTGCATTGAGTTTCTTGTTCTTCATTTTCATGTTAAAGGTGTTATTAGACTAGCTTCGTGCTGGATGATCATGTATGCAGATGACTTTTTTTATTGCCAAATCTCTGATTGAGTTACTTGTTAAGATTACAAATGAAAGAAGTATGGAGAAAATAGCTATAAAGTTCAAGGGAGAGAAAACAAAACTTTCATTGGGCGGAAGAAATGTTCACCAAAATGTAGGGGAGTACTCTTGCGTTGTCTGCTTAAGTGGAACGGGTGCCTGTTCACTTTTATTGTAAAACTTGCATATAGTGGCTGCTTGTCTTGGGTCTAAAAAATGTTTATTTACCTCAACAAATAACCAGGCATAATATGATGTTTTGTACACTCCCACTTTTTTCACAAATGCACACACAACACGAAGTTAAAACCATGTAACCACTCAATCATTTTCATCTTCTGCAGGTACATTGGTCCTGGTAAACTATTCACCTATCTGGAGGGCTTAGAAGAGTTGCACAAGGAGCGAGAGAGAAGGGCTGATGGCATCCGACTGAAGAGGCTTGAAAAGCAGAGGGAGTCGAAGTCGAAGGAGCAAAACTACTCGTATACGAAATAAAATTTTAACATTTCTTGTAAATAAAAATGGTTATGACTTTATAATTATACATCAGATAGGAAATATATACAAATTCGAATTTTCGATGATTAAAAAAAAATAAAGCTAAAAAATATCTTTGTCAATTTGCAATGTAAATTTACATGTTTTATCTTTTTTGCAAGAAATGTAAATAAATAAACGATTTTCAATTTTTTCACTAATTGACTGAGAAATGAATAAAGAACAAGATTTATTTTGAGCCTTTCAATATGGAATACATTTACCTTGTGAAACTGAAACAAAGATGAAAATATCATGTAAAAACAATGAAAAATAGAGTAATTACAAATTTAAAATGTATTCTTGAAAATTAAAACTTTAAAAAAAATCTATAACATTTTTATGTGTTTTACATTACAGTTTTCGCTATTTTCATGTTTTAGTTTCACTTGGTTAAGATAATTCATATTGAAGGAAACTAAATAAATTTTATAACATCTTGTACATGACGTTGTTGGACACACAAGCATCAACTTGATCAATCTTTCAACCTAAGGAAACAGATTTCTGACTTTGGGGATCATAGCTTGAATTACTTTTTGCGTTTGTGCTTAAGTTTATTCTGGTCTTCAAACATAGCTAACTGTGAACAAAGACTAGTTTCATTTAATTACGATACTGCTTTCAAATATCATGGTTCACTTCACCAGTTAGCAACATTGTCTCCAGCTGCAAGTATCAACGCAAACCAGGAGAATCTCGATTGAACCTTTCTGTGAGTTGCATGATTGCAATGTCTATTACAGCGTAAGATGCTGCTCGATAATGCTCCTCTGGTTTTGTTGCTACATTAGCTAGACCTAGCCCACAATACTTTTGTGGCGGTTTTTGCACCTGAGGTACAGCAATCGGCTCGAGATTATATGCCAAAACCATACTGTTGACATCTCTGAAAATGGCGTTAAACTGTTCATCTGATCGTAGGCGACGCAGTTCTTGCACAACTGAATCAGTCGCTGCAACCATTCCACTGACCGTAGCACTTGCTGATTGCAACGACTTGTTTAACTGTTCCATCAATCAATCAATCACTAATAATTTGTATAGCGCCCTTTACTAAGTGAACAAAAGCGCTCAGCCATCACGTCCCAAACAAGTACGTCTTCAGGCCTCGACGGAAAGTTATGAGTGACTTAGTTGAAGTTAAAGAAGAAGGTAAAGAATTCCATAAAAGAGGACCACAGTAAGAAAAAGAACGTTTAGCAAAAGAGTGTTTAACTGGAAAACGAAAAGAACGATTAAAGGTGGATGATCTTAGACCAGATTTAGGGGGTTGTTTAATTAGATTTTTAAGATAGATTGGAGCATTACAGTTATGAATTTTAAACATATTTAGGCATATTTTAAAAGTCACTCTAGATCTCAAAGGTAGCCAATGTAACAAACGAAGATAAGGAGAAATGTGAGAAAACTTAGGAGCACGAGCAACAAGACGAGCAGCACAATTGAAGGTTTTATTTAGAGGAGCCAAAGTAGTATTAGGGAGACCATAGTAAAGAGAGTTGCAATAATCAATCCTGGACAGAACTAGAGAAGATACAAGAAGTTGTAGGGTAGGATCATCGAGAAAAGGAAGAAGCTGTTTAATACGACGAATGTGGAAGTAGCAAGATTTAGAGACAGATAGAATTTGAGGAGCTAAAGACAAGTTAGAATCAAAAATAAAACCAAGGCTACGAATAGAAGATGAAGGGTTTAGAGAGAGTGAAGAGGGAGGAGGCAAAACTAAAGAAGGAAGAGATAGTAAAGACTTTGATTTTTTATTGAAATATATGAGTTCAAATTTGTCCGGATTAAGTTTGAGAAACATAGAAGAAGCCCAAGAGATTATAGATTGAAGACAGAGAGTTATTTTATCAACAGTAAGGTCAAGAGAAGAGTCAGTAAAAGATGTATAAATATAGGAGTCGTCAGCATAAATTTGACTGTTTAGAGAAGATGACGAAATAATATTAGGTAGTTCCGAGGTATAAAGAATAAAAAGTAAGGGACCAAGAATTGAGCCCTGTGGAACACCATAAGATAAAGAAACAGAAGAAGAACGAGAAGATTCTATTGATACATAGGAAGTTCGCTCAGAAAGGTAGGATTTAAGCCAGATAAGAGAGGAACCAGAAATATTAAAGGAAGAGTCTAAAACATTTAATAAAAGCGTATGATCGACAGTGTCAAAAGCAGCTGAAAAGTCAAGGCATAAAAGAAGAGAAGAGGCATTAGAATCAGAAGTTAAAATAAGATCATTATAGAGTTTAAGTAAAGCAGTTTCAGTGGAGTGGCCAATTCTGAAACCAGATTGAGAGGAAGGAAGAAGTGAGTTTTTTCTAGATAGAAGGTTAATTGTTGAGAAATAACTTTTTCAAGGACCTTAGAAAGAAAGGAAATGTTAGATACAGGTCTATAACTGGATAAGGATGCAGGATCAAGAGAAGGCTTCTTAATTGTAGGAATAATAAATGAAGATTTGAGGGCAGACGGAAATTTAGATGTAGACAAAGATAAGTTAACCAAATCCAGAACAATAGGATAGAATAAAAAAGAGAGTTCTTTAAAAAGGGTTGTAGGAATAAGATCTAGAGAACAAGAAGTGGCAGACATAGAATTAATTATATTTGTAAGATGGTCCAATGTGACAGGAGAAAAGGATGATAATGATTCAGAAGTGAACTTAGTAAAAGATGGTGTAGGCCTATTATAAGACGAAGATCTAATATTAGATATTTTATTTCCAGAAGTAAAAACTACGTTGAGGGCCAGTGCAGTAGTGCCCTGTTGAAAAAAAATCTCAAGCCTTTACAGCTGTTTCATCAGCAGTACCAATTAAAACAAATGATTGCAAGCTAACAAGTACCACTTCATAATTTTCAAACCCAGAAGACATTGTAGATACTCTGGTCAGTCATCTTGTAGGACAAAGAATTTTTATACTATACTTTTATTTAGTGGCTCATCAGGCAAGTCAATTATAAGAGACACTGAAACATCACTAAATTGCTTCTTGGGCTTCCCTGTTCGATTGTACAAGGCACCTAACTCTTGGACAAACTGAAGTGAATTGCTCAGAAAGAAATTTGCGGCAGCTGTGTGCTGGGCAACAAGATTTGCACAGTGTGCAAAAACGTGGAAAAACAATGCAAGCGGATGCTCACTGCTGATAATAGCCTGACAACCATTATATCGGCCGTTGATGTTAGCAGCGCCGTCATAAGTCTGAGCTCTGAGGTTTTCTATGGGTGGCTAAATTCTGATAAGAACATCTTTTACTACCACAGATAATGTTTTTCCGGTCGTGTCTGGTGGGCTGAATATATCAATAAACTGTTCGTTAACATTTTAGAGCTTCATCAACAAAACGAATGCATATCGATTCTTGCTCTAACCCATCGCAGTCTTGTGTGTCGTCAAACACAACACCAAACTGGCTTGATTCGGCATTAACAGTGCACACTATGTTTCTAACGATAGAATGAGCTAAAAGCCTCAGCATTTCATTTTGGCAGTCATGCGATGTGAAACTTGTAGTTTGATTTAACCACAACTTTAGTTAATGTTTGAAGCCTTTGACATTCATCTTTGGTTCATCTAAAAAACTGAAAAAGTGATATCAAGGTGGACCTCAGAACCCCCTATGAATATCGCTTATGAAAAATAGGTAACACAATATGATTGATTTTTTATATAAATGTAAATCTGTCTGCTTGCAAAAAGTGAACCGATACTTTCTGAAAAGCATCCTGAATGTTTGCTTGCGAAAATTGAAAAATCAGAAATTTATTTTTTTATAAATAAAATTCATAATTTAAATCCATATATATATTAATAAGATTAGGTGGAGGAGTATTTGAGTAAGCAAAGAATAATTTTGCTTCAGGCAGCTATCACTACGCCTACCCAAAATTTATTATTAAATAAAATTCTGTTTCATGCTATGGTTGACGATAATGATTGTATTAAGATAGGAGGTGAGAAAATATTTGAAAAATTGAAGGGGTTCATGTTAAGATGGACCCCAGGACCCCCCTAGCATCGCTGTTCATACATACTAGAGGTCGGACATGGACGATTTTTCATTCCCGGTTCCGTCCCGTTCCCGAATTTTGTTTTCCCGTCCCGTCCCGTTCTCGATGGACCATCAGAATTTTGATTCCCGACCCGTCCCGTTCCCGAAATTATTTTTCTCGTCCCGTTCCGTTCCCGATGGACCATCAGAATTTTGATTCCCGTCTCGTCCAGTTCCCGCAACTCGATTCCCGGTCCCGACCCATTCCCGAAACTTTTTGACCCGGTCTCGACCCATTTCAACAACAAAAATTTTGTTTATTTATTTATTTTTGCTGACGTTTTCACCCGTCCCAAACTTGCTAATCCTAACATTTCTTAAAGTTCTTTATTTGAAAGTCAGAAAATATTTCTTTTAACAAAATAAAAAAACACGATTTAAATTTAAAATTATTATTGAAATGAAAGTATTGAAGTTAGTCATTGTTTTTGAGTAATTCAATCAAGTTTTTATTGTTTTTCATACGGGTTAAACCGTCAAAAGTTTTAGCTTTTAAATTAGGTGATCTTGGGTTGAAGTTAAACGACCACATGTTGACAAATTCCGTTCACAAGGAATAGACTTGCAGGTAAACTAAACAAAATTTTGGCTACTTCTTGTAGTATTGGAATTTTTTTACTCCAATAGATTCAACATCTTTATAATCTTCAATTTTGGTGGGACGTAATTGTGAATATTTGTATAATTCATCCTCTTCTGAATCTTTTCCCTCGTTCATTATTATTAATTCCTCAATAATGTTAGAAATCTGTTTTTTGACAACATTCTTATTCTCCACAACTGCAAAAATAAAATCATTCGTATAATTTGAGAATAAAAAAATTTTTATTATAATTTTTACGTTATAAAAACTAACATTTAATAACCATCATTTGTTTTTTTTTCTCAACGTCACTGGAGCTTGGTCTGTCTGTACACAATGGAAATAAATTTTCTCTAATGAAAATCTTGGTATTTATTTTTTTTCTATCCCAAACTTTTTTAATATTTTTTTATACTTGGGGATGAAACTTATATGCTGCCATATGAATAAGATCAATGGGTGAGCGGGTAGCTGAGTGAATAAACGGGTAGCTGAGTCGGCAACGACTCTCGGCTTGACCAATAATGAAAGGTCCTAGATTCAAGTGCAACCAATGCCCTAGTAACCCAAAAGCGCAAGTGAAAATATGCAGCCTAAGTGGCCTGGAAGCCCGTTCGGGTTGTACGCCCCTATAATAATGCTCGTCATTATTATTATTGATGGGCATCTTTTTTTGTCAAAATGATCAACTGAGCATTCAACTGGAAATTAATAATTCAAATTCAAAGTATGAATTTATAAAATGCAAATTATATAACTGACCAGTTTGATTTCATCTGACTAGTTTTCATCATCACCCATTTGTTTTAATTTCCCTAATATGGACTCGCCATAACAACTTCAAATGTAATGTTAGAGATTTTGACATTGACAACGCAATGGTGACTTCGTTATACATTTCTATTACATTTAATACTTATTTTAAGTACGGAGTATCTATGAAATAGAGATTTCCATACTAAAAAGTCTGCTGAGGTATATTTGTTGAAAAATCCACTCCCAATAACTTTTATTTCCGTTTTTCCCATTCCCGATTTAAAAGTTGATTCTCGTTTCCGATTTTCCCGTTCCCGATTTGAATATTGATTCCCGTTTCCGTTCCCGTCCCGAAAACCTATTCCTGGTTTCCGACTTTTTCCGTTCCAAAATTAATTTTCATTCCCGTTCCCGCGGGAGTCCCGCAGGTACCCGCGGGTACCCGGTTGGATCGGGTACCCGGTCCGATCTCTAATACATACTCACAATGTATTACTGTATTTACTTTTTTTTATGCCATGGTTGAAGTATCAAAATGAGAGTTGATAAATGTTTATTTTTAAAAGAGTGAGAGGGTCCTAATAAAGGTTCATCCTAGGACCCCCTCAGAATTCCCGCCAACGCCATAGAAATGAAAAAAACTAAGTGAAGGAGTATTAAGTAAGCGAAGATTAGTTTTGTTTTAGACAGCTATCACTCTAACTACACATACTCACAATGTATTACTGTATAAACATCCACTTTTATGCCATGCAGTGGCGCAACCAGGGGGGGGCTGGGGGGGCTCAAGCCCCCCCCAGACCTTTTCAAAGGGTCTCGCAATTTTTCGAAATTCGATGAGTTTTTTTGGTGGTGGGAGGGGGGGTAATGAATTTTTCAATATGCCATAAAACAATGATATTTTCTCTGGATGGCCATCGAAACATTTCATATATCAACACAGAACATAGAGATTCCACTAAAATAAGACTAACATGACACAAATTCTGAGAAGAAATAGAGCACCACTAGACCTTAACTACACTTTTAAATCTTTAAACTTTTTATATGTAAATTTTTTAAGCCATGACACAGTATATAAAGAACAAATCAGATAGACAAAATAACTCTCGAGCTTTCAGAATATCCAACCTTCATGGAAAGGATGCTGAAACTGTGTAAAGACAGCTAAAAATCCCACCAACACATCAAGTTCACGTGCGTATCAGTCTGATCTCATTGCATGTATCGAACTGCAAGAATTCTTTTGAGTATCAAGCCTTCAGCCCGAGTTGCATTATTTGCTCGATGTTGTTCTGAGTCTGCCAGATGCAGAAAGAGCATTTTCTAAACTTCGGCTTATTAAAATTCATCTTAAGACGACTGTTTCTGCTCGTCGTTTGCAAAGTTTGTTTGAGAATATCTGCTACCAAAACCGCTACTGCACTTCTTCCAGTAAATGAAATGGTGAAAAGATTTTCACAAACTGATCGAAAAATTATTTTGTAACTGAGAACACATCAAAATTTAGTTGAAACTAAATATTTGGGAAAAAATTATAGACTTTTAAGGATCTCATATCAAACTTATTTTTTTACTTTTTACCTTAGTTTAAAAATGATGACGTAACTTTAAGAATACTATGCAACTTAGTTTTTAGTTTTTCTTTTGTATCATTAATAAACTATTTAAATTCCTTATCAATTATAATTGGTAGTTTTTATTTAGCCCATTGACCGCCGCTACTCGAGAAAAAAAGTTAACATGAATTTACATTTAGAGTTGCATTATATGCTTATAAGAATAACTCAAGCAAAATTGAAAACAATAATTTCATAAGTTTTAATGGAGCAAAATGTTGCGAAAACGCAACGTGAGCGGGAAGTGTGACATACTTATGTACAGTAAGAAATCAAAAATAAATTTATTCAAACCACATTTATTAAACAGAAATAAATTTCAATTGCGAATAGTTCGATAAATTCAGACTTCTGATTATTTTATTAGTTAGAATAATAATTAATATTATTTTAATTACAACAAAGCAAACTATTTTACGTGAATCACAACAGCAGTCATAAACTATCGTGCTGTTTCAATGACGGCACTGACGACGAATGTTATAACTATTTTAACTTTTTAATCAACCTATGAGAGGTTAAAAAATTATATTCTTTTCAATGAAAGCTTGAAGTGTGAAACATTTGCGGTTTGAAATTTTTTATCTAAATATAAAAATCAACATTCATCTACAAAATTCAACTTTTAATTTAAATTGTATAAATTTCATAATACATTAACATTGAAATAACAATTTTATTATTATTATAATGACTAGACTTATTTAAAATCATATAAAATCATATTATGTAAATGTTGCGAAAACGCACCATTGATTTTTAAAAGCGTTGAAAACGTTTTGCAAGTTATTTTGAATATTAAAAAAATTAATTCAAGTATTAACTATCTTTTCACACCGAAATTAAGACTAAAGTTGTATAAATATACTAAAAATCGAACGAAAAAATTGAAAAATTATCTAAGCAAAGAAAGATTGTTTGAGAAATTTTAAATGTGAACAGGATATAAAAGACTATAAATAATAAAATCAAAAAAGTTGAAATTTAACTTCTATAAATTGAAATTTAAATTTTATTGGACAAAATATGCGAAAAAACTCGGTATAAAAACAGCAAAAAAATATAAAAATTGATGTTGCAAAACGCAACAGCTGCGGTAAATGGATTAAACAATTAATTTTTTTTACTAAAGTTGAGCCACCCAGCATTTTTTGCTGGTTGCGCCCCTGATGCCATGGTTGACGATTATGCTCATATCAAAATAGAAATGTTTAAATAAAAAAGTGAAAAAAGAGGGGGGGGGGGGTCTACAATAAGGTGGACCTCCTAATTTAAAAAAAGTGGGGCCCAGGATTGCCGCCCATGAATTAACGGCTGTTTGTGGCCGTATAGTCGCTAGTTTCTATGCGTATTCTTTTTGTTAAAAAAATATTTTTTTCATTTATTAAATTTGTATTGTTTTTTTCCATGAAAATTTTTTTAGAGCGATTGATGTTTTTTCTAAATATTCAATTTAAAATAAAGAAATAAAGCGCTATACTAATTAACTAACTAAATCTAATAATTTTGCGAATGTTCGAGAGAAATCTTTTGTAAAATTTAATTTTTTTTCAAATACTCATTGCGATTTACTTCAAAATGTTTGACGAATCGCCGTTTAATTCAAATCTCACACAATCAACTTCCACTATTCCAATTCACAACACCTCTCAAGCTTTTGCTTCATCCAGCCAAAACCATGAAACCTTCCCTGGTTCTCAGCCAGACGTCACCGTGATGCCCAACAATTTTCAATTTAGTCCTTGCAAAAACTACTTCTCAACCAGTGATCCCGACATTCTCAAACAGAACGCTTTCAGCCACAACATCTTCCACTTCCAAGGCAACTCTCCTCCAATTCACTCCTTCACTCCGCCCAAACACGGCATGAATCAATGCTCACCCACCGCTCCTTCTATCTCTCCAATCATCACTTCAACAAACTTCAACATGTTAGTTTATAAATGCTAATAGCTTAGATTCTCAGAAGTTTTAAATGCGAAACTTTTAGTGAAACATTTCATTTTTATTATTTCCATAAAAATAACATTTTATATTGTATAAGAAAAGCTAGGGAATGAAGTTGAAATCAATTCTTACCTCTCCAAATTAACATATTCTCACAGATCCAAGTTTCTAAGCAAGAGACTGCCAAAGCGAAGACTCTCTGCTTCTCTCGAGCACGGGCCTTATGAACTTCATTTTTTATTCACCTATCAATATTTTGTTGACCCCTCTGCCATTCATTTATAATTATTTTAAAATTGTCATGTTCGTAATAGGCTAATTATATTTACTCATGATTTTTTTCTAATTTTTACTCCTAAATTCTTTTTTTAATAGTGAATTACTACTTTATTTCGCAACAGGAATGCTGACAACAACAACAACGGCAAAAGAATAAAAGTGAACGAGGAAAAGATGGCAGCCTTCATGCACAACCTGAACTTGCAAGGCGAGCACAACAACAACAACAACAACAACCTCAACAGCAAAAACAATAGTTGCAGCAACAGTTCCATGAGTGAGTTGATATCCGAGAGCAGTCCAAACGATGAGTCAAATATAAGCAACAATTATTACAACAACAACAACAACAACAACATTAATAGTTATTGCAACACTTCTCATTATAACAACAATACAAGAAGCCATAGTAACAGCTTCACTTCCAACCAGGCTAACTTTTTTAACAACAACAGCAACAATTGTCCCACAAATTTATTCACAAGCACAAATGGAAGTAACACTTCCACAAGCAGCAGCAACAACAATGCTGTAAATGACTATTTAAATGGGAGGAATCCAAGCAATGATGCTGACTTTTGCATTGATGATGATGCTGTCAAAAATAAAATTCCTGCTAATAACAAAAGGGATGATGGCTCACCAGAGGCGGAGGATGAAGATTTGCCATGGTTCCACGTTGAACAACCTAGGTATCTCTATTCATCCAACCATTTCCCATTTGTTCATACACTCATAATTCATCGATCCATTGCTCATTCATCCATCTCACACCATCATCCATTCACCCATCTCACACCATCATCCACCCATTTCACACCATCATCCATCCACCCATCTCACACCATCATCCATCCACCCATCTTCCATCCATCCATCTCACACCATCATCCATCCACCCATCTCACACCATCATCCATCCACCCATCTTCCATCCATCCATCTCACACCATCATCCATCCACCCATCTCACACCATCATCCATCCATCTCACACCATCATCCATCCATCCATCCATCCATCTTCCATCCATCCATCTCACACCATCATTCATCCATCTCACACCATCATCCATCCACCCATCTTCCATCCATCCATCTCACACCATCATTCATCCATCTCACACCATCATCCATCCACCCATCTCACACCATCATCCACCCATCTCACACCATCATCCATCCATCCATCTCACACCATCATCCATCCACCCATCTTCCATCCATCCATCTCACACCATCATCCATCCATCTCACACCATCATCCATCCACCCATCTCACACCATCATCCATCCACCCATCTTCCATCCATCCATCTCACACCATCATCCATCCATCTCACACCATCATCCACCCATCTCACACCATCATCCATCCACCCATCTCACACCATCTCACACCATCATCCATCCACCCATCTCACACCATCATCCATCCATCTCACACCATCATCCATCCACCCATCTCACACCATCATCCATCCACCCATCATCCATCCATCTCACACCATCATCCATCCACCCATCTCACACCATCATCCACCCATCTCACACCATCATCCATCCATCCATCTCACACCATCATCCATCCACCCATCTTCCATCCATCCATCTCACACCATCATCCATCCATCTCACACCATCATCCATCCACCCATCTCACACCATCATCCATCCACCCATCTTCCATCCATCCATCTCACACCATCATCCATCCATCTCACACCATCATCCACCCATCTCACACCATCATCCATCCACCCATCTCACACCATCTCACACCATCATCCATCCACCCATCTCACACCATCATCCATCCATCTCACACCATCATCCATCCACCCATCTCACACCATCTCACATCATCATCCATCCACCCATCTCACACCATCATCCATCCATCTCACACCATCATCCATCCACCCATCTTCCATCCATCTCACACCATCATCCATCCATCCATCTCACACCATCATCCATCCATCTCACACCATCATCCATCCACCCATCTCACACCATCATCCATCCACCCATCTTCCATCCATCCATCTCACACCATCATCCATCCATCTCACACCATCATCCATCCATCTCACACCATCATCCACCCATCTCACACCATCATCCATCCACCCATCTTCCATCCATCCATCTCACACCATCATCCATCCATCTCACACCATCATCCACCCATCTCACACCATCATCCATCCACCCATCTCACACCATCATCCACCCATCTCACACCATCATCCATCCATCTCACACCATCATCCATCCACCCATCTCACACCATCATCCATCCACCCATCTCACACCATCATCCACCCATCTCACACCATCATCCATCCATCTCACACCATCATCCATCCATCTCACACCATCATCCACCCATCTCACACCATCATCCATCCACCCATCTTCCATCCATCTCACACCATCATCCATCCATCTCACACCATCATCCATCCATCTCACACCATCATCCATCCATCTCACACCATCATCCATCCATCTCACACCATCATCCACCCATCTCACACCATCATCCATCCATCCATCTCACACCATCATCCACCCATCTCACACCATCATCCATCCACCCATCTCACACCATCATCCATCCACCCATCTCACACCATCATCCATCCACCCATCTCACACCATCATCCATCCACCCATCTTCCATCCATCTCACACCATCATCCACCCATCTCACACCATCATCCATCCACCCATCTCACACCATCATCCATCCATCTCACACCATCATCCATCCACCCATCTTCCATCCATCTCACACCATCATCCACCCATCTCACACCATCATCCATCCACCCATCTCACACCATCATCCATCCACCCATCTCACACCATCATCCATCCATCCATCTCACACCATCTCACACCATCATTTCCATTCCCAATATCTTTGGAATCTTCCATCCATCTTGAGTTTCTTCAACTCGCTCACCACTCCGAATCCACGGAAACTGTTGGCGTCTCAGTTGTTTATCATCGACCCTTTATAGAATGGAAATTATTATTTTATTACAAATTCTATTATTGTTATTATCATTAAGACTTCCAAAACCACAAGGAAATTCAACACCACCAACTACTTCAACTACCAACCAATCACCATCAACCAACCAATCACCACCAACCAACAACCAATCACCATCAACCAATCACCACCAACCAACAACCAATCACCATCAACCACCACTACAACCACCAATCACAACCAACAACACCACAACCACAACAGATCAGTGAAGAGTTTGTTGACGAGGATCTCTGACAACCAGCGTCTGGAGATGATGGATGGAATAAACTTCGACTGGAAACACTCACAACCACCCACCCACCTGCCACCCCATCTCGTCGAGCACATGTCAGTCTTTCGTGCTACTAAAAAGATTATTTCTCATTTCGAACACTTTGTAATTTGTTTTAGTTTAAAGATAAAGCACAATTCACCACCAAAAAAAAATCCACACCACCACCACCACTTTCACTTCACAACCACCATCATCTCATCCACACCACCTCAATACAAACCACCTCAATCCACAATTCACACCACCGGCATTGTTATCCACAACCACAACCATCCCAATCCACCACAACCATCCCAATCCACCACAACCATCTACAATCCACCACAACCATCCCAATCCACCACAACCACTCCACCACACACGGCAGGATGAGACCAGGCTTGCAGTTGGTTTTGTGGAAGGCACCCAGCTGCGGCGTCCTTGAGGACATCAAGCTGAAGAGTGAAGCAGTGCCTTCACATCCTCACTCCAAGAAGCCGCCCAAACCACAATCGCCCCTGTCGTTAGTTTGTTCTGGCTTCGTTATTAATTATACTTTTTATTATTTATCTCATTGTTCAATTATTAATTGCTTATTTTCTTGTTTATTTATTCTTTATCTTTTTTAATTGTTTATTTTCTTTTTCCAACCAGTCAAATATTCAAATTTTAAGTTCGTGGCTTGTTTGTGTTCTGTTTCATTCTCCGATATGATAGATCACATTATTATGATATTTATTTTGGGGAGTAGTGTTGATATGCTGTGAACTCAGTTATGTAAAAGTTCTTCGTATCAATTTATATAATATTAATTATTATCATCATCATCATTATCATCATCATCATCAGTATCATCATTATCAGCATTATCATCATCATCATTATCATCATTATTATCATTATCATCATCGTCATTATCATTATCATCATCATCATTATCATCATCACCATTGCAACCTCCTCCACCTCCAGGCATGCACCCTCAAACGACTTGATCGCTGAGGACGATCCGATGGACCTTTAACCTCCTTCTTCACTATTCAACAACCATCCCTCTGTAATTACATCGTCATCTCTCAATCATACACCAATATCTTCATTTAAGCATCATCATCATTATTACAATATGTTTGTTCTATTCGTTTCAAATACATATTTTAAAGCATTCAACAAGGTTGCTGAGTGTTTTGTCGGAATAAAATGTTTACAAACTGGTTTTTTCGTTTTTGGAAAATAACTTTAAAGCGTTTAAATAATTGAATTTTCTTACTTTACAAGATTACTTCATCATCATTACCTTCATCACCTTCTTCATCATCATCATCATTATTATCTTATGATCGATTTTTTCCATAATCAACTCACGATTTTGAATGAATAAAAATTAAATGGAAAAATAATAGATATTTAAATTGAAATAATAATAAAACTAAAATTTGAATTTAAAATGACCTTTAGTACGCGTTTGACTAAAGTTTATGACTAATAATGAAACTAAATTTCAATAGAAACAGAATTAAAATTAATTTTTTAATGTTATCAATATAATATATATTAAAACTATTCATTATTATAATACTTCAAATCCAAAAATAAAATTGATTTTGATTTATTTTTAAGTACTTTTTACTCGTGTTTACTTTTACTTTTCCAAAATAGTATAAATAGTTAAGAAAAGCGCGTAGACTATTGAGCTCTGGAAGGCACGCGGCTGTGTTAGAATGCTTTGCGGCATTTTAGGCAGTTCGCTTCCCCTAACCCTAATTACTTCACTACGATTATCTATAAGTGAAAGCTTATTGGGTAATTCGTTTGTTTCTAAGTGATTTTTTTTAGAAAAGTCGCTTGCCTGAAGAGCTCAATTTTCGACGTGCGACTCGTGCGGTTGTTGCTTGGGTGATAATTCATGTGACTTTTAACAGTTCGCCTGTGAAACTATGATTATCATCTCAAACCTCCGCTCAGTCGCTGTCAACATTAATCTCTGAAGGGTCGTTTGGGTGGACAAGAAGTTGTCATGAAGTCCGTGCCTCTTATGAGAACATTTCTTTCAAATATGATTTTATCTTTATTTAAAGTAGCTAGTTGCATGGCACTTTAAATTGTATTTAATCGCGCTGATAGGACAATGCTAGTCTTATGTGTATATGCTATAAGGCTTATAGTATAAGCGATGGCTCGCTAATCGCTATCAACTTAATAGCGAGCCTTTGCCTGGCAATACTGTGTTTCGTTTATATTATTTTAAGAAATGTCACTTTTGCTTATCTAGTCATGGGGTACATCAATTTGTTCAGGATAGATAGGAGAACAATTTGGTTTGTCTATATAAATCCTAGCTTGCATTTGAGAAGAGAAATTTGCTTTGGAGGTGAGTGATTTTTCTTCATTTCTGTTTTTTCAATTTAGCCTTATTCTGCCTTTTGTGGTGAAGATGGAAATATTTTTTTTTCTTGAAATTGATATTCATCCTTGCACGATGTGATTTGAATAATTTCATTGATCGACAATCCATCTAAGCCGATATATTTGCTTTCAAAGTTGATGCTTGATGACAAAATGGTCAAAATTGCATAACTTGATCAGATATTCTGCCTTTTGGGGTGGAGATGGAAATATTTTTTTTCTCTTGAAATATATATCCATCCTTGCAATTATTATATTTTTGAATATTGATTGGTAATTTAAAACATTTATAACTATTTTTCTTGGCAGATTATCACAATGGAACGCGATTCATCTACAATGGAAAGAAAGAGCAGCGAGTGTGGTGAAGATTTTGATGTTAATGCTTACGTATTATAAAATTTTTCAAAACCATCAGATCCACTTCTGAATGGTTTTGTTTATTTTCTTTGTCCTCGTAGGCCTTGTAAGCAGCCTAATTGGACATTAGCATTAAATACTTTGCATTCTATGAATATGGTCTTTTCTGTTAGTGATTGCAATTTGTTGAGGTATTTTAAGACCGTTTATGACAAAGTTCGTATAAAATATTTCATTATCTGTAGGCAGACTTGCTGGTGGGTCAGCATGTGATAATGCTGACCAAATCAGTGCATCCCTAAGGGAAGCTGCCGAGATTTATGCTCATTATTTTAAGCTGGAAGTGGCCCAAGTATGGTCTCAATTTCTTTCAAAGTTGAGATCGTGCCTTGGTGATAGGGCCCCAGTGAACAATCGGGTTCATCAGCTTTTAGTTGATGAGCTGCAGAT
The DNA here is from genome assembly GCA_943735955.1 of Piscicola geometra. Lineage (NCBI taxonomy): Eukaryota > Metazoa > Annelida > Clitellata > Hirudinida > Piscicolidae > Piscicola > Piscicola geometra. The sequence continues at coordinate 13,963,509 of OX030955.1, forward strand.
TGATTTTCTGCACCTTTCATGTAATGTGCATCCTCTAGATGCCATTGCTGGTGAGTCCAGAAAACGGCTTGCCGTTTTTGATAAATTCACAGGTATTCAAGTATACACAGGCAAGGATGGTACAGCAGTTTCTTTCCTGTACAACTTATCAAAACTCAGGTGATTATAATTATCTTTATATTAAGTTCTAATGATTGAAATGATTTGTGTATTGATTTATAAATGTCCCAGAGTTATACATTATTTTTTTCTCTCAGACACAGCTTTAAAGGTGAGCCAGGAGCGTTCAGGGCCTATTGTACAGTAAACAAGGTTGCTCCAGGGAGCTTTCTACGATACGTGGGAAACCGCCTGCACCTCCTCTTCCACATGGCAGGCGTCGCCATCCAGCACAAAGAATTGTTACATGGATTCCTTATAAAGTATATTTTAAGATACTTTGTTTTATAATTACATAAATTTGCTGAACTTATTTCAAACCATTTGTTATTTTTTCGCTTCAGCAGTCACACAAATAATAATGTAACCAAGGCCCTGTGGGAGGGACTCAACGAACCAAGGACCATGGTGCAACTGCAGGCCATTGGTTTGGTTGGCAAAGTTCTCACTGGGCCTTGGATGACCAAGGTCTACGGAAATAGTCACAACCTCTCCAATCTTGAGATGGTAAGGATTGGAATAATTTTTCTATAATATTTCTTTTCTTTTATTGACTCAATCCGTAAATTCCATAATACAGGTACCAGCATTCCAGCACGCTGTAAAGAAAATTGCGGAAATACAGAAGCATCCAGAAAGAATGGGATGCAGTCGATTCACCCCATAACCGATTCACCCCATAACCGATTCACCCCATAACCGATTCACCCCATAACCGATTCACCCCATAACCGATTCACCCCTCAACCGATTCACCCCTTAAAATAGTTAAAAACGGACTTTATTTTTTATAGGTATTTTGCTAAAATAAAATAATAAATTATTATTTTTTAAATAATGAAAAAAATAAAAACTATAATTTGTTCAAATAAATAAAAAACTATGAAAATTTTTTAAAATGAATAAATACATTTATTTAAAAAGATAAAATAAATGGCAAATTATTTTTTTAAATTATAAAATATATCTAAAAAATATATCTAAAAACTATAACATATTAAAAAAATTATAAAATATATCTAAAAAATATATATAAAAACTATAACATATTAAAAAAATTATATAATATAAAAAAAAATATAAAATATTAAAAATTATAACATATTTAAAAAATTATAAAATATTAAAAAAATTATAAAATATTAAAAATTATAAAATATTTAAAAAATTATAAAATATTTAAAAAATTATAAAATATTTAAAAAAATATAAAATATTTAAAAAATTATAAAATATTAAAAAAATTATAAAATATTAAAAAAATTATAAAATATTAAAAAAATTATAAAATATTAAAAAAATTATAAAATATTTAAAAAATTATAAAATATTAAAAAATTATAAAATATTAAAAAAATTATAAAATATTAAAAAAATTATAAAATATTGAAAAAATTATAAAATATTAAAAAAAGTATAAAATATTGAAAAAATTATAAAATATTAAAAAAATTATAAAATATTAAAAATTATAAAATATTCAAAAAATTATAAAATATTCAAAAAATTATAAAATATTCAAAAAATTAGAAAATATTCAAAAAATTATAAAATATTCAAAAAATTATAAAATAAATAGATAATTATAAAACAAATAGATAATTATAAAATAAATAGATATTTATAAAATAAATAGATAATTATAAAACAAATAGATAATTATAAAATAAATAGATATTTATAAAATAAATAGCTCTGATTGGCCATCACGAAAATCAAATGTTTGTTTGTACGCGCATTGTAAAAAATTCAAAACTTGTTTTTTCTGAAAAAGTGCAGTTATATTTATGCAGTCGATTCATCCCTTGACCGATCCACCCCTCAATAGTATACTTTTAATAATTATAGTAATAGTATATTTATATTTTATATAACATATTTATATTATTAATAGTATATTTATATTTTATATAGCATATTTATAATTTTCATAGTATGTTTATATTTATACCAGTATATTTATATTTATACCAGTATATTTATCTTTATACCAGTATATTTATCTTTATACCAGTATATTTATATTCATACCAGTATATTTATATTTTATGTAGTATATTTTATATTGAATAACTTGTTATTGAATAATGATAATTTAATATCATGAATTGGTTTTTAAAAGAAAAATTTTTTTTGTGTTTTTTGTCAAATAAATAATTATTTTGGATATATTTTCAATTTATAATTCATGGAAAGAATAGAAGCCAGGTTAACCTATTAACGAAATCTTCATTAATGGAAGATGTATATATTCGTTGTTTATTTTCAGTATGCTGGTGTACTTTTAACCGAAATTTTATTTTTTCGACAAAATAAACAAGGTTGGAACCAAACTAATACATAGTTCTCTCACAATTAGCATGAGATGTGAGATACGGGTAAGAATTGCCTAAAAACTGGGAAATGTGCAAAAATGTATAAATTCAGTAGAAGGGAGATATGTGCAGGATGGACGATTCAAGTCAACTGATTGCAAAGAAAAGAGATAGGAAAGAGAAAAAAGCACCGTTTTTATATGTCCTTTAAAAATAGTCTGTTTATTCCTCACTTCCTAATAAATTCCTAATCAACTGCATGATCTGCCCCATGTTAAAAATTACTAATGTATGCTTCGCTTTTACTTGCTAAAAAAGTTCAATTAACTCTAAAAAGAATCATTCCTCAAGGTTCATTTTGTCCAAAGGCTGTCATAAATTACAACCCTAAAATGAATTGGTTGAAAAGAGTGTCTTGTATTTAGTAATTTATTTTGTGTTGAATAATTTATTTTTTATTCAAAATTTGTTTTGATGAAGTATTTTGAATTTAATAAATTATTTTATATTTATAATTTTATTTTTTGTTTAAAATTTTATTTTTTATTTAAAATTTTATTTTATATTAAAAATTTTATTTTATATTTAAAATTTATTTTATATTTAAAATTTATTTTATATTTAAACTTTTATTTTATATTTAAACTTTTATTTTATATTTATACTTTTATTTCATATTTAAAAATTTATTTTATATTTAAAATTTTATTTCATATTTACAATTTTATTTTATATTCACAATTTTATTTTATATTTAAAATTTTATTTTATATTTAAAATTTTATTTTACATTTAAAATTTTATTTTAAATTTACAATGTTATTTTATATTTACAATTTTATTTTATATTTACCATTTTTTTTAAATTTACAATTTTATTTTATATTTACAATTTTATTTTATATTTACAAATTTAATTTATATTTACAATTTTATTTTATATTTACAATTTTATTTTATATTTACAATTTTATTTTATATTTACAATTTTATTTTATATTTACAATTTTATTTTATATTTACAATTTTATTTTATATTTACAATTTTATTTTATATTTACAATTTTATTTTATATTTACAATTTTATTTTATATTTACAATTTTATTTTATATTTACAATTTTATTTTATATTTACAATTTTATTTTATATTTACAATTTTATTTTATATTTACAAATTTATTTTATATTTACAATTTTATTTTATATTTACAAATTTATTTTATATTTACAATTTTATTTTATATTTACAATTTTATTTTATATTAAAATTTTTATGTTAAAAAAGTCCGTTTTTAACTATTTTAAGGGGTGAATCGGTTGAGGGGTGAATCGGTTATGGGGTGAATCGGTTAAGGGGTGAATCGGTTATGGGGTGAATCGGTTATGGGGTGAATCGGTTATGGGGTGAATCGGTTAAGGGGTGAATCGGTTATGGGGTGAATCGGTTATGGGGTGAATCGGTTATGGGGTGAATCGGTTAAGGGGTGAATCGACTGCAATTCGAAAGAATTACCACAATGCAAGAAGACGTGTTTGGACAGCCTCTGGAAAAGGATGTAGTTTACGAAGCTCTTTTATCGTATAATAACAATTTGAATGTATTGCCTCACATAGTAACCTCTCTAATGGAAGGAGCAGGACAGGTGATGGAGCGGCAAATGAATAGGTACATTGAAGGAGATCTGTCCTGCCCCTCTGATGAGATGTTAATGGACACTCGCCATGTAGAAATTACTTACAAAATGCTTGTTTGCTCAATTATCAAATGCTTTTTCCATCTTCAAATATTATTTTATTTTTAATATATTTGAATTATATGATTGATAATATATAATTCAAATAAAAGTATAATTTATACCTACCTACACTTTAAAACTGCAAATATTCAGAAAATATATAAATTATTTAGTCTTCATGTTTCAAATATGATAAATCCATCTGTCAAAGATGTTATACTATAACATCTTTAACATCCTATAACTTATAGGATTGAATTTAATTTTTTAATCTTTGTCTGAATGATGTCTTATCTCTGTATTTTAAAAAGATGAGATTTGATGCTTCTTTGTGCTGCCAATTTATTTAATTTTAGTTTCAAACAGAACTGTTTCAGTCATCTAGGCCTGAGACAAATTACTTTCATAATCAACTTTTAAAAAAAAATGTTTTAACATTTAGCTTGTCTGGAAGATTTTATCTTTTTATAACCAGCGATCAAACCATTTTGATTAATATTTTTCTGAAACTTCATAAATCAGATGGCATTTAAAATGTTAATAATTTATAGAACCAAATAATTTAATTTAGTTGATGAATTAAGCGTATGTGATATATTCATGTATTTATTATAGATATTGTAAGGATTTTATAATTGTTTTAACCCCAAAACTAGTTTACACTTAGTAATAGGTTTTTATATATTTTTGGAGCATGAATAGAAAGAATAATGAGTTTATGAAACCTAAAAAATCACATTATAAATTAATAAAAAGAAAAAGCAACAACGAGCTTCGAAGTGCACACCGAATGACCAGAGCAGAGCGAAAAAGAAATACTAATTTATTATGAGTGAATAATCTAATCATGTCTCCTAATTGTTGGAATCATTGTGTCTTCAACTGATTATGAAATAACAACCTTCAGTTACTATATGGCATATACATTTTATAAATAGGTTAGATAATTTACTGAAAATGTTCAATTAAATCCAGTAATAGAAAAGGCTTTTAACTGAGTAATGCAGGTAAATGAGTGTTCATTAAGGTGTATATAGACGGCGGAGGATGTGTCCTTAGACGTATTTTCGAAGCTAAATTCAGGCCAAAGGCATTTTAGACAACTTAAACCAAAAACATTTCCAACACTTAGTGATAGAAGCAATAAGACATTCAGTCAGAAAATGTCTGAATCAGCGCACATCGAACACTCATGAATCTTCAAAGCTTTCTAAATCTACTTTTCCATCATTTACTCAAGCCTTTTCATTCCCTACCTTTAACGCTACTGAAATCGAATTTATGAGCAAAGTCGAAACAGGCGTTGTAGCAAAATTGTGATTAAACACCAACAGTGAGAAGCAATATATTAATAAATACAAATAGTTAGTAATTAATTGAATTGATTGGTGAAGTAGATAAATATATTCAAATATTTCAAAAGTACCAAATGATGAGGCCTCTTTCGTCTTGATTTAGCATGATGATGATGATGATGATGATGCAGGAGGTTAGCAAAGGAGTAGTGTGTGAAAGGCAAATGTGCTTTGAGGAAGGCAGAAGGAAGTGATAAAGTTGAACATTTATGAGTGTAAAATTGGAAAACCATCCAGATTTTATTGATTGTGATTATTAAAAATACAAATACAACTTATTTATTTATAAAAAATAATTTAAAATTTATTAAAAAGTAAGACTTGAAATGCAAAAGCATAAAAGACATTGCACTTCCAACAAAATCCACTCTTATCTAAGGATTCAAAAAGGTTAATCGTAATTAGCAGTGATCTTATAAAATCACATTCAATGCGACTATAGAATTATGCTAATTAAAATACAAATCAATGAAAAAAGAGTCCAACAAATGACGCGAATAAACTAGGAATACTTCGATAACTAATCTTGTGCTTGTGTTGCAATTCATTTATCGTTCGTAAAACCTTTATCACAAAACTTCTACAACGTAACACCAATTCTGCACCATACAATAAAACCACTGCACCATACACCAACACTGCACCATACACCAACACTGCACCATATAACACTGCACCATACACCAACACTGCACCATATAACACTGCACCATACACCAACACTGCACCATACTCCAATAGATACTCCAACACCACACCATACGAGCACACGACGAGAGCCTCACTGGGTCTGGAAGCAGCTTGCCTTTTGCTTGAAGGCGGCCTTCCTTTCCTTCGCCTCCTCATCTTTCTTCCTCTTCTCCATCTGCTCTTCCTTTATCTCCTTCTCAAACTTCTCATCTGCTCCCACAGCGTTGATCTGTCCACGTGTTTGTGTGTGTGTGTTTGTGTGCGTGTGTGTGTGCGTGTGTGTGTTTGAATTTGATGAGTTGTAGTGATATTTAAAAAGTTGCTTAAATTAATGCAATGCTTGATGTTATTTAGCAGGAAGATTCAAAATAAAAAATCTGCACCAAGTTTTTATTCTTTGTTAATATCAAAATAACTCAATCACAAATCTTAATATAACTTATCAAGATATATGAACTCAATGAAAATAAAAATAATCGCTTTCAGCGTTTAACCTAACCCTTACCTAACCCTAACCCTAACCTTACTCTAAAATTAAATTTTGGCGTGAATTTTCACACAAAAATTTTCCCGCTAAATAACATCAAGATATGCTATTTAGCGAGAATCTTCTCGCTAATTACGTAATTGCTAACGGTACAATGTACCGTCGGTACATATTGTGAATCAACAATGAGGTCATATGAAGACAAATGAGAAAATCATTTAAAGCTTATATACAAGAGTATTGAAAAGATAAAATAAGATGCAATAAAACACAATCCCATCACATCCACTCCACTCCCATCCCGTCCCATCCCCTCCAATCCAATACCATCCCATCCAATCCCATCCCATTTACTCCAATCCAATACCTTGGCTTCGAAGAAGTTCTTGGCTCCCTTGACTCCCTCCTTGTCCACGTCGATCTCACTCGCGTGCAGGAACATTTCGTTGAGACCACTGCTTTGCAACTCTCCAAGACTCGCCTTCCGGAAGATCAGAAGGAACTGTTGAGGGGGGAGGAAGGGGTGCTTTTGGAGGGAGGGGAGAAGTGGTTTGATGGAGTGGTGTGGTAGGGGGTGAAGGGGTCTGTATTGGAGGGTTTGTGGAAGTTTGCTGGCTTTTGAGGGTGATTGTGAAGGGTTGAAAAAATAACATTACAGGCTATGGTTGAAAATGAAGTTTCAAAAGTTTCTATACAAAAGACTGTAAAGATATCTGTTCAAGGCTTAAAACCCGTTTTATTTTATTTATTTATGAATCAATCAACTTTCCTTTACGTTATTAATTAGTCTTTGGGACCTATAACAACCAATGAGCCTATTTAATAAAGTAACCTTTTTCTCCATTCACAAGCCAATAAACTTATCTTTAGATTTTTATGAATCAATAAAATTTATTTAAAGTCATTAAATAAATGAGCATCTTTCTCCATTCGAGCACCTCTCGGAAGCTGATCTTGCCATCATGGTCCTCGTCCACCTCACTGATCATCTCCTTCAGACCAAGGTGTGTTTGCGGTCTCTCCAGCTTTTCCATCATGCGCTTCAACTCTTCCAAGTCGATGAATTTGTCTTTTCCTGTGTCATACCTACGGGGGGGGGGGGAGAAAATTTTTGTGTACATTTTCAATGGTTTTAGTTTTTACATAAAAACAATGAGTAAAAAATGATATGTTAATGTGTTTTTAGAAAACTTTAGAAAATTATCCTTTGTGACTCACTGATTGAACATCTTCTGGTAGTTTTGGATCTGCTTTCGAGTGAATTCTTTGAATTCGGTAAATGGATTGAAAACATCGAAAGATTTTTGCTGCAATGGTGGCAAATCACTGCCTTGCTCTGACATCTCAATCCTTTGATTCACCTTTTGCAGTTTTTCTGCTAGTTCCCCCATATTATGCTTCAAGTTTTCTCAAAAATAGAAAAAATAAATTCAATTTTAAACAGTTATTCAAATCTATTAAATATTTACGTTTAACCAGACGAATCGTTTACTAAGTGATTAATTAATAGGACGGATGCGGTTCGAGCAATTAAGTCATAAGACGAGCAGGATGTGGCTATGTGTTTTTTTCATATACATATAAATGTATATAAATGTGTTTTCTATTTTTATAGTTCTTTTATTATAAAATACTTGGTAAAAGGTATATATTCTAAGTTTTAAGTTTCAACTGCTATTTTTTTGTTTTTTATTTAAAAGTCAATTTTCAGTTTCAGTTTTATGATTCAAGTCGTAAAAAGCGCTTCACTATATTTTGCCTTTTTAATCTAATCTTTAAACAAATATCATAAATTTTTGTCAACCTTTTGAACATCAGTAAAAATACAATTCTACATTTATATAGAACAGAAATTATTTTACTGAGTTTTTGGTTAAATTGGCTTCAACAAGTTTTCAAGCCATATTCTCTAACCCTAATCAATGGCATCGTCAGTCACTGAAAAAGAAGCCTTTACAAGAAAGCCAATTTTATCCAAAATGAATGTAGATCTTCTCACTGTGAGCACAAGCTCAGTTTGAAAAAGTTATACGAAGAATTAGTTGAGGCTGAGGCGGCGATCTGCTGCAAATCTTGCAGAGGTCCTAGCCAGCATGTGCGATCATGGCGGCTTCACTTGAAAACACAATTATAAAAACAGTTTCAAAATTCTGTTTTGATACGAATATTTAATTAAACAAAGAATAGTTTTGTTTTAGACAGCTATCACTATAAATACACATACTCATAATGTATTACTATATAAACATTCTGTTTTATGCCATGGTTGACGATTATGCTCGTATCAAAACAAGAATTTAAAAAAGTTTTTATTGAAAAAGTGGGGGAGGGAATCCACATTACGGCACAATAAGAACCCTCTCACTACCAAAAAGTGGGGGAGGTCCAGACCCCAGGATCGCCGCACATGCTACTCAGATTAAAAATAATCATATAAGAGCATTGGACAATATAATTTTATTGCATCAACTTAAACTTTTTTTTATTTAAACAATTGAAAATTCAATTAAAATCATGAATAGAAAAATATAATTTTTCCGTATATAAAATTCAAATATAAAAAGTTTATTTTTTATATTTTAAACTTTTTCAATAGAGTGTTTCACTGGATCATACCTATGCTTGGCACACAAAGCACATCAGAAGATCGCAAGTTTGATCGGCCCATCTACCATGGCTCCAGGTTAACATGCAGTTTTCTTCGAAAGCATATATTTCTCCGTTTGGTTCTCCTGCATTCCAGTTCTGGTACTGATCGGAGCAGTTAGAGGAGGAGAGCATGCACTTCATAGGATCGTGAGAGTTTTCAATGGGAAGAGAAGACCAAGCCCAGTTCCCTCTGCACTTCAAGCCTCCTATCCAAAATCTCTTACAAGTACCTAGAAAAACATCGTTCAATCAATCAATCAATCAATCAATCAATCAATCAATCAATCAATCAATCAATCAATCAATCAATCAATCAATCAATCAATCAATCAATCAATCAATCAATCAATCAATCAATCAATCAATCAATCAATCAATCAATCAATCAAATCAATCAATCAATCAATCAATCAATCAATCAATCAATCAATCAATCAATCAATCAATCAATCAATCAATCAATCAATCAATCAATCAATCAATCAATCAATCAATCAATCAATCAATCAATCAATCAATCAATCAATCAATCAATCAATCAATCAATCAATCAATCAATCAATCAATCAATCAATCAATCAATCAATCAATCAATCAATCAATCAATCAATCAATCAATCAATCAATCAATCAATCAATCAATCAATCAATCAATCAATCAATCAATCACAACTAGAAGAATATCGTTAATACAATTACCGGTTGATTGTCACTAATTGTTTGAAAGCCTGAATGTATTCATCGAGAACCAACACACCTTCATTCGAAGCTAGAGCTTGCTTCAATGCCTCAGTGTCACTTGCGCTCAAAACACTGGCCAAGTGGCCTTTGTTTTGCCAGCAATGTGTCTGCGCGTCAAACCACGACATTTTTGTATAAACAGGCATGTAGCACCTGCCCCCTGCCTCTTGATAACCAGGCCGACAATCTGTCAATTGTTATAAAAGAGATTTTATTGTTACGTGAATAGCTTATGATGGATTATTTGGGTAGTTTCAGATAAAATGAAGAAATGAAATCTTTAAACACTTATAAATGGAGCTACTTTCGCTCGCATGGAGAAATGTCACTAGGAAAGAAGCGGCACAAGCGATCAACTTGAAGGAGTTCATGACTGCATTGCAAGTTTAATCGTGTTTTAGTTTTAACAAATAATTATTTTTCTCATTGAAATGATTTATAAAAAATCCTATATACATCTATTTGAGAATTTAATTTGATCTGGTTAAGCGGCAACCCAATTCATTTATATAGAACCTACTTTTATTATTTTCAATCAGTCTGTTCTATGAATTTTTATGATCAATTTTTAATTTGAATAGTTATATAATCACTGACTTTTGTGATGATGATCAATCTAAATTCAGCTTTGAAATGTCAGCATTGGAATTTAAAAGTCTGATACAAGTTATATGAAATAAATCCAATAAAACCTCCTCGTTTGGCCTCAAAAGCTGAATCTGTGATTTCAATCATCATCATCATCATCATCATCATCATCATCATCATCATCATCATCATCATCATCATCATCATCACCATCATCATCATCATTATCAACATCATCACCATAATCATCATCATCATCATCATCATCATCATTATCAACATCATCACCATAATCATCTTCATCATCATCATCATCATCATCATTATCATGGAGTGGGCGTAGATAAGAGGTCAGGAGGCTTATTCTTGCGCGACACGATGGTCCCAACAAGAAGAGTTACAGCTGGAGATAAGACTCGAACCGAACTCAAATTCTATGGCGTCAAACTCAACCAAACTCGTAATATTACATTTGGCTTCGAATCTTATTTCTAATAGTAGCATAGCCGGATAAAATCACGTTAAATGAAATTTTTTATTGCCTATAAAACTTCATAGCTATAAACTGACATCAGCGGTGATCGACCTCTATTCATAGAATAAATAAAAATGTCTGCAATGGAATTTAAATAATGACCCAAAATTATCGTCACCATTTAAATCCCATGGCAGAAATTAAGCTGAAATAAATGGATGAATGAGATTGGCTCCGTGAAGATCTACAGGTTACTGTGTAAGAACTAGGACTGGCTACGGGTCCAAAACTTAGAACCCGGGCACATGGTTACAGGATTGCGGAAATACAAAAAATTACTGAAGTGCTCTTTGAAAACTAAAAATGTTTTTTTAATGTAATATACTCACTAAAAAGCTTTTTCTGAATTTTATAATTGATTTAATATAATAAAAAGTTAATTTTTATGTTTGTAAAAAAATTGCCCATCATTTGAAATGTGATTCTCTTGCTTTGAAACTTTTATATATGGCACTGGCTACGGGTCCAGCACTCAAATGAGTAAAAGTTATCGAGTATATTTAAGAAAACTTTTTATTGAGTATTATGATATATTGACATATTATTGCTTTATTTTTATTGAAAAATTTATAAAATCCATAGATTTTACGCTAGATTTGTTTAAAAAAATTGATTTGAAATTCATTCAAATTTCACTCAAATTTCAATTTTAAATTGGGTATTAACTTCTAATCGTTTAATTAATAAAATGAGCTACAGAAAGACGACTTTGAGTATCATCTTATTTAACAACACCAATCTCCTAACACAGACTAAACTCATAGAAAACTTTAACGACGGTTGAGCTTCTCAATGGCGAAATGTCATTTGTCGGTAACATTAAATAGTCAATCCTCCCCCTTCGATCAGTCATTGCGTACAGCATGTAATAAAGCATTACTTTGCAACGTCTAAACGCACATTTTCTAATCGATTTAAGTCAATCAATCACACATAGAAAGACCTACATGTGAAATGTTCATGCAAACATGCAAGCTGGTGGCAGACTGCAAGCGCAACGAGACTAAAGCTGAAGATACTTCACCTGACTGCCAGCACGCCTTGCATCGACTATAGACTCTACAGACTAGTGTGGTGGGTACTTGGTTTGACAATTCAACGATTTAAAGAACGGAGACTGCTTGAGTGACAGAGGAGCTGCTAGATAGGTATTAGTGAAAATATAGGAGTCAACCAAGTGAAAAAGTGTTTTAAAAAAGTTTAAAGAAAAATTTGAATAGTTTTTGACTGAATAAAAATATATAACGTTGGAACGTTGTTATGCGAGCAGCCGATTGGTGTTTTAAACGCTCACAGATGCAGTGAAATGTAATGTTATAAACATGCGCCTCAAAACCAATGGAGGGAAAATGCATTGAGGGAGGTAAGCAAAGTGTGAATGTCTTGGAAACAAAATTTAAATATAAAAGTAATTGAAACACTTATTGAATTTGGTCGCTATAATGCAAAATAAAAATGGTGGACAATGACCAGAGACTTGACTGAATTCAACAAAGTTGCATTTTGCAAAAAGAATAACTTTTGCAAATGAATGTATAATGTAGAAGAGGCTGAAAGAAATAACTCAATGCCAACTTGAAGTTTGAAAGCCACCGCCATTGGAGGTGTTTGCAAAAGGATGAGCCCTTGGAAAGTGTGTATGAGAAATGAAGAGAATGTGGCAGTCTGTCTTTAATGAAAAATAAGTTTAAACACCAGAGCTGCATTCAAAATAAATCACCACCACCACCATCATCGTCATCACCATCATCGTCATCACCATCATCCTCATCGTCATCACCATCATCACCATCAAACATGAACAAATAATGTAGGCGATGAAAAGTATTCTGAAGGGATGAGAGCTAAATGATATGCCTCAAGAGAACGCTTGTACTGGCCGTTTGAAAAGGATGAGTGATGATTGAATGAAAGAGTGAAAGAGTTAATGATGATTAAATGAAAGAGTGAAAGAGTTAATGATGATTAAATGATTAAATATGGCAGATGGAAGGATGAGTGTGATGAGTAAATGACTATATGTGATGGAGACAATTTCACACCAATTAGTCCTTAATTAGTCGGTAATTAATCGAGACGGGAATAATTGGTTTGCAGATCATTAAGAGTAATCAATTAAGGAGTGATGGATGATTAAATGACTGTATAAGACAAAGAGGAGTGAGTGAGTGAGTGAGTGAGTGAGTGAGGAAGGAGTGATTGGGTTGAAAGTATGAGAAGAGAGTCCAAGATGGAGATTGGCCATACGTATGGAGTGAGTGGAGAAGGAGTGAGTGATGATTAAATGATGACTATGTGTGAGACAGAGAAGATTGGACAAGGAGTGAGTGAAACATGAAAGTTGGTGAGTGGCCTAGCTGAGTACATACTACGAAGAAACATGCAGTGCAGGCAAACATGCAGTACAAGCAAGTACAAGATTACTCACGACTATAAATGCAATTCAACTAAGTTATACAAATTAGAGTCCTTAATTAGACGATAATTGATCGAGACGTGGATAATTGGTTTGCAGATCATTGAGATTAATCGATTAGTTATTACAGATAAATAAATCGAGTTTGTTGATTCACCATTCAAACGAATCATTCGTGCTTCACAACGACATTGACGATTTATTTACTGTCTCAAGCCAGCACCAACACCTCACTGCTCCTCCCCTGATTGCTAGCCACATAAGCGCAGGCGTTGACTAGCGTGGCTTCACCTAAACTAGCCACAACAACCACCTACGCATCGCCACCACGCCACAAGCAACCACTACCAATACACCGCACACCATCAAAGCGGCTACCCCCATCTAAAAAACAACACCCAAATCCATCAAACACCATCAAAGCGGCTACCACACCCTCCAAGCAGCACATGTCGACAACGCATCCACCTCAATATCTGCTTCCAGGATCGGGATAAACTCCAGGATTCCCGTTGAAATTGTTGCTGTCGGCGGCGTTCTCTGAGCGGTTGTTGGCGGTGTTTGTGGCCGACTGCCCGGTGATGAAGTTGCGAGCGGCCTGTTGGAACGTCTTGTTGCTGATGATGTCGTTCGTGAACTCCTGTTGCGCCTTCGAGAAGGTCGCGCCAGTGCTCCTGTAGATGCGGTGGATCTGGTGGTGTGGTTTGATTAGGGATGAGGCAGGAAGGAGTGCAATTATATGGCTTTAATGATGATAATAAAAATGTCTAATAATAATAAGAATAATAATGATAATAATAATAACGATGATAATAGTAATGATGATAATAGTAATGATGATAATAGTAATGATGATAATAGTAATGATGATAATAGTAATGATGATAATAGTAATGATGATAATAGTAATGATGATAATAGTAATGATGATAATAGTAATGATGATAATAGTAATGATGATAATAGTAATGATGACAATAGTAACGATGACAATAGTAATGATGATAATAATAATGGTAATAATAATAATAATGATGATAATAGTAATGATGGTAATAGTAATGATGGTAATAGAAATAACGACAAAAAATAAAAATAATTGTCGTTCCTATATAACGTCCGGACATCCCAACTTCACCTTGTTTGACCAACCAGTGAAACAACAAAACTCAAGCAAAATCCTCTGCAACCGCCATCGAACGCTTCCCACCAAATGCCTCTCCCTGCCTCTCACTGCCTCTCACTGCCTCTCCCTGCCTCTCACTGCCTCTCCCTGCCTCTCCCTGCCTCTCACTGCCTCTCCCTGCCTCTCACTGCCTCTCCCTGCCTCTCACTGCCTCTCCCTGCCTCTCCCTGCCTCTCACTGCCTCTCCCTGCCTCTCCCTGCCTCTCACTGCCTCTCCCTGCCTCTCACTGCCTCTCACTGCCTCTCACTGCCTCTCCCTGCCTCTCACTGCCTCTCACTGCCTCTCACTGCCTCTCACTGCCTCTCACTGCCTCTCACTGCCTCTCCCTGCCTCTCACTGCCTCTCACTGCCTCTCCCTGCCTCTCACTCACTCACGCAACCAATAACGAAAGGTCCTAGGTTCGAGTGCAACCGATGCCCTAGTAACTCAAAGGGGCAAATGAAAATATGCAGCCTAAGTGGCCTGGAAGCCCGTTCGGGTTATACGCCACTATAATGATGCTCGTCATTGTTATTATTATTATTACTAGTATTGTTATTATGAAGAACAAGCACCTCGAGGAGCAGGAAGACGTCCATGGCGGCGAGGATGGCGAAGGCGACACCGACGAGGAGCATGAGAATGCCGCTGAAGACGCAGCCAGCACTGCCGCAAGCAAACATCTCCGCACTGCTCACCAGGCCGCTGTGGCGTTGGGTGGTGCTTGTGGTGTGGTCGTTGATGTGGTAGTGATGCTTGTGAAGTGGTGGTGATACTTGAGTATATTCGGCATCAAGCCACTCAAAACCACCGAAGAAGCTCACCTTTACCACCATAAAACACACACCACTACATCATTATCCTTTAAGACGTCACCAACATAAGACAGCCCTCTCAACAGGCAACCACCCCGCTACCTCAACACACCACCATTACGAACACACACCCCCTTCCCCACCCCTCCAACAACCACCACCATTACGAAGACACCCCCTTCCCCACCCCTACAACAACCACCACCATTACGAACACACACCCATCCCCACCCCTGCAACAACCACCACCATTACAAACACACACCTCCTTCCCCACCCCTGCAACAACCACCACCATTACGAACACACACCCCCTTCCCCACCCCTGCAACAACCACCACCATTACGAACACACACCCCCTTCCCCACCCCTGCAACAACCACCACCATTACGAACACACACCCCCTTCCCCACCCCTGCAACAACCACCACCATTACGAACACACCCCCTTCCCCACCCCTGCAACAACCACCACCATTACGAACACACACCCCCTTCCCCACCCTTACAACAACCACCACCATTACGAACACACACCCCCTTCCCCACCTCTGCAACAACCACCACCATTACGAACACACACCCCCTTCCCCACCCCTGCAACAACCACCACCATTACGAACACACACCCCCTTCCCCACCTCTGCAACAACCACCACCATTACGAACACACACCCCCTTCCCCACCCCTGCAACAACCACCACCATTACGAACACACACCCCCTTCCCCACCCTTACAACAACCACCACCATTACGAACACACACCCCCTTCCCCACCCCTGCAACAACCACCACCATTACGAACACACACCCCCTTCCCCACCCCTGCAACAACCACCACCATTACGAACACACACCCCCTTCCCCACCCCTGCAACAACCACCACCATTACGAACACACACCCCCTTCCCCACCCCTGCAACAACCACCACCATTACGAACACACACCCCCTTCCCCACCCCTGCAACAACCACCACCATTACGAACACACACCCCCTTCCCCACCCCTGCAACAACCACCACCATTACGAACACACACCCCCTTCCCCACCCTTACAACAACCACCACCATTACGAACACACACCCCCTTCCCCACCCCTGCAACAACCACCACCATTACGAACACACACCCCCTTCCCCACCCCTGCAACAACCACCACCATTACGAACACACACCCCCTTCCCCACCCCTGCAACAACCACCACCATTACGAACACACACCCCCTTCCCCACCCCTGCAACAACCACCACCATTACGAACACACACCCCCTTCCCCACCCCTGCAACAACCACCACCATTACAAACACACACCTCCTTCCCCACCCCTGCAACAACCACCACCATTACGAACACACACCCCCTTCCCCACCCCTGCAACAACCACCACCATTACAAACACACACCTCCTTCCCCACCCCTGCAACAACCACCACCATTACGAACACACACCCCCTTCCCCACCCCTGCAACAACCACCACCATTACAAACACACACCCCCTTACCCACCCCTGCAACAACCACCACCATTACGAACACACACCCCCTTCCCCACCCCTGCAACAACCACCACCATTACGAACACACACCCCCTTCCCCACCCCTGCAACAACCACCACCATTACGAACACACACCCCCTTCCCCACCCCTGCAACAACCACCACCATTACGAACACACACCCCCTTCCCCACCCCTGCAACAACCACCACCATTACGAACACACACCCCCTTCCCCACCCTTACAACAACCACCACCATTACGAACACACACCCCCTTCCCCACCCCTGCAACAACCACCACCATTACGAACACACACCCCCTTCCCCACCCCTGCAACAACCACCACCATTACGAACACACACCCCCTTCCCCACCCCTGCAACAACCACCACCATTACAAACACACACCTCCTTCCCCACCCCTGCAACAACCACCACCATTACGAACACACACTCCCTTCCCCACCTCTGCAACAACCACCACCATTACAAACACACACCTCCTTCCCCACCCCTGCAACAACCACCACCATTACGAACACAGTTCCCCAGCCTGCAATGCCCAACGCCTGCATCACAGAGGCGCAACACTGGAAGATGAAGATGAAGAAGAAGACGAAGAAGTTGAAGGAACTGTCCACTCTGGCATCAAGGTGGATGTTGTGATTATTGGTGGCATTATTAATATTTCAAATAATAATATAATTTATATTATTTGTTCAATTATTGTTATTATTATTGTTGGCATTAATAATGAGAGTTATAGTTTAATTTATGTTTTTTAAACAACTATTTATATTTATTAAACAATTATTTATGTTTTTTAAAACAATTATTTATGTTTTTTAAAACAATTATTTATGTTTTTTAAAACAACTATTTATGTTTTTTAAAACAATTATTTATATTTTTTAACAATTATTTATGTTTTTTAAATAAAAATATAAAAAAAACACTTATTCTTTGATTAATTCATCATTTTTTTCATAATCTTTCACTACTAGGCTTTTCCTTTGTAAACCACCATTCACAACTACGATCTAACCACTCTTCCCTCTGTTCACCACAAATAAGCGTACACACTTCCTACATATCAGTGCAAATCCCAACTGTTATGTTGCCCACCTACAACCACTAAGCTAACATCAGACACACACACATGTACACACACACACACACACACACACACACACACACACACACACACACACACACACACACACACACACACACACACACACACACACACGCACACACACACACACACACACACCTGAACGCATTATAGAGGGGCCTGAACCAACAGACGAAGGAGCAGGGAGTGAAGATGATGGTGAGGAAGATGGAGAGGAAGAAGGTCGAGCCCGAAGAGTTGTTCAAGCCGTTGTGGCTGTTGTGTGGTGTGTTGTTGTTGTTGGTTGGTAGTTGTGGTTGGTGTATTGTTGTTGTTGGTTGGTAGTTGTTGGTTGGTGTGTTGTTGTTGTTTGGTAGTTGTGGTTGGATTGGTAGTTGTGGTTGGATTGGTAGTTGTGGTTGGATTGGTAGTTGTGGTTGGATTGGTAGTTGTGGTTGGATTGGTAGTTGTGGTTGGATTGGTAGTTGTGGTTGGATTGGTAGTTGTGGTTGGATTGGTAGTTGTGGTTGGATTGGTAGTTGTGGTTGGATTGGTAGTTGTGGTTGGATTGGTAGTTGTGGTTGGATTGGTAGTTGTGGTTGGATTGGTAGTTGTGGTTGGATTGGTAGTTGTGGTTGGATTGGTAGTTGTGGTTGGATTGGTAGTTGTGGTTGGATTGGTAGTTGTGGTTGGATTGGTAGTTGTGGTTGGATTGGTAGTTGTGGTTGTATTTGTAGTTGTAGAATTTTCGTAGTTGTGGTGTGTTGGTTGGGTGTTTGTGGTGATGTGTTGGTAGTTGTGGAATGTTGTATGGTTGTGTAACAGTAGTTGCAGTGCAGGAACCTGGACGAGATGAGATAGATCAAGCTGCCAATGATGTTCACCACTAACAAGCCACAGTAGGCTGTGTGTAAATGACGTGGTAGAAATTCTATAGATTATTGTTGAGTAGAAAACTTTATAATTAAATCAACTGTGAAGATATTTTCAAATACATATTAATGAAATAACATGTAAATAAAAAAAACTTGAATAAATACAATAATATATAAAAGAAGAAAAATAATGAAAAGAAAATCAAAACAATAAGATTAAAAAAGGAAATAATAAATGCAGATTGGAAAGTGCCATTCACCCAGCCATAGGAAGTATCCTTTCTTGACGACGCGTTGGAACTGGAGTGGGATGTCGATGGAGATGTCTTGGTAGAAGCATGCCTGGAATGGACAGATCGACGGCAGTGGAGGGAAGTTGTTTCTGCGAGCTGGTGTGTGGGTGTGGATGTGGGTGAGATTATAGTGTTTAATTATTGGATTATTTAATTTTATTCTGTTATAGAAACGCAAGGACTTTATAAAAAATTAGTATGTATTCTAAATTTATTATTTATAAAAATTATCAAAAAATAATTTTATTTTCGAAGAGGTGAAAAAGTTATTCAAAATTGTGCAAATATATTGGTATTCGACAGTATTTGGAGTTATACAAAGATTCCATTTGAGGCACCTTGCATCTGCACATTGCGCTGCATCTCGTCCTCCCTCCTCTGCAGCTCAGCAGCCTTCCTCTCCAACTCCTCCTGCTTCCTACGCAGCTCAGAGGCGGCCGTGATGTCGTAGCTGGTGGAAGGGTTGTATGGAGGGGGAGGTCCCATGATTGCTTGCGAGATCGCCTGGTCCACATTCTGATTATGAATTTTGTTTTAAATTGAATGAATTTTTGTAGAATAAATTTTATAGAAATAATATTTAAAGTTATTTTTGGTGTGTGAAATGTTAAATAAACCATTTCTATTACTAAATATAAAGAGTTTTTATGTATTAAAATATAGAACCGATAAAGACCAGAATTATTAATTAGCAAAACCTGATTAATAATTTGCTTTACGCCTTGGGCCACAGGTTCAATTTTGAGTGCTTCCAACACTGCAGGATCCTGAAAATATGTTTGCTTTTGAATACGAAATTTTCAACTCTGAAACCATTTTTTAAATAGTAGAAAAAACATAATATGAAGATTTATTTAAATTTGTAATCAGCACAACCTCGAAGGGATTCTTGTCTGCAAAATTGGAAAAACTGTTAGCCATTATCGAATAAGCACAGTTAACGGTAAAATAAAATAAAATCCCACGAACTGGTTTTATAATGACTTTTTATTATGTAATCAAACAATGGCATCTAAAGATTCAAATAAAAATAAACATTTGAAAACATTTAAAATTTTCCAAAGATAAAAATATCAAACTATTTATCATAAACCATTGACATCAAATTCCTTTATTCCATAGAAACAATGATCAGACTGGAGCCTGATTTTACTGTTAAAAAGGCAAATATCTATGAAATTAAAATAATTTAATTAAAATCTTAATTATAGGTTTAAATATGCGCATCAAAGCTTCATTCTACAGGCTTATCAGCTCCATTGCAGGTGGGCAAAGGATTGACCAGAAGGGCTTCTAGTGTTTGTATAATGTTCTCCAGGCTCATGCTAGCGTCCACCTCGAAGCCCTCTTCCTCGTAAAAACTCTTGAGTTCTGCTTCGTTCAGGCGGTAGTTGGTCAGTTTCAGACACAACTCCTCTGCAAGATACGATTGGACATTGAAGAGACAGCATTAAAGCCATATAAAACAAATGATAAAAGTTTTCATTATATAAATTATACTTTTATAATGTAATCAATAATCTTCAGAAAGCCAGTACTAAACGCATATATAACAAATAATGAAGGTTTCAATTGCAAAGAATAACCTTTAGAAAGGGTCCCTTTCTTGTGGAAAGTTCTGACCATCCTGGCATCTTCGGCGCCTTCCTCCAGCGTGGATCGATAGTTCTCCATGATCTGATCGTTCCCCATGTTCAAGAAGAACACCCTGAAGTATTTCAAATTATCAAATGACGCCTTCTTCAAATGTTTTTTCTATAATTAGCAACCCCAATCGATTTTTAAAACATTTTTATTTTTTAAAATTGAAACGCTCAAATTGTAGATTTTGATTTACTGATTTTAAATACGTTAACCATATTTTAATTTGTTTGTTTAAAAAAAAGTTATACCTATTTTAAAATTTAAAAAGAACACATTTTTGTACCGTTTTCACGTCATAATCTATAAGCAATTCACGGCCCCCTCACAAAACAGAAATATTGTTTTTTTGTCATAACTTTTGTTTTTTTCTTCTTATATTGTTGAAAATCACTAGTTTTATTTAATTTGATACAAGGAATCAGAATTAAAAGATAAAAGAATTATATCTTTCAAAATGACAAAGTTATTAACATTTTAAAAGCTTCACTTATGGAAGAAATCAACCTTCACAGTAGTTTATTCTTATTAATTATTATATACTTTTTTAAAATTGAAACGCTCAAATTGTAGATTTTGATTGACTGATTTTAAATACGTTAACCAAATTTTAATTTGTTTGTTTAAAAAAAAGTTATAAGTATTTTAACTTAATAACTTAACAATTTTGTGTTAAGTCGAAAGCATGTACACTTTAAAATCTATTTCGTATACTTAAAAATGGTTTTTTCAAAACTTTTTTTACAGAATTTTATTGAGTATAACCTATACTTTTTCAATAACTTTCTTAAGTAAAAACTATCTTTTTTGATTCCCGAATTACTAAATTTAGAGCTTTGCCTCGAGTTTTCTGGCTTCTCACTTAATATTTATTCAACTTAAGAAAATTATAATGATAGATTATTCAAAGACGAATCTAATTATGTATAATTCAATATTATACGTAATTTATTAGTTAGCGAAATAAGAAATGAATGAGTACGTATAAAAAGTAGCAGTCCCTAAATTATAGCTTTTTACTGTTACGCTAGATTCAAGGGATATTTTGATTAAAATCCTTTTATTTGAAAGCTTACATAATATATAATTTATTTATAAAATACTCATTTAAAAGATAATGAAATTGTCTTTCATGCACTTGCTTTTTTATTTCGATAGAATTACGCATAACTTAAATTTTAAGACTTTTCTATAATTTTACTGTAAAACGTCACTTTTGCTCATTAGCATAAGTCGATTGGGGTTGCTACTATAATGTTCTTTTTAATAACCTTAAATGAACTTATATTAGACTTTTATAATGAGCTTGTAATAAACTTCTTAATTACCTATAATGACCTCGTAATAGACTTCTTAATAATCTATAATGATCACATATTAGACTCATTAATTATCTATAATGAACATAAGACGAAGAATATTACGAATAGAACGGCATTAACCCGGACGAGCTTAAAGGCCATTCGGTCATGGACAATTTAATAAAAATGGTGATACTAATATCTGACAACGTCCAACCTATTGGGCTCATGTCCAGCGGCTGCGAAGAACTTGGTCTGGTCGATGTTCTTGGGGAAGCCGATGACGAGCCAGCCCCTCGATTGGTACTCTATGTTGTTCACCTCTTGGTTCATCAGGTCGAACATCGCTTCGTCCGGGTCTGGGGGGGGGGGTTAATAACAGGGTAACAACAGGGTAACAACAGGGTAACAATAAGGTAACAACACTACGTCTACTGGGATTGATATTGTAATATAGGAGAAAATGATAACTGCATTTTAAGAGTATACAAAAAGAAATAGTGATATGTTGAATGCATATGAGGGAAAATAATAACTTCAATAAAAATATTTTTTAAAATTATTGTTGATTGAAGGCTACTGATTGGGACAAAAAGCAAGCCTTGGGAGCAGGTCTCGTGACAGAGCGTGAAGATCTGGCCTAGCTTCGTGTTCTTCGTTATTTCGTTCTCTTTGGCCTCCTCGAACGAAACTTTGTGAATGCAAGAACAGACGGAACTTGTGAATAACATGTATTTGTAAAATTAATTAATTATTTATCGTATTTGTAGAAAAACTATCTTTTTAAACGTTTTTTTCACCTTGACTTAATATAAATTGAATATAAATTTGGTTGTTTTAAATAAAACATTAGATATATGTTTCTACAGACTAGATAATTACTTATTATGTCGATAAATTAACGCACACGAACAGTACTTGTTGGAACAAATGCAACTGCCCACCCAGATTGATCTTGTACTTTCCAGCGAGGCCGATGGCGGCTTCTTCGACGGGAGTGCCAGGCGGGCCGAGGATGAGGATGCGGGGAGTGAAGGGGATCACGGTGCGGTGTGGTTGGCAGAGGAAGCTCGAGACTGGGCGGATGAGATTCAACGTTGACCAAGACAGATGCCAGATAACTTTTTGAGTGTCATACCGTTAGAGAAGGTGCTAAAGAACTTGAAATAAACTTTTTATGATACTTGAAAAAGGGAAAATCATTTTATATAGAAGCGATTCTCATTCACTCCCAGACAACCACTACTCATGCACACCAGCAACAAAATCCATGCAAACAATTTCGCCCAATACTCAACCACCACACACCCACAAATCCTGCCCTTCACTAACACACATTGACCACCCCTCTCAAACCACCACAAATCCCAAGCCACCATTTTGGAAAACATCTTCGATGGGCTGGTCTGAGTTGAAGGCCTTGACGCTGTGTTTGAAGTTCTCCATGAGGATGTTACGGTGGTGGCAAAATGCCTCCACCTCCTCTATCAGGTTTGCCAGCAACTGTGTGGGCATGCGCTTTAGGGTTAGTCAAGCGCTTGTGAACTAATTTGATCGATTGCTTGAATCAACCGCTTGCTTATGCATCTTTTGGTTTAAATACTTTTAATTCATTTTAATAATACGAGATTTTATTGGTTTTTCTTAATGATAATTTCACAATTTGTATAGTTAGTTTCAATTTACAACACGATATTTTGGCTTAAAGTAGTTTAACTTATTTTTAAAATAAAAGATTTTTTTGGGTTTTTAAAATAATAATTTCAAAATTAGTACATATAGTCTCAATTAACAAGACGATGGAAACAATCGAAAAACGACTGAATCAATGTTGAAAACACACAACTCGAAATGCACGAACCTTTTTCTTGTCTTCTGGGTTTGCAGGGTTGAAAATTCCGGCAGAAAATTCAGGGAACGAATTTTCTTGATCTAATTAGAAACAGTTTTGAGAAATGTAATTATCTTTTTTTTTCAATTGTATTAAGTAAAAAGATAATATTAATACATTTTAAAAATAAAAATCTATAAGTTTTTTCTAAAAATCAACATGGATAAAATTTTAACACTTTTCAATGAAATTCTAATTAATGAATGAATAATTTTTCCCCGAAAAATGTAGGCTCAAAAGATGTGCAGATGAATGGCCCACCTTCGCCAGCCTCCTCGATCAGTCGCATCGCCCTTGCAACCAACACATCCGACGGAGCGTCCAGAATCACTGCAGAGGTACAAGTTCGATGAAATATCAATGATAAAATCATCAAACACACACACACACAAACAGACACACACACACACACACACACACACAGACAGACCCGTAACAGTAACTATATAACGTTCTCACTATATAATTGTTGTCAAATATAGTGAACACACACACAGACGGACCCGTGTGTGTAGGAAAGAAGCCAGCACTGCACAGAAGCATGGCTTGCTCTTTGGACTTCACCGCGCCATCCAACACCCAGCCCTTTTTCTGTGCCTCTAACTCTTGCAATCTGGCATGTTCCAATCGATAATTACCGATTATAAAATGATAATTTGTGAAATAAAATTACAAATTATAACTTGTCGATCACTTGCTTTGACTCAAATGCTTCGCATTAATTCGAGGTACTTATTGTTTGTATGCTGGGGAATCTATACAACTTCCTTCTCACAACCACCCATATTTTGGCATAATTAATGATGTCCCATGATTAAGACTTGAGTGTATTCTACTTTGCAATGAGGGGTGCAGCCCATCTCTCGGCGATGACGGTTTTCCTCGACACTTTCGGAGGCACGTCACTCTCCTCTGGAGGGCCATCTTTGTTGCCTTCGTCGTTCGCAGACGAACTTTCTTCTCGGTGACTAGTCGATCTCCTTGACTTCATTTCGGAGCGAGCTTTAGACTCTCTGCGTGACTTGTACTTGGACCGGTAGTGCTCCAATGACTTGGTTTCAGCCTCTTCATCTTCATCTTCTTCTTCTTCTATTTTCTTCATGGATTGTAATAACATTTCAGTTTTGTATATTTTTATTTAAACCAACTTTTTTATTCTGTTAGGATTAAAAATAAAACATATTAAAAAATGAACAGAATTTATTTATTACGAAAGAAACAATGAATCTACCTCATCTGGCCAGTCAACCACTTCACATCCAAACTTCTCGGAAAGCAGGCCAGCCAGGGTACTCTTGCCTGAGCAACGAGCCCCTAGTAACAAAATCTTCGGAACTTTTTTTGGTTAAGTGTATTTAAAAGATGTTTTAGTGCTGTTGAAAAAATGTAAATTATTTTTAAAAAAATAAATAATTAAGTTAGGTTTTTTTCATTATGAGATATTTTATGAAAGACTATATTATAATGACTAAGTACTTTCTTTTAGATTTTCAAAAAAGTCTATCATGAAGGGAAGAGGGTCCTCAGGCATCTTGATCACCAAATTGGTTAGTAGTCTCTTGAAAAATGAAAAAATGTTTTGAAACATTTTCTAAACGAATTAAAAAGTAAAAACACAATAGGATTATATTTTTCTGAAAGATAAAAAAAATATATATTGAAAAACAAAAAAACAACAATAAAATATGGACAAAGTAACCTTGAAAGTTTCATATATTTTGTGTTTTTCAGCATATATAGAGAAATCTTTCGAGATTTTTATCGGCCTTTCAGTCGCATCCATTTTGAATAGTTTGATTATGTTGCTAGGATACCAAAAATCTAGACATTAAAAGTACTTTTAATGTAAAGCGCTTCATTATTTATAATTTTTCTAATTCATATATTACTACCATAGATATAGTATACTTGTTGTTTGTAGGATATCTATGATTATTACTAAGTTTAAGATTTTCACAATTTTTTTAAAAATGTGCTACACCTCATTTAATTTTTTAAAATCTTGGATTTAACTTCAACCATATATAAAATGGTCAAAATACTATTTGGGAACTAACATTCATCTATCTATCTATCTATCTATCTATCTATCTATCTATCTATCTATCTATCTATCTATCTATCTATCTATCTATCTATCTATCTATCTATCTATCTATCTATCTATCTATCTATCTATCTATCTATCTATCTATCTATCTATCTATCTATCTATCTATCTATCTATCTATCTATCTATCTATCTATCTATCTATCTATCTATCTATCTATCTATCTATCTATCTATCATTACATTCACACAAAAACATTCTAATTACTAATATTTAAATTTTGATTTAGATTTAAGATTTTAAAATACTATAACCAAAACTGTATATTCCACAAATTTATTTGAGCGGCTACCAAAATGGCAGCCGCTAACCTGTTGTTTGCAGACTGGCAGATTCAGGCTGAAATCACTAAGTTGATTTAGCAAATAATCAAGAATCGATTCTTTTGAAAATTTGCATTTATCTAGCGTTTTACATTTATTTTATTTTACGCTTATTTTTAATCCTTTAAACTTAATTACAAAGTATCAAACAAGAAAGATTGAAGTATGAACGATTTTAAAAAAACTGAAGAAAACTTTAAAAAATGTTTTTTTCAGGTGAATAAATTTTTAAATTTTTTTGCAATCCCGGGGGGAATGGGGGGTTATTTTAATTTTAATCAATCAATCAATTATACAGAATCTGTATAAACATGTTTTCTAAAAAGTTAAAAGTGAAAACAAAGAAAATTAAAAATACCATGAACTAATAATATTGAAAATTGGAATGCAAATTTAATTAAAAAGACAAATTATTTTGTTAACTGAAATGAAAACATTAATTAATAAATAATAATTAACAAATTATTTTCAAATTTAAGGAAATAGTTTTAAAATAATAATTATATTTAAAATTTTCTTTATTTAGGTTGATGCTTCACATGATAAATTTTCAACCAGATGAAGTCTCCTAGGATGAAGTCTCCTAGGATGAAGTCTCCTAGGATGAAGTCTCCTAGGATGAAGTCTCCTAGGATGAAGTCTCCTAGGATGAAGTCTCCTAGGATGAAGTCTCCTAGGATGAAGTCTCCTAGGATGAAGTCTCCTAGGATGAAGTCTCCTAGGATGAAGTCTTCTAGGATGAAGTCTCCTAGGATGAAGTCTCCTAGGATGAAGTCTCCTAGGATGAAGTCTCCGCATAACGCAGAATTAGTAAAGTGTAAAGTACCAAGAATAGAACCTCGAGATACACTATATGAATAATAGATGGAATAAAGGTACAATGGTATAGAAAAAAATTGAAAAATCAATTAGATAAATATGGCTTAATCTTAAGAGCGAAGAAGCGTTAATATGAAAAAGAATGATCAATACTGTTGATTCAACAGTATTTAATTTTGCCTTACAATCCAAACAAACGAGTTCATATCATTTATTATTTTTAAACGCAGATCATTGTATAGTTTGAAAAAAGAAGATTCACAATTATGACCTAATGGTAAACCATGTTGTAATGAAGGATTAAGAGAGTGATCATATGAAAATGAGTAAATTTGTTAATAAATTACTTTTATTATTTTAGAAATTAAACAAAAATGATAAAATACAACAACAATAAATAAAACATTTATGTAAGAATTTTTTTTAAAACTAATGACCCAGGGTGAAATACTTTTTTTTGGTGTACTGTATGGTTCTTTGTGAAATATTTCAGCAGATCTTTTTTTCTGCATCTTTAATGTAAACTCTCAGCATTCTTTCTCATCAAATTTCACTCTTTCAAAGAAAATGCCCAAAGTTCCGATTTCTGTTTTGAAAAATAAAACTTGTGAACTAAATCATTAAGTTCCCTTTGGGAAATTAAATGAGGTTCAATAAAGGAATTCTGTGCTTTTAAACTGTTGAAACTTGCACCAACTCAACATCCTCTTTAAAATCTATATTATCCTGCCAGGAAGCTGGAGCTCTTGGAATAGGTAAATCATCTCCATGAGGAACTGGTCTCATGGCTGACAGAAGATTTGTGTACACAATGGAAGCTTTATTCTTTGTGGAAAATCCGAACATATATTTATACAGAAATAGCAGTCGTCAGGATTATTTGTTGATTCACAAAAAATCTTCAAAAAAGCAAAAGATTAATGATCTTCTTTTCCTTGCAGCCATGCGTCAGGTAATACATAACATATATTGCACGTTGCAAAAAACACATAACTTGTTTTAAAATCTGAATTGAATGATGTGGAATTATTTTTTCAATATTTGTCTAATAGTTTGAATGTTTGTGCCGAAAAGTCGATTAAGCTAGACAAAGGCTCTTTTGTTGACCCAATGATAGAATAACACCATCATATAGAACTTTTGTTCCAAAATCATTATAAGCAGAAGGCATTTCTACGCCAATAATTTTTTTACAACTCAAGGCTTGGTGAGTAATTTTGTCGTTTTCATGATTGCCATTTTTACTTATTTTTACTTTTCCAATGAATATCAGAAACCTATTTAAATAATTTAACTTTTTTTAATGTTAGAAAATCTTTAAAAATGAAGCTGAATGTGGAGGTTTTCATTTGCTTTGCCATCTTCCTAGGAATCAGTGAAGCAGGTTCGTCAGCTCTTTTGACGTTTGATAGTAGAAAAGTTTCCAAAAAATGTTCTATATTTATATTTTAAATTATCATTTCATAATTAATCACAAATCAAGCTTGAAATGTGGTTCAAAACCACTTCTCATTTCAGACGAAAGAGCGTCGGAAATCGACCTACCCGAATGTGATGAAAAAACCAATGCTAACCAATCTCCTGTCAAAATTATTTCTACCGAGGCAGTTTACTATAAAGAGAAAGATAAAGTAGAGTTTGCTTGGAAAGATTCCGAAAACGCTGGTTTGACCAGTGTCTTTAGCAACGGAGAAACAGGTTTCTTGATTTTTGAAGCTATTTCGGTTTACCTAGAGCTCGACTCGTATAGAACGTGCCTCAAATTTAAAATGCTGAGCCTTAAATCAATCAATCAAGCTGCAAATAAAAAAATAATTGTTAAACAGGAATAACGAGATTTTTGATCTAAAACTTAGATACTTAAATATAATTATTTCTTTATATAATATATTTATTATACATATTATTTAAAATCTAGGCATGCTAGATTCGTGAATACTTGTATATTAAAAAACGGCCTAATTGAGGCGGGATCCAAATTAAGCGAGTTCTAGTCCTACCGCTTTTTTCTCACTAATTGCAACACATTTAACTTGCTCAGCTTCCCTTTTTCACCCAAAATTCAGCTTACATCGCAGGGCATTTTAAACAAACCGTGACTGTGGATTGTGTGGAATTCAAGTTGTTTCTTATGGAATTCCACTGGGGAGAAAAAGGAACTGCTGGATCTGAGCATAAAAATGACGATGAAATTTACCACGGAGAGGTTAGAAGTTTTGTTGTGGTCTATTCAGTTTTCCATTTTTATAATTTTAAGTTGAACATATTCGAAGGTAGGTTTCAAAAAAGTTTAAAAAGTGTAAACAAATAATTTTAATTTTAAATTATGGAAATTTAAAATCTTCTCAAATCAAGTCTCCGGCTCCTATATTCTAAACAAACGAGTTTTTTAAAAATTAAAATTGATTTAAACTTATTTACATTTTTATTTTGTCTCAAAACGACTGGAAAGAACTAAAATTTCTAAATCAACCTTATTATGTATAAAATAACTGAAAATAAAATTTTGTTGATGGTAAATGTAAGTTAAAGTTAGAACTTAATTTGTTTTTCTACAATTTATAGAAATATTACAAAGATTATTTAATTAAATTTTTATTGGTGTGAATAAGATTTTTCAAATACTAGCAAGAAAAAATTATGACTAATATTATTATTATTATTAAAAAAACATAAACTATACAAATTCTAAATTAACTTTATTATGTGTGCATGAGCGGCGATCCTGGGGTCCAAACCTCTCCACTTTTTGGTAGTGAATGAGTCCACATTAATAGTTCGGACCTCAAGATTGCCTTCTATGCTGGATAAGACGGTTCTAGGACAATTCGTCGCCAAAACTTGAAATGAACTGATGTCAGTCAGTCGGGAGAAAGCTCCATCACGTTTCATTATTCCTTACCGTCAAACTATCCCCCCTACACATCATCCTAACCCTAACCCTAACCCTACTACTACTACTACTCCTACTACTAATACTAATACTACTACTATTACTACTACTACTACTACCACTACTACTACTACTACTACTACTACTACTACTACTACTACTACTACTACTACTACTACTACTACTACTACTACTACTACTGCTACTACTACTACTACGACTACTTCTACTACTATTACTACTACTATTACTACTACTATTACTACTACTATCAATATTTTGTCTTTATTTTGATTTGTTTGATTTATACATTTATATATTTATTTTAATACAGAGATAGACAGTTTTTGTTTTGTGCAACGAATTTTCCATGCGACAAATTGCCCGCGACGAATTGTCTTGCAACAAATTTTCTGTGCGACGAATTGTCCGCGACGAATTGTCCTGCGATGAATTTTCCGGACACCGGATAGGATCCTCCGAAGATTTTCAGCAGATCGCGCCCCTGCTAGTGAGTATATGAATCGACCGATGGGTTAGGCCTCAGTGAGAAGAGTGACAGCAGTCACGCTTCGCCTGTCAGTCCCGCAAACTCAGATGTTCCCCCAAGCGGAATAGAATAAAATAAAAATATTTAATAAAACTTTTTCAAAATTAATATATATATTTTTTTTAGATATAATTAACACAAAAAATATGGATTTCTTCACGACTTTGCGCGTCGTCATTGTGTTCGAACTTGCTTCTGCATCGTTCCAACTTTAGTATATGTGATTTGACCATCTATTTTTTCGATTTTCAAAGAGTTTTGCAAACAAAGCTTTGCCAGATTGTTATTAAAAGCATACTAAACAAAACTCAATCTTACAGATAGAATTTGTTCACATTAAATCTTTCAAAGATGAACCAGAAAGATTCGTGGTTGTGTCGGTTCTTCTGAAGGTGAATAAGTTCATAAATTTATCTTTAATTTTTATAAATTTTTTTATGCATAAAGTGTATGTTAGTATGTATATATGTATTTATGTATGTCGTATACAACTACAAACACATGGAAAATGCTTGTCTTAGGAGGATGACACTGCATCTGAAATACCTGAATTCGCTAAAATTTATGAAGCTTTCAAGAATTCTGAAAAGGATGCGAGTGAGAGATTCTCTATTTTTTCAAAGTTATTCACAAAAAAAATAACGTCCAAATTTAAACGGAAAAGAAAATTCAAAATTCCTTGATCCACGAACCATTCAAACCGAATGTACGCTCGACCACTACAGAAAGCACTTTATTGCTTAAGAATTTCATGACTGGAAAAGAATTCTACAGATACACTGGCACTACCACCGCCATCACTTTGTGCCCTGCTAGCGCTGAAAGAATCATCCTTAAAAATCCCCTTGCAGTCCCCACTTCCTTCGTGAGTTTACACCATGTTAATAAAACTATTTTTTTGTTTTTATTGTGTTAGTTTTTACAATATTGTTTTGTATTGTGTTGATTTAGAAAAAGATATTACATTTGTATTCTTTCCATATAAAAGATTTCTTAGAGTAAAATTTAGATGAAATAAGTTATAGAAAAAGTTGAATTTGCCGGAAAATACCATATGCACCGAAACAATGAACAAATTAAATTTTATTTAACCTTATCAAAATATTTTGAGTCCTAAAGTTATTTTATATTTTTAGTGCAACTTTATAATCACTCGCTAGACTGTTGGATTCACTACATTGTCCGGCAGTAAGTCCTTGCAATATCGTTGAGCTTATGATTATTGTGGCAAAATTGTGGAAAGCCGCTTTGATGGCCAACCAAAAATTGTGATACAACTAGCTTACGTGATACCAGAAGCGCAACCAGCCAAAAATGCTGCTGGGGGGGGGGCTCACCTTTAGTATATAAAAAATTATTATTTAGCGTAACACCAATTTTTATATTTTCTTGCTCTTTTAATGCCGAGTTTTTTCACATATTTGTAAAAATAAATTTTAAATTTTAATTTCATAAATTAAATTTCAAATTTTTCATTTTATTATTTATAATCGGGATCTCTATGTTCTGTGTTGATATATGAAATGTTTTGTGAGGTAAAGACCCGGTGGCTATCCAGAGAAAATATCATTGTCCTATGGCATATTGAAAAATTGATTACCCCCCCCCACCCCAAAAAACTCATCGATTTTCGAAAAATTGTGAAACCCTTCGAATAGGGCTTGAGCCTCCCCCAGCCTCCCCCCCCCATGGTTGCGCCACTGCGTGATACTAATACCCGGTTTTTAGTAGATCCTGGCCTGAACCGATTGATTGAAAGAGTATGCCTTAAATTTATGATACGAACGATTTCAATTTTATAGCTGGACAAGATGAGGACCTTGGCAGGCAAAAATGATGGTACATTCATGACGACTACCGTCAACAGACCGACTGTCGACTTGGCTGGTAATCATGTTTACAAGAATTTCAAATGATTGATGCACTTTTTCTCTGTTCATTTTCATTTCGGTGATAAAATTCAAAAACGTTAAAAGTTTCCAAGTTTTAACTTGATTCATGTTTTTTGATTTAATTGGGTTGTGGGAGTTTACAAGTTCTGATATGATTAGATTTGTTGCATTGATATGAATGTTTTCAAAATCTTTTAATTATTTGACAAATTGTAATCTTGATGAAGATTTTTGTAAAAAAATAAATTTATTCACCAATGGCACTGGCTTTGTTTCATCTGAAAAATCTCGAAATGTAACAATTTTGAACAACATCGTAGATTGATAAACGAACTCAAATAATTACTTTATCGTTTTTAATTGTTTCTAAAGAACGTTTAAAATCATTAATTAACTTCAAAAAATTGGACGAGGCGCTTATGATTTGAAGGAATTCACTAAGGTAAACTTCCCAGTTTTACCTTGAGCTCTTCGTTCTAACAAAATATGCATTAATTAAATCACTCAAGGCATTGAGATATACGTCCGTCACATTGAAAATATAATGCATCCATCCATATATCCACAACTATTAATTATATTTTTTTATTAAAGAACATGAATTTAGGAATTTCGTTAATGAATTTCATGAAAGTTCAGCAGAAAATAGCTGACACCTGTCAATTTAAGAACATTGGGTTTCAGTTTCACGAGGTAAAGGTACTTCACAAATGAGAGCTTAAAAATAATGTTTATGAAATCTTGTTTTCCATTTATTTCTGAATCAAACAGGGAAAAAATGTTGAAAATAATTTGAAATTTTCTAAATGAACAGTCCCATATTTAATGGACCATGAAATGATGAAGGGCTAGTGAAAATTTAAATGTTCTTTTTTAAAACTTTGTATCTGCACAGCCCTCTAACATTAGTATGAAAAAAGAAAATATAATTTGATACATCCAAGTCAGTAAATAGTTACTTGAGCAACTTTTAATCAAGTTTAAACAATATGATTTTTTTAACAATTTAATTTCTTAAAGATCATTTAAAAATCGTTAAGCGATCCTTATTTGGGTCGGGCCCACAGGCTGAGAACCGCTACTCTAGAGGGTATAACCTAAATAAAAACTGAGTACGTGCATTTTATAATAATGAATCTAAAATGTGCGATTAAATAATTAAACATTAATGATCTATTCGGATTCAAAATATTTTACTTAACATTATTAATAAAATAAACATATAAGTGTAAATAAGCTCTCTTTATCTAAGGAACCGGTTCATCTTGAACAACCTCGTCTTTTTAATTTTGTCTTGAAGGTTTTACATAAATGAGTATCTAAATGTTCAAAGTCTCAAGAAATGAACATTAGGAAATTATTTATAAAAAAAGTTGGATCTATATAGCTTAGTGACAAGACACAAGACAAGTATTCCTGAATCATTTATTAACCAAATGAAACCCCATTATTCAACGCAGATTGAAATTAACAGTTAAATAAGCACTTGTTTATAATCGATTGATTAAACTTTTACTATTTCATCTTTTTTCTTCTTCATCATCAGGCAAAGCAATGGTTGAGTAGATACCAACCAAGGAGAGCTGTGGATTTTTTCAATAATTCAATAGTTATTGAAATTATTTATGAAATCCAATGTATTCAATCCTACTTACTTGCATCTCTCTCGACTTTTTAACCTTTTTGTGCTTTTTTAAGCGCTAATTATTGATCTTCTCTTGTCCCATCCCTCCCATCAGAGAAACTGGAAAGAACAGTACGAAGATGAACTTGAGAGCGATGAAGAACCTCCATAAGTGGGAATTCCAGTTGGTTACCAAAAAGTTTCAGAAGAGAAACGATGTTGAATTCTTGCTGTGAGATGTTTTATGCTGTCAAATTTGAAATCTCTACTGCCATTCGTCGATTTCACTTTAGTCAACTTTGTTGTCTCAACCGCCGTTCGTCGATTTGACTTTAGTCAAATTTGAAATATCAACCGCCATTCGTCTATTTCACTTTAGTCAAACTTTCGAACATCGGCTCTAATTGGCTAAGTAACTTTAGTCAATTGCTCACGTGATAACTTGACTAAAGTGGCGAGAGCGCTTTTCGTATAAATAGTAGCAAGACGTCGACTCTGCATTTGTGAAATTTCACATATTCTCATTTTCGGTCAGTTAGTCAGTCAATTAGTCAAGCATGCCACCCAAACCAGCCAGTAAGGGAGCCAAGAAGGCCGCGAGTAAGGCGAAGGCGGTCAGAAATGCCGATAAGAAGCAGAAGAAGAGGCGAAAGGAGTCCTACTTCATTTACATCTACAAGGTGCTCAAGCAAGTGCACCCCGACACCGGCATCAGCGGCAAGGCTATGTCGATCATGAACTCTTTCGTGAACGACATCTTCGAGAGAATCGCCGCTGAGGCGTCTAGACTGGCGCACTACAACAAGCGCTCGACCATCACGTCTAGGGAAATTCAAACAGCCGTTCGACTCCTGCTGCCCGGTGAGTTGGCGAAGCACGCTGTAAGCGAAGGAACCAAGGCCGTCACCAAGTACACCAGCTCCAAGTAGAAATCTGCTACTACCTCACTATTAAACATTCATCAAAAGGCTCTTTTCAGAGCCACCAAATGTCAAAAAACGAAAAAATAGACACTTTGTTGATTAGTCTCATTAATGTACGCATTTATATGTAATGTAATTATGCATTTCTATATGAATTTATGTATTTAATATACACTACAAACACATGGAAAATTCTTATATTAGGAGGATGATACTGCATCTGAAATACCTGATCTCGGTAAAATTTATAAAGCTATGGAGAAGCCTTCAGAGATGTTAGGTGAGATATTCTCTAATGTTTCAAAGTTATTTACACAAAAAATAATTATCATTTCAATTGAAAAGCATTAATCCGAGAAGATTTGGGAACTTCCAATGATTGGTTCACTTTTTCACTGTTTGTTTTCATTTATGTGATAGAATTCAAAAACGTTAGGAGTTTCCAAACTTCAACTTGCTTTATGTATTTTGATTTATTTAGGTGGTGGGATATTTAAAATTCTGATATAATTAGATTTGTTTAATTGATAGGGATAGTGTTTGCAATATTTTTATGATTTTTGAAATACTTTTTATAAATCTGAAAAAAAATGTCAATATAGATGATGATTTAAAAGTTATTTAAAAGTAAATACATTCACAAATGGCACTGGCGTTGTTTCATCTGAAAAAACTCAAATGTCCAAATTTCAAACAACTTCGTTGATTGATAGAGGAGCTCAAACAATTAATAAATCATTTTAAATTGCCGTAGCAAACTTTAGCAATTTATTAACAAAATTCGAAGAATTTGACGGAGCCCTCAAGACTTGAAGGACTCCACCAAGGTTAACTTTCCAGTTTCACCTTGAACTCTGTTCGAATGAAAATGTGCAGAAATAAAACCTTTTGAGTATCAATTTGTAAAGTGAGTATTGTGATTAGTAAAAAAAAGTAATGAGTAGAAAAAATATAAAATATGAAAACTCGGTTTTTCGTTACATCCTGGCGGCCAACAAATATAGACTTTTCATTTATAAAATATTAGAAAACAAAGAAAACATAACTTTTGATTTCTTTATTTCCTTTAAGACCGTAGATTTGGGAAATATCATCAATAATTTTCATGAAAGAGAAAAAAAACTCACACTTGTATGAACCTATAATTTCATTTAAGAACAGTGCTTTTCAGTTTCACTAGGTTAAGGTATTTCACATTGAGAGCGTACAAATTTATGAAATCTAGTTCTTTATTTATTTTCGAAACAAACAGTTAACAATTAAGGGTGTGAGTTTCGAAACCTGTTAAATACAAATTTAAAAAAATTAAGTTATTACATTTATTAGCTTAATTCATTTAATTTACATGTTTTCAAAAAGTGTGAATTGCATAAACGGTTAAATACAACTTAAATTTGCGAGCGGGTTGACTTAGATGGTATGTCGTTGGACCTGCAACTTAAAGGTCGCTAGCTCGAATCTCTGTTCATCCAGCCATGAGCTATCATATACCTAGTGTATATGATGCGGTGTTTCACGTGTGAGTGGCGCCTCAGTTGCGTGCCTTGGCGTATTATAAATATGCATTATTTTATTTATTATTATTTATTATATAATCTCTATAAATATGTTTTCACAATCAAAAACTGCTAAGTACGTGAATGCCTGACTTCCATAAACTGTTCAGTGGACCAACTTGATGAGGAAGATCCTCATTATTGACAGTTTTATTAATAATTTATTCATTTAAATTTTGTAATCTAAAATTTTTTTGCGACAAAAATAGAATAAATTTTTTAAAATAAATGTATAAATATAATTTCAACAGTATTTTTAAAAAATAAAATGCATCATGAATAATTTATGGGCCTATTTCAATCCGTTTTATTTGAATATCTTTTGCATTACAGGCAAACATGGTAAAGATATGAAAGTTCAATCCAAAACCAGTTAATTATTAATGCAACCTAGGAATTCGGCACTTTATGAAAACTGAGATTTCCAATCTATAGATTAATATGTTCTTGCAATATAAAAATAAATTTGTGGGTTACTGGCGTTGATTTAGATGTAGGAGTAATTTCATTTTTGAGGAATTTCTTACTCAACACGTTTTAGAACTCACCCTTTCAATTTTGGAAATAAGTTGACATTTTCGAAAGTTACAAACAAAAACACAATCGTCTATTTTTTACGGACCACTGTGTGTAGGGGAGACCGAGGCTGTATGTTCCATTTTTAAAATGGTGGTCTTAAAACAACTAAAAACGATTGGAAGTGATGGTAACTGAGTTTAATGAAGTGCTAGAAAAATGCAAAAAATATCTTAAAGCTTTCAAAAACTCTAATGCTTATTTTAAATCAACTTTGCTCCCTTAAAATAAAACGTAAACTTTTTTATATAAAAACGATGGAACAGTCCTTAATCATTCGTCTCTTTCTGAACCGTCCTTAGATTTGTATCTAGGAATTTCCAAGTTTTTACTTCGAAACAATGAGTCATTTGAATAACTGCACTAGCACTAAACACACACCAGGGTCAATAAAACCTGCTACGGTTCATTTGACAAATGTCAACTCATTTTCAAACTTTTTCACTGTTTGATTAAAAAATAAATGAAAAAGAATATTTCATAAAAATCATTGTTTACGCCTTTATTGTGAAGTACCTTTACCTAGTAAACACTGAAACTCACCGTTCTTGAATGGACTTGTGCGTGTTCTTTTCTATTGAGCTTTCGTGAGAAATTTCCCAAAATCCACGTTTTTGAATAAAAATATATTAGAAAAGAATCGTACTCTTTGTTTTATAATAATATTAAAAGTGACGGGTTTATATTTAGTGGCTTCCAGGATATAACACACTCACAGTAAATTCTTTTACTCATCATAATAATCATATTTTTACCAACTACAATACTTACGCTCTAAACTATTTCTATTCCATAAATTGTTTTATTTTTGCACATTTGTTTCAAGAAGAGAGCTTAAGGTAAAACTGGAAAGTTGAGGTTATTGGAGTCCTTCAAGTCATGAGTGCACCGTTAGATTCTTTAATTAATTAAAGATTTTCAACATTTTTTCATGAGCAATTGAAAACGATTAAGTAATTTACCAATCTACGAAGTTGTTTAAAATTTTAAAATTTCGATTTTTTTCGATGAAACAACGCCATTGCCATTGGTGAATGTATTTAATTCAAAATAATGTAAATTTTTTTATAAACATTTCAGATACAAAAATATTGTAAAAATTATTAAAAGATTGAAAAACTGAAAAAATCTAATTATATCAGAAATTGCAAACGTCCCACAACCCAAAGAAATCAAAATACATAAATCAAAATGAAATCTGGAAACGTACAACGTTCTTGAATTCCATAACCTGGATGAATATAAATAGAAAAACGGCACCAATCATTGGAAGTTCTTGTAAACTTGCCTACCGACCAAGTCAGCAGTGGCTTTGTTGACTGTAGCCGTCATAGCTATGCCCTCTCCGTTTTTAATGGTTCTCATCTTGTCCAGCTAGAATATTGGAATTGTTTGTAGCCTTTATTATACATTTCATATTAAATTTTCTAATGAATCAAGTCAGGTTCTGATAAAAAACCTACTTTAAATTTCACGTAGGCTAGCACCACTTGTGTCGTGGTCGTTGGTCGGTCACTAAAGCAGCTACTTTTGTGAAAATAATTTTGAATATATAATTTTTAGTGTGTAGGGTATCTGGGTTTTTCAACAGCATGAATGATAAAAGATCAAAAAGAGCAGTGAGCAAGTTTCCAACTTGTACGGGAAAATAAGATATCCCTGCTAAATGTCCAGGAAAGCACCTTTGACAAGTGCTATAAGTAATGTAATACTCCTTCAGTCTACCAGCCAGGGTTACGGCTGCAGTTGCATTCAGCAGATTCTCATCCGGGAAGAGTTAAGGATTACAAGACAACCCTCATCGACTTCGAGAAAACCATCGACACAATCGACCGATCCTTCTGTTTCGCCATTGTCTGCAAAGCTTTCTAATAGAAATTCCATTGATGGTCAATAAATTGCAATAGTGAACAATTTAATTATTTGGGATCCACTGATCACTATATCAATATTCGAATTGGCCTTGCATCAACATACTGTGGCAAGGATAAGGGGGCCTTGCATCAACATACTGTGGCAAGGATAAGAAGGCCTTGCATCAACAGCCTTCGGGAAGCTCCTGAAAGATTTAGCGTTCGCCAAAGCTGAAAATGGATCTCAAGATTGCATCTTTGTTTTGTAATTATGGTTTCGAATCATGGATACTCACGGCATCATTCTTAAATAAACTTGACGATGTTGCAAGGATTTTTTTGCTGGTAAATGCTCGGAACCCAACAGTCTAGCGAGTAATTAGAATGCTGCAATAAAAATATAAAATGACTATAGTAGGTGGGGGGGGGCATAATCATCGATTTCAAAATTTCAAAACGTCCATTTAGGACATGATTAATATTAGCAATAAAAAAAGTTTGGCACAAAAATTAATTAACATAACCCGCCCCCACCCGCGATCAAAAAGAAACACACAAAATGGGAGATGTTGAACTTTTTATTCACTAGAAAAACACATTTTTCAAAACTTTTCAACACTTTTTTGTTTTTTTAGTCTTTCTTGGTTGATACTTTCATTTATTAAAAATGTTACACTTTTTCATTTTCAGTGAAAGGATCATCTTTTGATTTCAACAGGCATAAAAGTTCAAGTCTTTTTTGCTTCATTCCATAAACCAGCTTTTTATGAATATTTTTTTATAACTTAGCTTTCTTTATTTTAGTCTAGTTAAGTTTTGACTGTTTTTTTGCTTGACCCGTTGCTTTGAAGCCTCCAAAAGACGGGATCTGTCCATCTCTAGGCTGCTGGCTCTTTTATAGGATGATGAATCTACTGACTGTATTCAATTTACTAGTTTCTTTAGTCTCTGGTTCACCTTACCACACTGCCTCTACATTCCAAGGTTGTAAACTAGGGTGTCATTGATTTCAGTCTGATTGGGTACTCCATAGGTAAAGCCTCTTTATCAATGTCCTAGTTTCTCTTTAATCTATCTAAAACTGTCTTAATAAGAGGCTGCATAATAACAATTAACTTATAGACTTACTCCATGTGCTCAACTGCTGCTTCTGACACCAAGTGCACATCCAAGCAGGAAAACACCACCAGAACAACTTGAAATAGGGAAGTTCCATAACTTGTCTGACTAGACAGGCTAGGCGATCGTTTATCTGTAGGTTCTAGCTTGAGAATTCAGTTAGATCACTGAAGTGGTGAATAAGAATGGTTTTTGCCTTGGAAAAAACCCGAACTTGTTGTCTTTGTAAAAACAGCTCACTGGATGCCATTATTTACTCAAGGTGGAGAAGAAACTCATTGAATCGGTTCCATGGTTTGGCTGAGTCATCAGCTGAAGACACATGTCGAGTGCATGTGCAACTACACTATAATTTTTTCTATAAACGTTTATTTTCACCATAAAACTTTATTAAACCTGATATATCTTTAAATCCATTTAAACCAATTGCAGAACTTTATACTGCTTAAGCCCAGTGTAGTGTGTGCGGCACAAATATTTTTTTCTAAATTTTGAGTAAATTAAACTATCTAATAAATTTTTACATGAAAACACTGAGGATAAAGCCTAAAGCTTCGATTTAGTTTTTTGGGTGTGGGGGGAAGGAGAGTTTCATCAAAAGTACCAACTTCTAATATTAAATATTCATGAAATAACCTTGTGAACCATATTCCAAATGGACGTAAAGAATTTCCAATTTTTTTGATTTTTTGCTTACTTATCCCTTACTATAGGGCTCAAAATATTTGATAAGATTAACAACATTCAATTACTCGATAGTTTCAGTGTATGTGGTATTTTCCTGTGTACATAACCTTTTCTATAACTAATAGATCTGCGTTTTATTCAGTATGTTATACTCCACAAAAATGTGTAAATAGACAAAATAAAAATTTAATATCTTCTAAATCAATACAAATAAATATTATTATTAACGTGTTGTGAACTCACGAAAGAAGAGGGGACTGGAAGGGGCATTTTGAGAATGATTCTCTCAGCGTCAACATTGCATGTCTGGGTGGTAGTGCCTGTGTATCTGTAAAACTCAGTTCCGGTCAGAAAATCCTTAAGCGAAAGGGTTTTTTCTGTAGTGGTCGAGCGTACATTTGGTTTTGATTTTAATTACTTTGAAGGTTTGTGTCGTGTGAATAGCTTTGGAGCAATAGAGAATATCTCACCTAACTTTTCTGCAGGATTCTCTATAGCTTCGTAAATTTTACTGAATTCAGGTATTTCAGTTGCAGTATCATCCTCCTGAGAGGATAGTTTTCCGTGTGTTTTAAGTGTGTATGATATAAGGTGCCAATGAAATTAATCTTTCATTGTCGTATTTTAATTTTTTTGATGTTAAAAATGATTTCAAAAATGATTTCAAAAGCTTCATTTGTAGATTAATTTCCTTCAACAAAAAATTAAGTTCTTTTATTTTGTTATATAAACTTTTTGCATTAATATGCAGCAAAGAAAAATTAAAATCAAAGTTCTGAACATTGGCACGAAGATTGAAGGGTGGGGTTGTTGGAGAGATTGATGAAGACAGATTCAATGAGTTAAATAAATGAATGTCTGGGTCAAAAGGCAGCAGAACGTCGGGAGCCATTATGAGGTAGGTTTGTGATTGAATTGCCAATATTTTAATACCGCATCGTCCGGATGGATGTCAGCGTTACAGAATTTTTTTATGTCTTTTTCCTCCAAACAAATACGGAATGCTGTAGAGACAGTGGATTGGTCATTTTTAGGCTTAGGTTGGTCAGGTGTCATTTTAATACTAGCATAACACAATATAATGTTGATATCATGTTGTGCATAATGGGCTGTTATGTCTTTGCTAATGCAACGTGGCACTTTACTTAAATGGAGAAAAGTTTTTTTAACAATTGGCACGTCATTATTTAATTTTGTTGTAACATCCCTGTTTTTTCCAATCAGCAAAACCTTGTT
Source organism: Piscicola geometra (assembly GCA_943735955.1). Taxonomy (NCBI): domain Eukaryota; kingdom Metazoa; phylum Annelida; class Clitellata; order Hirudinida; family Piscicolidae; genus Piscicola; species Piscicola geometra. Next base: position 14,005,953 of record OX030955.1, read on the forward strand.
ACAATTTATTTCCGGTTGATTTGACCGAGGAGAAGCAGCAGACTTTTTACGTTTTTTGTTAATAACAGGCTTGAAGACGTCTCTGGAATCAACATCATCATTTGATTCATTTGGAGAATTTGGGGCTGTTGAATCTAAATTATCTGCCCATAATTTAATGTTTTAGGCATTTCTTTCAACCACTGTTGGTTTAGCAGATTCGTTAGTTAAATTTTTTGAGCAAGCTTTTGAATAATTTAGTTTTTTACGCGTTGTTGAACGGTTTGAGACAGGTGCATTAGTAGCTGGTAGATTTGTTGAGCTGGCTTTTGTATAATTATTGTCGTTATACGTTGTTAAACGATTTCTAACTATAGAGTGTAAGCTTTCTTGTAGAATCTTGTTGTTTGCGTTCAACGTTTCAAGTAAAGTCGTGTGTTGTACATCAAACATGGCTTTTATTTCATTTCTTATTATTTGAAAGTTGCAATTAAGCCAATTCAAAACATTTGGAATTCTTGTGAGATTTGAACTCACAAAAACTGAACATTTTTCCATCAAATCATTTGACTCTAGCAGTTTCAGAAGGGAAACACATTCCAGTATTTTATCCTTTTATTGGTACTTTTAAATTTAAAGTTTTCATTAAACTCGCTACTATTCTCGTTTTTCAAGCTTTTCAATTCATTTTTTAAGTTTTTAATACTTGCAGTAACTTCCTCTATTTGATAAAACTCCACAATATTAGAAATAAACGATTCATTATCGAAGTTATGAGAGTTGTTAATTAAAAAGTAAAGAAAGTCACTTATTACAACTGAACGGTTCGACCTGTTAATTTTATAAAGTTTTACCAACTTTTATAAAGTTGTAACAACTTTTATAAAGTTGTAACAACTTTTATAAAGTTTTAACAACTTTTATAAAGTTTTAACAACTTTTATAAAGTTTTAACAACTTTTATAAAGTTTTAACAACTTTTATAAAGTTTTAACAACTTTTATAAAGTTTTAACAACTTTTATAAAGTTTTAACAACTTTTATAAAGTTTTAACAACTTTTATAAAGTTTTAACAACTTTTATAAAGTTTTAACAACTTTTATGAAGTTTTAACAGCTTAAAACGATTCTTCAAGCATTAGAGCGGCCATCATTATTGAAATATTTTAGACATTTTTCTCTAATGAAAGTCTTGGTATTTATTACTTTTCTAGCCCAAACTCTTTTAATATTATTCTTTCATACTGAGGAATGCAACAGACATGCTGCCATATGAATAGGACCAATTAGCATCTTTTCTTTTGTCGAAATGATCAACTGAGCAATCAACTGGAAATTCCTAATTCAAATGATTAATTCAATATATAAAAATAATATAACTGACCTGTTTGATTTCATCTGACAAGTTTTCATCATCACCCATTTGTTCTAATCTCCCTAATATTTGGACTCGCCATAACAACTTCAAATGTAATGTTGGAGATTTTAACATTGACAACGCAATGTTGGCTTTGTTATACATTTCTATTGCATTTAATACTTATTTTAAGTATGGAGTATCGATGAAATTGAGATTTCCATACTTGGGAGTTTGCTGAAGTATAATTTTTAAAGAATCCATTCCAATAACTTTTATTCCAGTTTTTTCCCGTTCTCGTTCCGAAAACCTATTTCCGGTTCCAGACTTTTCTCGTTCCGAAATTAATTTTCATTCCCGATCCCGTGGGTACCGGTCAGATCGGGTACACGGTCTGACATCTAATGTTGATACAATTGTATCTGTTTGCAAACATATAAGGAATAAACTCATTCGTTTTATTCAGAAGCAGTTAGCAGAGGTTTAGTTCAGAGATGACTGTCAATAGCTACTCCCGCAGTCGTTTCTGCTTCTTGAAACAGAGGGAAAGGCTGATATACACATTTGTTTTCCTGGGGCGTGAAAACTGATGAAAAGCAAGCTCATCTTTAGCCTGTTTAATAAAAAACTAGTCCAATTTAACTTCAAAACCAGAAGCTGTCCAAAAATATTTTGTGTCACAGTTACTCTCATTCATAACTATTAGTATTTTTACAGTTTTCTAAATTATTCAATTAAGGTTTCAGTTAATGGTTAACTGAAATCATTTCCCAGTTATTTTACCAATTCCAGTTACAGTTACGGTTAGTAGAAACGACGCTAATCGTCAATCTTGCCTCTTGATTAGACCTCTAGACCCCTATGCCGCTACTTTTATTTGGAACTAGTTACCTTCTAAACTAATTATTTAAAAAAATTTAAACTTTGAAAACATATTTCTTTAACTAATTTATTTCAGAACGCTCTTGAATTAATAAAGAAGCACTATATAAATAAATTCGATTGACTGAAGTATTTGATGGATTAATCGAGGCTCAACTGGAGTGAACTTGTGTCAGTCGTTTTGTAATAAAGAGTGGTAAATGCACTCGAAGTTGTTAAAAGAATAAAAACTGCCGTAGATAGAAATAGTTTTAAGTTTCGTTTTTTGTTTTTAGAATAAAATAATGAGCTTACTTTCAAAAGGAAAATAGAATGAAAGTAAGTGAAAACAGTGAATTGATTCAACTCGAGTTTAGTTTAGAGGTGTTTAAACCACTACCGGTTTTTTGACCTCTATTACAGAGGGTTGTTAATAGGATATTTATTTAGTTTATCTAAACAAATTATTGTTATTATTATTGTGTTATAATTTTTAACTTATATTCAAATCCATAGGTAAATCCAGATTCAAATACTGACATTTAATTTGCAGTGTCCTATTTTTTTAAAAACGAAACATCGATTAAAAATGGGAGCATTTTATGAAGAACAGGAATAAATTAATATGATCCATGTAAATGTAAAAGTTAAATACTTTTTATTATACTTTCGCCGTCTTTATCCTCCTAGCGACTAATTAGTCAGATGATGACGTCTATTTCTAATGGGCCAGGACAAGCAACAGAGACGACACTCACACGAGGGACATGTCTCTCAATAAATACTTAGAAAAACCTAGCAATATTTACACGGTTGGCTCGACAGGCCTTCGAAATTGCTTAATTTAAAAATCAAAAAATATTTAAATCTGTAAAATAAAATCTACACTCTTTTACAGTACATCCTCCCTCTTGAAAGAGATAAGTATTGACATTAGTTGACATCTTGTTAAAACACTACAGTTCAAAATGAACATTATTTTTTGTCTAATTTTAATTGTATTATTTCAAAATTCAATACAAGGTGAGATTTGTTTTTTCTTAGATCAGCATTATTTCTATAAAATATTTTAACAAGTTACGGAAATTAACGTTTCAGAAAGCTCAGAAATAGTTGAACTTTTGCTAGTAAAATCTGGAGACCCCGTCATACTTGAATATGACAAGGAGATAGATGAATTAGACCATTGGACTGCTGGAGGCATAACAATTATTCATTTGACTAAAAATTCATCATTAATCGAGTGTGCTTAAAAAGCGAAACAGCGAAGTGAATTACTTGGCTTTTACCCACCTTTTTCCAGCAATATCTCGCTGCGCTATATCGCTCTTTAACTACGTCACATTTTTGCCGTTTCGCTTTTCATGATTCGCTTTTTAATCACACCCTAAATGTATCAAATTAAATCTTTTAAAACTCAAAAAATAATAATGATTTGATTATTAAAATGTATGAAACAATTGTTTACTTGACTCATTCAGAAGAGTTATTGGAATCGCTTCAGGGCGATGAAACTGCTCCTGGTTACAAGTACTCGCGTAATGGAACTAAATGCGTCTTCACGATTGAAAACATCTCAAAAGAATCTCCATTAATTTTCAATTTTTTTAAAAATTTATAAAGGCGAATCAAGAATTAAGCACTATTATCTTATAATTTGCGTTGAGTTAAATTTTAACATATTGTTTGTTTATTTTTGTCTATACTAAAAATCCATTCACAGAACTGAAATGTGACGTTACTGCACCAACAACCATGATCGGTGAGACTGACTGTCCGGAAGTCAAACCGAGCAAAATTAGTGGAAAATGCACACTTACACATGCGCCCAACGATGGTTTCAAGGCATCAGTCAAATGGAAAGTTACAGACCGGAGTGGAGAGGTGGTGAGTGATTCTGGAATGTACAAAAGCAAGATTATAGACGATAGGTCAGATAAAACAGTATGGGAACTGAATAGCTACATATCAATCAATCAATCAATCAATCAATCAATCAATCAATCAATCAATCAATCAATCAATCAATCAATCAATCAATCAATCAATCAATCAATCAATCAATCAATCAATCAATCAATCAATCAATCAATCAATCAATCAATCAATCAATCAATCAATCAATCAATCAATCAATCAATCAATCAATCAATCAATCAATCAATCAATCAATCAATCAATCAATCGATCAATCAATCAATCAATCGATCAATCAATCAATCAATCAATCAATCAATCAATCAATCAATCAATCAATCAATCAATCAATCAATCAATCAATCAATCAATCAATCAATCAATCAATCAATCAATCAATCAATCAATCAATCAATCAATCAATCAATCAATCAATCAATCAATCAATCAATCAATCAATCAATCAATCAATCAATCAATCAATCAATCAATCAATCAATCAATCAATCAATCAATCAATCAATCAATCAATCAATCAATCAATCAATCAATCAATCAATCAATCAATCAATCAATCAATCAATCAATCAATCAATCAATCAATCAATCAATCAATCAATCAATCAATCAATCAATCAATCAATCAATCAATCAATCAATCAATCAATCAATCAATCAATCAATCAATCAATCAATCAATCAATCAATCAATCAATCAATCAATCAATCAATCAATCAATCAATCAATCAATCAATCAATCAATCAATCAATCAATCAATCAATCAATCAATCAATCAATCAATCAATCAATCAATCAATCAATCAATCAATCAATCAATCAATCAATCAATCAATCAATCAATCAATCAATCAATCAATCAATCAATCAATCAATCAATCAATCAATCAATCAATCAATCAATCAATCAATCAATCAATCAATCAATCAATCAATCAATCAATCAATCAATCAATCAATCAATCAATCAATCAATCAATCAATCAATCAATCAATCAATCAATCAATCAATCAATCAATCAATCAATCAATCAATCAATACATAGTAGTGAAGAAGAATAATGCTAAATTTGAGTGTTTTGTTGAAGGAAGCGGTCTGAAGTGCTCCGAAACCTTGCCTGCGTTGCTGTGTGAGTGACAGTAGTCTCTAATTAATAGTTTTTTACGCGTATTTGAAAACTAGATTAATTCATGACTGGACATTTTCATAAGAAATCGAGCCCAAAGTTTCGACCATACTTGTTTATAATCCTAGTTAGGGGCGGTGATCTGCTGAAAATTTTGGAGGGGGGGGCGGGGTCCTACTCAGCCTAGACGGCGATTCTGGGAGAACCCCGGGGTCCAAACCATTGAAGTGGACCCCTTCACTACCAAAAAGTGGACCCCAGGACCCCCCCAGGATCGCAGTTCATGCTAGTTAGTAATTCGGGTATTACATTTAACGCCACTATTATATCAGAATTATTTTTTCTTTTCACTCGTCTTTCGACAATTCGCTCAACAAGAAGTCGCAATACTAAGAAAATTTTCCATTTTTGCCTTTTTAAAAACCTAGAGTTTCAGATATTTATAAAATGTTTTCAACTTTTCTGAAACCTATATAATATGAATCGTTTCTTTTCTAAATTATTGAAAAGCGACCAAAAAGTTTCTAATGCCCTAAGATTTGTTGTAGTTAGTTTTTATTTGCAAAGGGTTTTACCTAACTAGCGAGCAAAATGCCTGAACTACTACAGACGCCTTGAACACCACATACTCCCTTCCCCCGATGACTTCCCACCAGTGTTATTTTCGTAACGAAAACGAAAACGAAAATTCTGAATAATCGTTCCACGAAAACGAAAATAAAAACTAAATTTATTTTCAAAACGAAAACGAAAATAAAAACTATAATTATTTCCAAAAACGAAACTGAAATAAAAACTATAATTATTTCCAAAACGAAAATTAAATAACTTTTATGACATGCCATAATATACAAATGAAAATTTATATAAAAAATATATGTCTATGTTATAAACATTATCTTTGGCTTTATGAAAGTAGCGCCATTTATAAAACGTTATTTTATTCCTGCTTCGCTTTTTCAACTAAATTATCACTTATTTTAATCGTAAATTCGTTATTATACTTCAAATTTGTTATTAATCAATAATTTACGTAATCAATTCCTATAATATTTCAAATTTAAATAACAATGAGTTTATCACGTTCATTTGCTGGTAGAAAGAAAGAAAGCGAAATTTGGAAATATTTTACATATTCTTCAGAAAATGACAAAAGTACATGCATCGTTGAAGTATCGACGACCAAAGACGGACAGAAAGTATTATGCAACGCAAAACTTAAAGGAAAAAATCCGACAAACCTCAAGGTTCATCTCTCTAGCTACCACAAAAAGTTTTTTCAAGAATTCGAGGAAATTGAATTAGTCAGAAAGAGGAATTGTGAAAAGGTTAAAAGTAATGAAAATTCCGTTCAACAAACTATTAGTTTTGAAAAAAAACGACGAAAACGGTTTTGTATTCAAGTAAGTGCGAAAAATATTTGAAGAGACAAGACTCCTTATTAAAATTATTTGTAAACACAAACATCCCATTAAATCTAGTATCTAATGAACATTTTAAAAACTTTGTGGAAACATTGGATATAAAATTTAAAATGCCAAGTAATTTTGTTTATTTTATCTTATTCAAAATGTAAAAAGTATTATCATATATTGTAGAAATTTATTTGAGCAATTACAATGGTCGTTATTCATTATAAATGATTACAACATATTGTACAAAAATAGTGGGGATCATTTATTGAATTTTTTTTTCAGGCCCATCAAAGTTACTGGATTTATTAAAAGACAAATATGATGAAGGTTGCAAAATTCTAAAGAACTCATTGAATAATGTTCGAAGAATAGTTATATATTTAGATATTTGGACCAAAAAAGGTTTAACATCATCATATGTTGGGATTTCAGCATGCTGCTTCAATCCACAGAGTAGCAAACCGTGTCATTACTTTTTAAACCTAATTCAAATGAATCATCCCCACACTAGAGAAAAACTTGCTGAGTGTTTATCAAAGTGTCTCGCTGATTTGAATATAAAACCAAATAAAATAATTTTAATCATATCTGATAACGGTTCAAATATTTTAAAAGCTGTGCGTATTCTTCAAAATAAGCATGCAGAAAAAGACGATTATTCAGAAAATGAAAACTCAGATAGTGATGAAGAAGAAAGTGAAACATTTTGTGATGAAATAGAATTGAAAAAATGGGTTCCTTATCGACATATGCCATGTTTAGCACACACCATACAACTAGTTTTGAAAATAGTATACGCCAATAATGTATATGAACCAATAATTACAAAAGCAAGGTATATAGTCAGCAAAATTAGAAAGTCAACAATACTCATAGAAAAACTCCTTGAAAAATCTTCCAAAACAGTAATAACAGACTGCTCCACTAGATGGAACAGCACTTTTTTATGGTCGAAAGATTACTAGAACTAAAAGATGATGTCAATTATGTTATGGATTTTGCCAAAATCGACACATTATTAGCAAGTGAATGGAACAGATTGGTAGAAGTTCAACATTTTTTGAAACCATTCGCAACCCACACTGACAGTATTCAGACCGATACATTGTCTTTATCACATGTCATACCGTCTGTTTTAGACCTAGACTGCCATTTGGAACAAATTAAATTTGTAGGAATTTCTAGTTTGATTGTTTCATTGAGGAGTGCTATTCAACATTATTTTGAGTGCTTCTTAAATTCCTCTTCATTGAAATTCAATCCAGTAACAGCAGCTGCTACATTTGTGGATCCAACTGTTGCAGAAGTCATTCTGTTACCACAATATTCTAGTTTATTGCATGCTGCTAAAACTTACATTTGTTCACAGGTAATTTAGATATATTTTAAAAACAAGTTTTCAATTAAATTATAAATCTTATTTAATGATACATCACATCAAATTTTTATTGCAATTAAACAATTTGAATCTTTTATTTTGCAGGCTTTTAACGAAGCAAAAAAAATTGTTTTAAAAATAGTTCACGTCATAATGAAATAGAAGCTTCAGATGAATCATCAATTCCTTCAAAGAAATTTAAATTTGTATCTTCTAAATTAAGTATTGACGATACAAGTTCTGGCAAAGAATGCAAATCAAGTATAATTGTGGAAATAGAAAAATATATTTCGGAGATTAAAATAAATTCTTCAAAATCAAAAATACTTGTGAACCATATGGGTTAAAATTCTGGAATGACAACATAACTTTCTACTCTATTCTAGGTCCAATTGCACAAGATCTTTTGGCAGCTCCAGCCTCCCAGGCATACGTTGAGAGAATTTTTTCTTTATGTGCTTTTTTAACAAGTGGGAAAAGAAATAGATTACAGAAAAACCTACAAATAAAAGTTTTTCTGAGACTGAATACATTTTTATTTGACTTAATTTTTTAAACTCATTTGTTGTTGATATACTGTTCTATTTTACTGTTTCATTTTATGATCAATTAATTTTTTTTAGATATAAATAGTGTTTAAAGTTTCAAATTAATATAATTTCAAAACTAAAATAAAAATAAAAACTATAATTATTTTCAAAACTGAAACGAAAATAAAAACTTTAATTATTTTCAAAACGAAAACGAAAATAAAAACTAAATTTATTTTCAAAACGAAATCGAAAATAAAAACTATAATTAATTCCAAAACGAAACTGAAATAAAAACTATAATTATTTTATGGAACGAAAGTACGGTCAAGTGTCAAGCCAACGTCAGTGAGGGCATCCCTTGCTGATACAAATGGATCCACCAAGACGGCACTGTCAAAACCGAATTCAAAAACGCCACTTTGAGAAAAGACCAAATCGAAAAATCTGGCAGTTATGAGTGTTTGGCTGATTGTACGCTCAGAGGCTCTGAGCGTTGCATTCTGCTGGCTGACAGCTTCGAATTCCAACAATCACAAAAGCAAGGTTTGGTTTTTCAAGACTTCTTCACTGTCTGCAATCATCATTTTTCTAATATCAAGTTTTTATCTTGTATATTTCATTTTGAAATTTTCAGGTGTTCTGATCGTCATTCTAGTCATTTCGGGGATCGTAATTGTTGTTGCTGTCTCATTGTTCTCTTTTTTCAAAAAAAGAGCAAAGTAATATTGCATTCTTCAAAACAAAGTAATCTCACTAACAGTTTTTTATATAAAAAAATAAAAATTTTGTTAAAAGAAAAAAACACAAAAAAAGATAAAGAAAGAGAGACTTAAACTGCTACAAGCACAGCTACAAGTACAGCTACAAGCACAGCTACAAGCACAGCTATAAGCACAGCTACAAGCACAGCCCCTCTTCTATTACCGAAAATACCAAATGAGATAATTTCCACATTCATGCCATCGAAACCACGACCTCTTCCACCACGCAACATGAATCCTATGGGAAATACCAAAAGTGTTTATGTTAATGATGATATCCATGGAAGAGGTTTGTCCACTTCTTTTACAAATTATTATTTAACTTTGGTATTAAACCTTATTTATAAAATTAATTAAAAGTTTACTCTTTCAAAAATATTTCTTTCGCTAATTTAGATAGTTTCAAATAAAAGATATTGTTTCGCTAATCTAGACATTCAAAAAACTTCAAATTTCAAAGTACCATATCAGAAGTGTCAAAGATCGGAATAAATTGCTTTAATCTCAGTGTGAGGGGGGTTGTGGTGATGGCTGAGCGCATCTTTTGCGTCTGCAGCGACAGTGAGAACCTGTTCGTCTTCTACAAAAACCCGCCTCACACTCGCATCTTGTTTGAAGAGGTTCTTCTCAAGGGTTTGAAGAATCCAATGGATCTGGTGGTCTGTGCCAAAAGTTACTCTGTCTTCATTTGCGACTACGCCGACGAAAGAGCCGTCTTCAGGCTTGTTATAAGTTTTGTTTATACAATAATCATTATTGTTGTCACCGTAAAACACCATGTATAAGGCGCACCCTGTATTTTATTGCCAAAAAGAATATTTAAAAAAGTAAAAAACGTGGAGACGTTTCCCTGTGAACATTCTATATGGGACCTATATGGGTCCCATATGGGCAACTATATGGGTCCCATATGGGCAGCCCATATGGGACCCATGTCAAAATGCTACACCGATTTATGTGGGTCCCATATGGGCTATATGGGCAACTATATGGGCAGCCCACATGAGGCCCATATGGGACCCATATGGGCTGCCCATATAGGGCCCATATGGGCTGCCCATATAGGGCCCATATAGTTGCCCATATAGCCCATATGGGGCCCACTTAATTCGGTGTAGCATTTTGACATGGGTCCCATATGGGCTGCCCACATAGGGCCTATATGGGCTGCCCACATAGGACCTATATGGGCTGCCCATATAGGGCCCATATGGGCTGCCCACATAGGACCTATATGGGCTGCCCATATAGGGCCCATATGGGCTGCCCACATAGGACCTATATGGGCTGCCCATATAGGGCCCATATGGGCTGCCCATATAGGGCCCATATGGGCCTCATGTGGGCTATATGGGCTGCTTGTATAGCATATACGCTCAAACTTTTGAACACGAACACGATTGATTGATAAATTATTTATTGTAAAAAAAGGCAATTACAATATTTCTGCCAAACATAAATTTAAAGATGAAAAAAAAAAGTCCAAATATAAAAAATTTGATTAATCGGATTCTTCAAAATCATTTATTTTTGATGTTGGCTGGCTTGCTCTTCTGCTTCTCTTTCCACCTCTGTCTCTGGCTCCTGTCAGCCATTTGGACACGTTTACCTCAATTTCTCTTTTGTTTGTTTGAGTGATCGTCGAGTTGGTTTTGATAGAACCTGTTGCGAATAATTTATTGATGAATTAAATAACTGAAACTTAACATAGGATAATAAATCATGATGAGAGTATAATGAAACAGTATAATCATTATTATCTAACAACTTACGGTATATAACGTTGAACATATTTGTGGTGCCGAAGGCTCTTTTTCCTTTCCGACCCACTAAATTGAACTGCATTGCCAATTCATTTGATAAGCAGTGGTTCATTACTCGTCGGGCGACTTCCTCCACGGTTTTTCCACCGAAATCCCCAAGAAATAACACCTGTAGGTAAAAATATTGCAAAATTAAACAATAAATGTAAATATACAATATATTTAAATATATAATATATGTAAATATACAATATATGTAAATATACAATACATTTAATATTTTCATACGATTGAATTTGAAAATGTGGCATCTTCAAATTTTTTATCAAGCTCATCAAATGATGACATTGATACAATAGGGAACTCTACTCCCTCAGGCAACAGAGGACCATCCCTCTGTTGCTTTTGTCCCTTCATCATGGAGTTCACCATCTTCATGAGAACTCCCATGTCTGTTATTAGAGTCTCCACCCGTGTGACTAGCCTTACGAATGCGGGATCAGTTGAGAGACCTGTATAAATATTTTGATAAGGTGTTAAGATAAATAATAGTTGAGAATTTTCAGCAAAATCCATTTGGATTTAAATCAGCAACATTATTAAATGTAAGTTTCAAACCACTAGAAGACATCCTGGCTTTTTTTTTTAGTGGCGTTTCAGCTTCATCACAATCTGTGCAGCTTTCCAACTCAACTCTTGCATGTCCAAAAGTACCTTAAGATGTTAAGTTATACTAATAAATATTAAATACACAGTATATAACATATGTTATTAATTAAAGAAGAGGACAGTTGCAGTCCCTAAAAGAAAAATAGTCAATAAAATATAATCATCAGCAACATTAATAAATGTAGGTGTCAAACCACTAGAAGACATCTTCATCTTTTTTCGTTGTGGCGTTTCAGCTTCGTCAGAATCATTAGATGAATCAGTATTTAATCGTAAGGGTTTAAAAGACCGCCTGAAAAGTAAAAGAATAACTTTCAGAAATATTAAGAAATAAATATTAGTTATGTTTATTTGTAAATAGTAAATGAAAACCTTTTAAGTTTTGATACTATCTCTTCAGATTCTGTCTGTAAATCTGAAGTACAATCGGCAAGCACCAGCTTCTTCCTTGCACGTTCATAAGTACCTAAGTTCATAAGATTTTAAAATATAGTGAGAATTATTAAATACCCAATATGTTATTAGTTTCAGATGCACATTCGCAGTCCCTAAAATGAATAAAGAAAATAAACGACACAGATTATGAACAGAATTGGTAAATACCTGCTGTTCCAAGGATCCTGATAGGATATTTTTCCCAGCCATTTCCTGGTTGTTCTCCCAATTTACACAATTGGGTATTTTTAATTGAGGTGAAGGGTGGCCAAAAGCAAAAAGCATCGTCCTCAGTTAGCCATTTAGATGGGACGATAGCTGAACTTTTTTCATTGATAAACTCCACAATAGTGAAAAACATTTTGAAAATCTAAAAATAGATTTTCAATATTTATAAATATGTTTATTAATTTTGTATAAAATCTGACATCGTTTAAATTTTAGGATAGGCTCACTTCCTATGCAAAAGTGGCAAAGACACGTACATTTTGTTATAAGGTAATAATAATAATTTTTTAGACAAAGAGTTAATTTCTACGGTAATCATTTTTTTTTAATCAATTTTTACACGGTGCATTCCCAAAAGAGATGAGTCCAGTGGCTGATCGAAAAATGAACCTCTCTTTTCAAGAATTGCACAGTAAGCCAAGGTTTTATCAAATTGGTTTATCAAAATATTCTTAATTAATAAAATTTTATCTTCAAATTCAAAACAATTGTTACCCTGGGCAATGGTAACTAGTTTGTCAGCATCACAAAACTGCTGGAACTGTTTATAAAATTTGTCATCTGGCAAAGGACCATTGACATGAGGTTTTTTATGAATAGGCTGTATTTTTTTTTCAAATTTAACTAAATTTTCTTTTTCAGCAAGTCGTCTAACAATTTGTGCTACTGGATTTGATGGACGCCTGACAAGTTTTTTTATTTGCCCTAAGCAATTTTCATATGGAAAAGCAGATATCTCGTCTAAAGGACCATACTTTTTCGCATCATCTGCTAAATGAACCAAAGAATGAATATTATACACTAAATATTCATCTCCATAAAGTAAAGAAAAATTTTGGACAAAGTTTTTTAATAAATCACAAGCCAATGAGTTGTGATCAATCATGCTTGGATTCAACAACAATGAAATAGCAACTGACAAAGTAGTAAAATTTTTATATGCTTCTTCAGCTAATCTACCTTTTAAAACAATTAAACCAGTATAAATTAAAAATTGTCGCAGTTCTGTAGCTTTCCATTTTCCATATTCATATATAGACCGAGGCTTTCGAGCAAATTCATTAGGTAAATGAACTCTCAAATTACGCAAATTTTCTGAAATGTTATCTAATACAAGCTTATGCAATCTATTCTTTAAATGGCCTTTAAACCATAAACCTATCATTCTTTTCATGACACCAAGACACACAAGGTGCATGTAATCGAGCGGAAATTGCGTTACAAGACCTATACCCAGGCCTTCTAAAGGTGATTGTTTTCCATATGAATGATGATCCTCATCAGACCTATCTTTAAACCCACTATCTGTTCTAAGATTACAATTAATTTTTGGCAGTGTAACTTTTCCTTTCAAAAAAAAACCAATCTGGACACATCTCTCACAACTATTGTATCCTGAGTGTCCTTTGATACACTTAACAAATGCTCTTGCTGGAGCATCACAAATTATTGCATCTATAACTATTTGAATATTTTTCCCATTAAACTTATAGCCTTTCAAAACCAAGAGTTTCACTTCACAAACAAAATCTTTTAAAAATTCTTCCAATGAGAGCGGTTTAGTTTTTCCACAATATAAAGCAACCACAAAAACACGCATTATCTTATTTTCTTTTATCCGTCCCAAAATCGGCCAAAGTTGAGTCAAGGAGCTATTAAAAAGTGGAATTCCATCAATATTAAAATGTAATGTCAAAGAATCCAAGTTTGCGAGATGAGGATATAATTGCAATTCTGAATTTAATGCTTTTGAAAAACTTAAATAATTGTAATCACCTCCAGCAATTTTAGAAATGACAGCTTGTTTAGGCGTTGATAAAAGTGTTCTAGAATCTCGTGGCACTTTAAGACCATGTTTAGCGAGAATATGCAGCAATTCAGATTGCGCTTTATGACTAATATTATACATCAGAGCCCAGGTAACCAACTGCTGTTTGAGATCTGAATCACTCGTATCAGAATCACTTGATGATTTGGCATTAGAATTGTGACTTTCTATGTCAAAATCGCTATATATAATTTCATCATCATCTGAAGTCATCTCATAATTACTACTTTCATTAAGAATTTCACTTATAATTACTTCATCCAAGCCTTTCACACGTGGACTGCACGCTCTTTCATCAAAGCCTTTCACACGTGGACTGCACGCTCTTTCATCAAAGCCTTTCACACGTGGACTGCACGCTCTTTCATCCAAGCCTTTCACACGTGGACTGCACGCTTTTTCACACAAGCCTTTTGCACGTGCACTGTCATCTATAACCCTACATTTGAAATCCTTAACTTTTGCACTTTTTTTTGAGCTGTTACTTTCTTGGGAATGATTGCTTTCTAAAATTTCGGCTACTTTTCTTTTAATATGTCGAGCTCTGGTACTTCTACAATAAGAAAATACGTTATCCATATCATATAAACAAATACTCACTTTTTGGAAGAAGTAATCTTTCAAGTAATAAATTGGTATTTAGGAAATATAATGAGTTTTCAATATCAGAGAAGAGAAATCCACGATTGCGATAACGATGGGTTAGACCGGAAATCATAGAAAGAATAATCTAAATTATTTAAAAGATATGAAAACGAAATTTGTCAGAAACATTCTGTAAAAGTATACAATTAATATTTGAAATTATTTTTTTACATTTTTTTTACAAATGTATTCAAATTCAGTCCATTTGTAAATAAATTTTTTACCAAAACCATGGCCAAATGTTACACTAATTCAAAGCCCATTAAGCCCATATAGGACCCATGTAGGACCCACATAGGCTTTCCTTGAAAACACTTAGAATTTTTATTTTTTTAAAGCCCATTAAGCCCATATAAGACCCATATAGGACCCACATTGGCTTTCCATAAAAACACTTCAACTTTTTTCATTATTCAAAGCCCATTTAGCCCATATAGGACCCATATAGGACCCACATAGGCTTTCCATAAAAACACTTTAACTTTTTTAATTATTCAAAACCCATTTAGCCCATATAGGACCCATATAGGACCCACATAGGCTTTCCATAAAAACACTTTAACTTTTTTTTTATTCAAAACCCATTTAGCCCATATAGGACCCATATAGGACCCACATAGGCTTTCCATAAAAACACTTTAACTTTTTTTATTATTCAAAACCCATTTAGCCCATATAGGACCCATATAGGACCCACATAGGCTTTCCATAAAAACACTTTAACTTTTTTTATTATTCAAAACTCATTTAGCCCATATAGGACCCATATAGGACCCACATAGGCTTTCCATAAAAACACTTTAACTTTTTATTATTATTCAAAGCCCATTTAGCCCATATAGGACCCATATAGGACCCACATAGGCTTTCCATAAAAACACTTTAACTTTTTTTATTATTCAAAACCCATTTAGCCCATATAGGACCCATATAGGACCCACATAGGCTTTCCATAAAAACACTTTAACTTTTTTTTTTATTCAAAACTCATTTAGCCCATATAGGACCCATATAGGACCCACATAGGCTTTCTATAAAAACACTTCAACTTTTTTTATTATTCAAAGCCCATTTAGCCCATATAGGACCCATATAGGACCCACATAGGCTTTCCATAAAAACACTTTAATTTTTTTATTTATTCAAAGCCCATTTAGCCCATATAGGACCCATATAGGACCCATATAGGTTTTCCATAAAAACACTTTAACTTTTATTATTATTCAAAGCTCATTTAGTCCATTTAGGACCCATATACTTCCCAAATAGGTTTTTCTTTAAAAACACGTTAAATTTTATTCTTTTTTAAAGCCCATTTAGCCCATATAGGACCCATATAGGGCCCATATAGATAATCTCTAGCCCACGAAGCCCATATAGGACCCATATAGGACCCATATTGATTACCCTTAGCCCATTTAGCCCATATGGGACCCATATAGGCCCATATAGAATGTTCACAGGGTTGTTTCGTTTCAGGATCAGCAAAGCGGTCTCTTCGTCATCTCCCACCACGCTCATCGATGCAGGATTGCCATCCACCTTGCACACACAAACCTTGTTCTCAGTGGGCAACTTGTTCGGATACACTCTGTAATTATGGATGATTTGAAATTCCTAAAAGAATACATTTCAGGTTATATAATATAAAATAAAATTAATGAAATAATTAGACACGTTATAAACAATACTGCAGAAACGGATACAACGCCATAAGGGAGAGTGTGGTGTGGGAGAAAAAGATGCTCTTTGAGCTGGGAGCAGACGTGAAACTGCCTTTGAAGGCGTGCATCAGTGGCTTGACGTCCGGAGAAGGCATGGGTTCTCAATTGAATTCAAGATGTATGTGTTTGCTGTACGGCTCTGGCAGCTGTGCCAAAAATAAATTTGAGAAGTAAGTTTTGGCACACTACGACCTCAAAACGGGCCATTTGTTGTTTAAGTTCGATTTAACGGGTTCCTTGTCTATCATTCCATTATCCATCGTGAGCGACTCCAAGAATGGAGGAGTTTGTCTGCTACAGGAAGGAGCCAATGGTGGTATCTGGCATTTCGACCATGCCTTCAAGTCAAGCAAAAAGCTTTTAAATATTACATGTCCAGGACTCCGATTTGGCCTCGATGAAGAATCCAGAATTGATGTCATTGCTATCAGTGGCTTAGATTGTTCAGTGGGCGAACTGCCACCATTGGATCCTTAAATTTTGTTAACCACTAAGCGCTACATAATATTTTAGGATTAGGTTAGAATTGGAGTAAAGATTAGGTTTGGTTGTAGATAAATGACAGAATTGCAGAATGTGTGGATTGCAATGGGTAAATGTCATTTTATAATTTTTTTACTGATAAACGTCAACTTTTTTTGATGACTTTAAGTGAAATTCAATATGAATGTTACAAATAAAAATGTTAAAAAATTTATCATTTAGTCTATTTAATGAAATTTTCAGCAGTTAGTCGGTTTTGCGATTTTTTTTGCAATTATATTATTATTATATTTAATAATTCCACATTATTAAACTATTTTTTACTGTAAATTATTCGTCTAAATAGATTGTTTTATTATTTTCCTTCATACAGCATCCTTTTAGGTGTCCAACTTTGAGATTTAAACGTCCATTTTTATTCTATTGCAAGCTTGGTGTTATCCTGCGACAATATTGTCGCAGGATAGCGTAGCCGCGCGGTTGGTGTTATCCTGCGTCCAGATTTTAGCGAGATACTTTTAACAATCTTTTTTTCTTATTTATGAAAAATTTAGTGAATTTTCGTAAAATAAAAAGAATAAATTTAGTATTTGTTAAATATTTTTTTATGAATCTAAATAATCATTGAATCTTCGTAAACTAAACTTAACCTTAACCTAACACTAAATAAATAAAATATTTATAATAATTAAATTATCAAAAATTACTCTAATAATTGAATTTATCTTTTATTTATATTTTAATCATCTAATTTTTTGTTATTTTACTCATTATAAATATAATTAATAAATAAATAATTTAAAAAAACGAGTTACACTTTTTTTAAAACATGAATTAAATCCTTTAAAACATGAATTAAATCCTTTTAAACATGAATTAAATCCTTTAAAACATGAATTAAATCCTTTAAAACATTAATTAAATACTTTAAAACATGAATTAAATCCTTTAAAAAATATTTGTTTGACAAAATATTTATACCGGGATTTGAAACCAGAGCGCAGCGATCCGTAGTCTAAGGTGCAAGCGCTAAGCCACAAAAGCTGTTGCAGATTTGCTCTTATAAAGATTGATAACCCTTACATTCACTGTACCTAATGAAAATCACGTAGAATTTAACGGTGAATCTATTTAAGTTTTGAAAGAAATACATAAAAATATAATTATGAATTTATTCCCAATTAATTCATAACTTTAAATTACAAATTCACTATATTACTAGATTATAAAATCTGGACGCAGGATAACACCAACCGCGCGGTTACGCTATCCTGCGACAATATTGTCGCAGGATATAATCTTCGCTATTGCAACTCTCTGTGTCTTGAAATATGTAGCTTAGATTTGTTGAAACTTCAATTTCATGTTACCATTGAGATCTAGAGTGACTTTTAAAATGTGCTTAAATATGTTTAAAATTCATAATTGTACTGCACCAATTTATCTTATAATCTAATTAAACAACTCCCTAAACCTGGTCTAAGATCATCGACCTTTAAACGTTCTTTTCGTTTTTCAGTTAAACACTCTTTTGCTCAACGTTCTTTTTCTTACTGTTGTCCTCTTTTATGGAATTCTTTACCTTCTTCTTTAACTTCAACTAAGTCACTCGTAGCTTTTCGTCGAGGCCTGAAGACGTACTTGTTTGGGACGTGATGGCTGAGTGCTTTTGTTCACTTAGTAAAGGGCGCTATACAAATCATTAATGATTGATTGGATTCGCTCAATTTTAGTTGTTACATATACTCAATGATCGTTTTCTTTACTATTATTTAGTTTTCATCGTCTTTTTATGCGTTTTTAAATCATTAAACTGGATATTTTTCATAGTTCCATTTTAAATATAAACATCAAGTTTCGAATTTGGAATTTTTTTACACTAAATTACTTGAATAAGCCAAATGATTCATTTGGAAAAATGAATAAGAAACGATATTTTCTGGAATTAATTTTAACTTTCCTAGATAATTTTAGAATTGTAAGAATAACTATTCTTAAAAAAGCGATGCAAAAAAATATTGCGCGTAGTAGCGCTGTTCTCGAAAAGCATGAAATTTTCTTAATGGGATTGCACCTATGGGATATGCATTGCATCTATAAATTATAGGTAGCAGCTACCACGGATTTTTTTAAAATGCCAATTTTAAAAAATTGATAAACATTTAATAGATTTTGATTTCCAGATTTTAAATCTGTTTTTATTTTCTCTCTATTCCAATCGGTTCAAAAGTTATTCATCTTTTAAACTCGAATAAATTGAACTTTTAGGAGAATTACGGACAGCGCTGTCTGCCTTTCATGGACATGACTGAAAGCCTTACTTTTTCATTATACATTTTCAATATCTCTCGCATATTGGTGATACTTTTTTAATGAATAAAATTCAAATTAAAAACTTAAATTAAAAGCTTATTTTAACAACTGAAATGAAAAAGTAACTTTATAGTGCTTTTGGGTCTCGTTCATGACGCCAGTATGACTTGATTGATTTTAATGTTTTTTTCCTATTTAAACTATTTATAACCTTTTTGGCATTTTATTTTCACATGAAAAAAAAGCAAACTAAGAACAAAAAATTGATTTTAAATTTTGAATCATTCCCTCAAGACATTATTGTCACTAGCAATAAAAGAAGTTTGACAACAAAATAATTTTTTATGACAAAAATAACCCCCTCCCACCCGCGATTGAAAAAAACACACAAAATAGGAAATGTTAAACTAGAAAAACACTTTACAACTTTGCTAAAGTTTTTGGTCATTTTTCATTTTTCAATATTTCTAAGTTTACTTTCATTAAGACATTAAAGTTAAAGTCTTTTATGCTCTTTTCTATGAGCCAGCTTTTGTTTTATTTTATTTCTTTTTTGAAACTTTTTTTTGCCTATTTTTTTTACTCTAGTCAAGTTTTAACTATTTTTTTGCTTGAGCCGCTGCCTTGAAGCCTCCGAAAGACGGAATCTGAATTTATTGACCGCATTCAATGTGCCCAGCTTTTTCAGTCTATGGTCCACTTTACCACACTGCCTCTCTACCACAAAGTTTTGAACAAGAAGATCGATTTCAGAAGCCTGCTCTAGTGGATACTCTATAGGGAAGGCTTCTTCACCAATGCTCTATCCCTCTTCTGCTTATCTAAAACCGTCTTGAGAAGGAGCTGCATGAGAAAAATTAGTTTATAGACTTACTCCAAGTGTTCAACTGCTGCCTCTGACACCAAGTGTCCTTATCACCATCAACATATCCTTTGTCTTGTAGTATTTTTTTAAAAAAACCATTATCATTAGCATCAGTATCCTATAATTATCTACTATTATCTTATGCAACGTGTAACATGGCCTGCGTCTGTCAAACCGTGATTAATAAAGACAATTAAAAAAAAATATAAAAAAAACATAGGCCGTGCCTAACTTAACAGAAGCCAACGAGGCACTATAAAACTGCGGTATATTTCTATTAAAAAATGTATTTTTTTCGTTCTTTTTAACAAAATGCGTCTTATTATATTCCAACTTAGGCGTCGAGTAAAAAGCGGGTTCATTCCAGAATGGTTCATGATAAAACGTGTCATGACTTTCAACTTTATTTGTTAAACAAAAATTCTCTATTTACCTGGATTTGGAAGCAGCATTCAATTTGTCAACAGAGATGTTCTTTGAAAAGTTCTCTCTTAATTCGGAAACTCCACCAAACTTATGAACCTTCCAGGCCCTCCCCCTCATCACCGAATGATGCGTCAAATACGATGGATCCTTCAGCAATTGGTTTTGAATTCAATCTTGAGATCGTCAAGGTTTTTTATTGGTGCCTGATGCATTTAATGTGGTGATGAATAAAGTTCAGAAACGGTCAACGGGTCACGCGACTTTGAGCACCAGCCTTTGATTTGACAGTTTTACGACCTTGTTTTTGCAGACGACTTTGTTCTATTATTATGGGCTCTTTTCATTTTTCCCAAAAAAGTTGTAACTTTTGCTCTTTAACTCAACTGCAAGAATATAATGATTCTATCTTTCGCGACTTAACTCGTCGTCTTACATTGAGAGCTTAGGAATTGCTTCTGGCGTAGTCGTATTAGAGATGAAACCAAAGTTAGGTTCTACAGTACAATACAGTACTGTCAGTACATACGTCCTTACATTTCTGTTCTATGCCTCTAAAAAAGACTCCAGGAAGCTGGATGCTTTTGGTTTAAAAAGGCTGAAAATAAAGCATATTTCCATCTCAAGATGATAAAGAACAGAAGGCTGAAGCTTTTGGTCATGTTTCTCGCCTACCAGATGGGTCCGACACTAAGAACGCACTCTTCCTCGATTTACCCAAAAACTAGAAGCGTGCCAGAGGCCGTCCTAACTTGACATGACTATCTACCATAGAGGCCCATCTGAAGCCCTTCAACATGAGCACAGAAGGAATTTTAAGGAAATAAAAAATATATCTTAATTTTTAACTTCAAATAGCACTTTAAAGACTTATGTTGTTTTATTTTCATTGAATTCGTTAAAAACCAAAAATTTTTATTTAAAAAAGTCAAATTTTCAGAGGAAAGAGGGAAGGAAAATGATCTATGTGCAGGCACTCATGCATAAACCTGGTAATATTTTGTCCAAATATGAACAAAAACAAGTTTTAAAAATTACTAGTGGTCAAACTGTAACAGTTGTGTGTTCAATAAGTGTCTCAGGTTCTTACAATCATCCAATGATGAAAACTTTTATAAAAACGTTTGACATCACTTCTTTTAAAAGTTAGTTCATCTGAAAAAATTGGGAGAACGAGTTCGAATGGTTTGATGTAGAGACCGACCGAAACAGATATATTTATTTCGGCCGAAACCGAAATTAGGCCGAAATTGAAATCAAATTTTCGGCCGAAACCGAAATTAAGCCAAAATTGAATATCAATTTTCGGCCGAACCCGAAATTAAACCGAAATTGTAATCCGATTTTCGGCCGAAACCGAAGCCGAACCGAAATTTTTTCCAACTTTTATTAAAAATGAAAATTAGTTTTCAACGATGACAATGCCAGTTTAATAAGTAAATCCAAACAAGCGTATATTTTAAGCCAAAAAATGAAAGTTTTTCAACAACAAAAATTTTTAGTTGTTGACAGGCTTTGCTTTGGTCAGACTGACATTTTGTAAAAAAACTTCCAAATAGGATTCAACGACATTCTCACAATTTATTTTTTAATTAATTAATCGAAGCCAAATCTTTTCGTTCTTTCGACTTATAAAAATTGTTTTCCAAAGCATGGATATCTAGAATTCCACATGCTTGTATATGTTATTCGAACAATTAGTCTCATGTCACCCATAAATCAATTAACCACGATATCTAATAGATATCTAATAGAGATGAGAATCGAACCCAAACTTAATAATTCGAGTTCGATTGAGGATATACAGATATTTACTTTTGACAATAACATTTATAAAACAAATATTTTAACAAATAGAATTTGCTTAAAAAAAGTTTTGTTAAATATCATCATTGAACGTATCCCAATTTACTTAAATTTCAAATACATGATTGTTGTTCCAGATGCTTGTATATGTTATTCAAATAATTAGTCTGCTGACACCCATAAATAAATTAACCACGATAACTAATAGATATCTAATAGAGAATCGAATCCGAACTTAATAGTTCGATTGAGAATATAGATATATCAGATAAACTACATAAAAAAATAAAAATTTCGGTTTTTCGGTAAATATGAGATCCATTTTGGCTGAAACCAAAATTTAGCCGAAATTACAAAATTATTTTTGGCCGAAACCGAAAAATTGCCGAAATTGTAAAATTAGATTCGGCCGAAACCGAAAAATGGCCGAAACTAAAAAAATTGGTATTTTCTGCGCCGAAACCGAACCGAATTTCGGTCGGTCTTTAGTTTGATGGATAATTAATTTTTACTTCGATGGTTGACTTCATTTCCAAAACACACAAAGCCGACCTTGGGTGAAAAACTTCTTTTGGTTTTAGACGGTCATGCTACAATTGTCACATTACAAGTTATTCCAAATAATAGATTTAGCCAGACAAATCACATTTTTATTAGTTTTCTTCCAACCCACACTACTCATCGATTAAACCACTTGACATACCCATTTTTCGATCTCTTAAAGCAAAAAATAACAAAATAATTGGCAATATTGATTAATTTTCCGCCTATTTTGTCAGTAAAACTGCTTCATACGCTGCTATGAATATTCATTATCTTTAAACTTTTCTCTTTTTTGAATGATTCTGAAAGTAAAACCAGATTCTTTAAATTTATTTAAGTTAGTTTAGTATTAATTGAAACAATTGTAATCAAAACTATTCATTATAATAATTATAATTATTTTTACTATAGTTATTTTATTTATTTTTCAAAATTTGATCTACAGATCAAAAGACAGGCAGTAACTGAGTAATAATTCCAAAAAAAGTATACAGAATTCAATATAATGATAACATTTCGAGTAATAATCTGTTTATAAATACGTTATTAAAAAATAATTATATATAAATTTTTTTTACAATTTTAATTTTAAACTAAGAAGGAGTTTAATAATCATGAATATACATAGCGGCGTATAAAGCGTATAACTTATCTGCTCCAATTCCGAGCGTTATTTGTTGCGTTGACGATCGCTGTTTATGAAGTAACAAGTGAGGGGATACTATGGAAAGCGTACTCGGAAGCATAGACAGAGCAATATAAAAACAGCTGATGGCAATGTTTATTTATTTCTTGAATCAGCTGATTGTTGGTTTCTAACAAGAACAAAAAGCGGCCATATTATTTTAGATTTCGGCAAACTATCCGAGGCGAGATATATCGTAAAATGAACAATAACTGAGACTTCTTTTACTTCTTTTTTTATACATATTTTGTTAAAGTTATATGATAGTTCACGATATATATTTCGGCAAACTATCTGAGGCGAGATATATCGTAAAATGAACAATAAATTAGGCTTCTTTACTTCTTTTACGAATAATTTTTTGAGTAATTAATAATAATTTTACTCAGTAATGTCAAATCTGGTATATATTTCGGCAAACTATCTGAGGCGAGATATATCGTAAAATGAACAATAAAGAAGGCTTCTTTACTTCTTTTATGAATACTTTTTAAAGTAATTAATAATAATTTTATTCATAATGTCAAATCTGTTCACATTAAAATAATTCAAATTGATATTCCTATTTATATACATAAACAATTACCGAGTCCATCGTAATCCTAAAAAATAGATGAAACCACTTTATTTAACTAAAAAATATTATAAAAATTCAGAAATATTATGCTAAATTGTTTAATAAAAAGTTTTAGCTTTATATTTTTGGTCAGAGCAATAAAGTCATCAGCAAAATGTTTTACTAGTAATATTATAGAAGTCAAAAGATCTGCGTGGTTCTTAACTCTCTAAACTAAACTAATATGAAAAAAAATCTTATTAATTTAAAGTATTTTCTTTTGCCTGTTAGCAACACCGTTTTATTACCATACAGCTATTTAAACATTGGAAATTTGTCTATGTTAATCGTTAATCTCATTTGCATAAATTATGAGTACGCTTTCCAAAGTAAACCACAAGTGAGTACTACAAAATGAAGTTAAAAATAAGGACAACAATTTGGTGTTCATCTTATATTTGCACATAGCTATAGGCTAAAATGAAAATAAATTAACATAATGATGTTATGATATTATAACTATTATATTACTATTATATAACTATTTATGGGCCAAAATTAAAATAAATTACCAGAATGATGTTATGATAATTTTTTAAATATTTTTCAGATAAATTTTATAATTGAAAAAAATGATTTACCATTTATTTTATCTTTAAAAAAAATTATTTATTCATTTTATAATTTTTTCATAATTTTTCATTTATTTAAAAAAATTATAGTTTTAAATTTTTTCTTTATTCAAAAAATAATAATTTATTATTTTTTTTAGCAAAATACCTTTAAAAAATAAAGTCCGTTTTTAACTATTTTAAAGGGTGAATCGGTTATGGGGTGAATCGGTTATGGGGTGAATCGGTTAAGGGGCGAATCGTTTAATTCCTGCTTCAGACCCTGTCAATGAAAGAAAAAGAATTTTTTTCTAATTTTTTTCCTTTAAAATAATAATTCATCATTTGTTTTCAAAAAAATATTCTTGTTTACTTTTTAATCTTTTTATTTAGGAATTATAATATCATAACATCATTATGTTAATTTATTTTCATTTTAGCCTATAGCCTAAAAAGATGAACACCCAACAATTTATATTCTAGTTTTATCGGTTTAGTTTGGGAATCGTACTCATAATTTATGCAAATGAGATTAACGATTGACATAGACAAATTTCCAATGTTTAAATCGCTGTATGGTAATAAAACGGTATTGCTAACAGGCAAAATAAAATACTTTAAATTAATAAGATTTTTTCTCAATTGTGTTTAAATCAGGAGATCTTGTATAGATTTGATGGCCATAGTAATAATTTAATATTTTCTCTCAAAAAGTATACCCTTGACATTTGAGAAACATTTATAAAAGCATTGTTCTGTTGGTAAAAAAATATTTTCTTTAAATTGACATGAAAAGGGTTTTAAATATTATTCTAGTATAGTAATGCATTCATTTAAACAAATAGGGTCAATTTAAAATGAAACTTTTACCCATTAATGAAAAATTGGCAAAAAGCATTAATGATCCACCAGATATACTCTTGAAAAGTGACTAGTATCATACCAGTAATACTAGTCATTGTCAGTACCATCTAAGTTAAATTAATTTGATAAAAAAAGATTACAGAGTTTCATTTGTCTCCAAAATCCATGTGATCTTTTGCACATTTAATCTTGTACTGACATGCATTTCTTTCAATGGCATAGTATGCTATTTCTTTGCACATAACTTTTTTTTATTAAATTTTTTTATCGTTGTCATCACTCTACTACTGGAGATTTCTTTTTGACTCAACTTTTTGGCTTTCAGTGCTTTTTATAGTGCCATATTTTTGCATCTTTTACAAATTAAACACGGCCTTTTCACTACGTTTTACTCTTTCATGAATTGTTTAAGGTATAATTTGAGAAACAACATGTCAAATTGTTGAGTTTTAATTAGTTTTTCCCCTCTCAGAGGACAAGTACTTTCTTGCCAGTTTTGCTGGCTCATGTTGTTGCCACCAATCCAGACGACAATTCTCAGATTTTGTTCGATAAAATTGAATGATTGATGTATCTTCATAATCTGAAGCTAGATAAGTTCGCAGTCGCTTGTTTCGTGAAGGTTGTATAGTTTTGGAGATTTTCTTATCTTCTTATAGTTTCTCCAACTCTTCGAAAATGAATATTTTTAAACGAATGACATAATCTTCTGAAGTTCACAAGTAAAGTGAAAAATTAAAGTAGGGTTAAAGATTTAATCTGTGGGGATAATTTTATCGAATTTAATCTCCTGTATATTTAAATATTTGTAATATTTATTAAAAATTCTAGACATTAAAATATGTTGAAATTTAAAATGAAAATGATTTTTATTAAAAACTATATTTAACTATTTAGGAATTTTCTTACGAACATACTGAAGTTCTATTTATACTTCACTTTTTCACTTCTTCCTTGACTTTCTCTTTCTAAGAAATTAGCACCACCTATTCCGATTCCGATAATTAGAATTGGACCATGGATACACAATTGTGAGGTGCTTGTCTATATAGCATGGGCGGCGATCCTGGGGGTCCTGGGGTCAGGACCTCCCCAGGATCGCTGCCCATGTGAAGGGGTATTTAAGTAAGCAAAGAATATTTTTGTTTTAGACAGATATCACTATAACTACACATCATGGGCGGATCCTGGGGTCAGGACCCCCCCAGGATTGCCGCCCATGCTATATAGCTTTGTTCAAATACGAGGTTTTTTTCATAGATGGAACCAATCGATAAAAAACAAAGAAAACTAGAGGCCGATCAACGTTATCGGGAGAAAATGAATGCCGAACACAGAGATTTATATAACGAACGCAAAAGAAGGGCAGCCAAGAAGTACAGAGAATCTAGGAAGACAACGTGGAGCGAAAGTGAGAAGCGAGCAGTCCGAAAACACGTAAATGAGAAAAGGCGTCTGCAGCGGTCACGAAAGAAGCAGCAGCAGTAAGCTCAATCTTCTCCACTTAGCCTCGATCTACCAGTAGCTGCCAGTACCCGCACCAGCAGCCCAGTTGCTCGACAACGGGCCTGTACCACTCAAGCGACCAAATCACGGACAACTGTTTCTGCCTGCAGCACATCGGGTTCTGGCATCGATGCTTCTGGGACTGGTGAAGTCAGCACCACTCAAAGTCGAAAAAAGCCCCGAGAAAGATGCTCCCGGATGCATACGCATCTCAAGTTGGAAAATATGGAGTTGGAGCTATGGCGCCTGCGAAAACGAGTATATTTTATGGTAAGTGTCTCTAAAATATAATTTTAAATTAAGTTAGTAATTTATTTGTTAACTAATATATTTGTTTTTATTTGTGCAGAAGAAGAAAACAGAAACTGATTTATCCAGAAATTATCCGATTTTCTTTAAAATGTCTGTGTTTTTAGCTGTTACGACTTCAATTAGCCGAACTATTCCAAACTAAAATAAATCTGTTTTTGAAATTTGTTGCTTTGCTAATTTCAATGTATAGAACATGGTCACAACAATTCAGTTTTTATAAAAATAATAAATAATACTAACAAATAATAATAATAAAATTTCAATTTTAAAACACCTATAAAATTGTTCATAAATTGGTAATTGAAAAGATTACTTGTCTATACCTTTTTCAATTCGACAAGACAACAAAAAAATATTTTAAATTATTTTTTAAAATTATTTTGAAATTGTCTTTGAAAAAACTTCACTTTTTTAAAAATCAGTGCTCAAAAAAATTAACGATATCGTCTCATACCGTGAAAAAGTCCGTAAAACGGCATGTCAACGCGTAACCCGTATTTGATTGTCGATAAAAATAACTAAGTTATCAAATTAAATGTTACTTTTGACATTTATTTTTATGATGTTTTTTCTTGGAAAGTAAGAAGGAAGCTTTAATCATAGTTTTAAGATTCAATTTAAACTTAATTAGTTTATACTTTCTTTTAAATAGCGTAACTGCCTCGTTTATGACTAATCTGTGTTAAACTTTTGGAACATTGGGTCAAAAAGGTCAGAAACTAACTCAATAAAATTTAAACTAAAGACATAGTAAGACATTTTGTGAAAAATTATACACATAAAAATTAATTTAAAATATTTCATAATAGAGCAGTGTTCAAATTCAAAGACTTATAAAAAAACTTCCATGTTTATCTATTTATAAGTTTTTGAATATTATCAAATAATACTTCTATCTCGGACCTACTTATAAGTATTTTGAATGTCTAATTTCTTTTTAACCTCAAATGATCTAGAATTTTAAAAGTGAGCCTTAAAGCTATATAAATTCATATAAAGGTATTTTAAACATGTTTAGTTTATTCTAAATGAAGATGAGGCTCTCAGTACAGAAAATAACGCCGTGCTTATGACGCAGAAAGAGTGGCTATTGGAAAAGCTAATATAAAAAGATACTATATTGGTAGCAGAAATTCCGAATAAACTTATGAAACATCTTATTATTCGGATCCAATATAATTTAGTTTTTTTAAACTTCAAATAATAATAATACTTATAATTTATATCTTTTCTTGTTTCTTGGTTTTAAATTTATCTTGCTCTCGGAATTAAAATCTTTTAACGGACTACAATAAAAACTTATTATAAAAGAAAGAAGTGCCAGGGCATCAAATTGAGCACCAATACACAGCTTGCAAGCACCCACTGGCTACCTACTTCACAAGGCAGATGAGCTCGGCAGATGAAGGATTATACTGTCAGAACGAATATTCTATAAATGACTGTGTTTATGTCTCTTATCTATTTAAAACTGGTCTAGCCCAATGTCTTTAAAATTGAATCGACTAAAAGTTGAAATTATAGTTTTTGATAAAAATGGTAAACTAATTAATGATCTATGCAATTTTTCCTCTCATACTATTGTTCCTTCTAATCATAGTCGTAGCTTAGGATTTATTTCTGACTCAAAACTAACCTTATCAAACCAAATTCTATTTTTCACTAAATCTTGCTATTTTCATCTCAGACGTATTAGACAATTATTACCTTACTTAAATGACCCTTCTTTAAAGATGTTAGTTTCTGCACTTTCTCTATCTCGAATTGACTATTGTAATTCACTCTATTATAAATTACTTGAAAGTACTTTAAAACCATTTTAATTATGCAGCTAGAAGCGTTATCCGTACTCCTTTTTATCATTACATTATGCAGGTCCATATATTTGGAACTAATTACCTCCTTATTTAACTACTTCTAAATCATTATTTACTTTTCGTAAGGATCTGAAGACATATCTGTTTAACAAATTTATTTACGAGCGATTTTGAGTTTGAGAAAAGAGCGCTATAGAAATTGATTTGATTGAATTGAGTTAGTTCCATTTACCTCTCCAAATACATTATCATGCAGCAGCTTGTACCATCACCTGCAATACGCAAAAGAAACGTGATTTTAGTTTAGATTAAAAAAACATCAATGTGGTGAACGTTCAAAGGGTACTAATGAAACAACTTTAAAATGGCCAGAACAGCAGTAATGAGTGATTTCGGTGCCTTTTGGAGTCTCCCAGTCGTTCTAGCTCTGGAGATGTTATCTTTAGTAAGCAATAGCACGAGTCTTCTCATCCGTGATCAAGTGTGAAATTATTATATTGATTTAATCAAAAACTTACAAGAAGCACTAATTTGACAATTCATTTGAGCAAACAAATAGTTATTATCTTTATGTTTATCTGCAACAACGTGCTATCTGCGAATGCAATAAGAATTGAACTTGAGCTCGAACATAATTTTATATATGCATCTCTGTCCACCATCAAAAGGATTGAAATTATATTTTTTACTGCTAAAGGCGTGTTATTGTGGAGAGAAATTGAGAGTTTGTGGAGTTTGGCACTTTAAAATTACGCACCCACACATACATGAATAAGCATAATCACATATTTGATCTTTTTTTAAGCGTTTTATAATCATTTTTTCTTTTTTTTAATTATACTTATGTTTGATAAGTTTGATACTCATGTTTGCGGGGATCATGCTCCGTCTGTTGATTATATAAAGCAAACAAATTGAAACTTTTATTTCAGTATTTTCTTAGATGAAATAAAACTGTCTCATAAAAATTGCTCAGTAAAATGACGGAGATGTATTAGTTTCAATGCAGTGCTACTGATTGACTTGAGGCAATTACAATTATCAGTGGACAATGTCCACTAGAGATGCTCCTTTACCGAATCCATTTATATTTGGCGAGTACTCTTACAACGTAAAAGTCTTGACATATATTTTCTTCTTCTAAGATTTGAGAAAAAGGTCAATATAATTTTGCTGAATAAGGAGATTCAAAGATCAAAACCACACTAAGTGTCATTCTTTCGCACAATCAAGCTTTTGAAATAGCAACATATAACAAAAATTAAAAACAATTTGGCCTTTTTCAAATACATCGTATATCGCGCGTCTAGTTTCGAAATTAAACAAAATTACTAAACAGTGCTCCAGAATGGCTTTCACTTAGCAACGTTTAAGACGTCATAAATTTATAAACATACAATAAGAACAGCAACAACAACAATAATAATAAAAATAATAATAAAAATTATTAAATTGTATAATAAAATTTTTAAATAAATAGTTAAAATATTTTTTTACAAATAAAATAAAAATACAATGATAATATTATAATTATAAGTTATTACCTTGTTTTAAATAAAACTTTTTAAACGTTTCAGAAAATTTTATTTTCTACTTATGCGCATTGATTGATTTTTCTAATTTTTACAGCATCACAAAGTTTTGGAAGTACTACTACCCTGTGAACATTCTATATGGGCCTATATGGGTCCCATATGGGCTAAATGGGCTAAGTGTAATCAATATGGGTCCTATATGGGCTTCGTGGGCTAGAGATTATCTATATGGGCCCTATATGGGTCCTATATGGGCTAAATTGGCTTTAAAAAAGAATAAAATTTAACGTGTTTTTAAAGAAAAACCTATTTGGGAAGTATATGGGTCCTAAATGGGCTAAATGAGCTTTGAATAATAATAAAAGTTAAAGTGTTTTCAAGGAAAGCCTATGTGGGTCCTATATGGGTCCTATATGGGCTAAATGGGCTTTGAATAATGAAAAAAGTTGAAGTGTTTTCATGGAAAGCCTATGTGGGTCCTATATGGGTCCTATATGGGCTAAATGGGCTTTGAATAATGAAAAAAGTTGAAGTGTTTTCATGGAAAGCCTATGTGGGTCCTATATGGGTCCTATATGGGCTAAATGGGCTTTAAAAAAATAATAGTTCTGAATGTTTTCAAGGAGAGCCTATGTGGGTCCTATATGGGTCCTATATGGGCTCAATGGACTTTGAATTATTTTAACATATGGCCATGGTAATTATTCAATAGTTCAACAAACTTTTCGAAACCCCACAAGTTGTAATCAATGTATTCAATATCTATATAAGATAACAGCCATTTTTATTAATATGTGTAAGAACAAAAAAAAGCCGGTTAGCACTCTCCTTTACAAGAACAAATGAAATCGTGGTATTTAATTCATCAATAAATGATTCGCAACAGGTTCTGTCAAAAACAACATACATACAGAAGAGAAATCGAAGTACACGTGTCCAAATTAGAAAAGCAAGCCAAGCTAAATTTAAAAAAAAATAATCTTGAAGAATCCGATTAATCACATTTTTTATATTTGGACTATTTTTCTTACATCTTTAAATTTATGTTTGGCAGAAATATTTTAGTTGCTTTTTATAAAAATAAATAATTTATCAAGCAATCATGTGTTGCCCGTATAGCCCATATGGGACCCACTTAATTTGGTGTAGCATTTTGACATGGGTCCCATATGGGCTGCCCATATAGGGCCCATATAGGACCCATATAGGTCCCATATAGGCTGCCCGTATAGTTGCCCATATAGCCCATATGGGACCCACTTAATTCGGTGTAGCATTTTGACATGGGTCCCATATGGGCTGCCCATATAGTTGCCCATATGGGACCCATATAGGTCCCATATGGAATGTTCACTGGGTATATACATAGCAACCACCAGGGATTTTTCAAAAATGTCAATTTAAAAAATAATAATATATATTTAATAGATTTTGATTTACAGATTGTTTTTATTATTTTTATTATTCCAATTGGTTCAAAAGTTATTCAGCTTTAAAACTCGAATAAATTGAACTTTCAGAAGAATAACGTACAGCGCTATTTGGCTTGAATAAATATGCGTTTCATGGACCTGACTTAGAGAGTCTAACTTTTTCACCATACTTTTTCAATATCTCTCGTATATTGATGAAACTTTTTAATGAATGAAAATTCAAATTAAAAACTTAAATTAAAATCATATTTTGACAACTGAAATGAAAAAGTAACTTTATAGTGCTTTTGGGTGTCGTTCATGACGCCGGGATCCATTTAAAGTTTAAATAAGACTCGAAACATTAACATAAGCAAAGAAGATTTAGCTTAGACGACAAAT
Source organism: Piscicola geometra (assembly GCA_943735955.1). NCBI lineage: Eukaryota > Metazoa > Annelida > Clitellata > Hirudinida > Piscicolidae > Piscicola > Piscicola geometra. The sequence continues at coordinate 14,038,726 of OX030955.1, forward strand.
AAAATATTAATAAATATTAATAAAATATATAGACTAAAGTTAACTTAATCATTAAGGTCCTTTAACACAAAAAATGGACTATAATAAAACATCCTAAAAATATAAAAAATAAAAAATATAAAAACAAAAAAATATAAAAACAAAAAAATATAAAAACAAAAAATATAAAAAAATAAAATATAAATATAAAATAAATAAAAAATTTAAAATAGTGTTTATAATTGTTTTAATGTTAAAAATTAATATAAAAAAAGTTTAAATTATTTTTTTCAGAACAACTGTCTAACGAACTAAAATAATTTAATATATTCGCAATACGTGAAAAACTTATTTTAAAAAGGTAGAATGGGATAAAAAAGTCTTCAAGAAGAGATTTTCATGGAAAGAAACATTGGTTTGCTGCGGCCATTCCTTGACAAATAGAAGACATGAATAATCTGGAAGAAGATGTGCTAGGGCTTCAGATTGAGCACTAGTGCAAAGCTTGCAAGCACCCACTGGCTACCTACTTCACCAGGAAAATGAGCTCTGCAGATGAAGGACAGACTGTCTTCAGAATGACTCTTCTACACATGACTCAAACTCAAAAGGACCAGAATCCTAAAACTTTGATTTTTTAAATTTATTCATTAAATCGATGTAGATTATAGGAATATTCACTAACTTCAAATAAGTTATTTTTTTCGCAATTTACTTCGAAGTTGTGATTGTGTTCTTTGAAATATTTTTTTAATGATATTGTTACTTTGAAATTAGGAAGAGAGCCTTCGTAAACTATAAATTTATTGAAAAACCTTTCATTTATTTTCTAAAAAATATTATGCAAAATATAATAATAATTTTCTAAAAATATATATCAAGGAGAAATCAGTGGATAGAAATTGACATCATGACAATAATTGAATAATAAACTATTTAGTCTAAAATACTAGGTCCTAGTAACTAAGGAAAAAAAATATGCATCCTAAAACCATTTTGATGTTTGAAGAGCATCTGTCATTGATTCATTTTCTATTTTGAATATTTGAAGAGATTTGCAATTTGATTGATTTAATATTTTATTATTTTTTTAAAAGTATTTTATTCATAATACCATCTGATGGTACAAGACCATCTTGAGTTTTTATAATAGTTGAAATTAGTTCAAGTGTTTTTTCGGTATTAACATTTAATAATTAAAGTTTCACTTCAAATACATTCTTTGGTAAATTACATGAAAGTAAAGTTGTGTAAGATATGAGTTTAATTTTTTCATCAGAATAATTTGTTTTTTATAGTTTTAAGTACATTTATCCTAGAAGATTTGCTTTGTTAAAATAGTGAGAATATAGGTGAGTTCATTAAGCTCTTTTCATGAGTATTTTTCACATTTCTCATGATTATTAAACATTAAACAAAATTCACTAATTTCAGATTATTTTCATAACAAAATTCAATGATTTAAGAATATTTTCCTCACAAAGTTCACTAACTTTAAATTATTTCTTTAAATGTTTCAACAATGGCCTAATTTTACCGATTTAAATGGTTTTGTAGTTAAGAAAAGTAATTAATTTGGAATGCAAAATGTGTTGAAACATGAACCTTAATCTATTCAGAAATATAGAAAATCCGTTTTGGAGTTACTATTATTAGTTTTTAAATAACATATACAGATATGTAACCACAGACAATAACAATCAAGTCTTATTTAATTGTAAACTAGAGGTCGGACATGGACGAATTTTCATTCCCGGTCCCGTCCCGTTCCCGAAATTTGTTTTCCCGTCCCGTCCCGTTCCCGATGGGACATCAGAATTTTGATTAAATTTTGATTACCGTCCCGTCCCGTTCCCGAAATTTGTTTTCCCGTCCCGTCCCGTTCCCGATGGGACATCAGAATTTTGATTCCCGTCCCGTCCCGTTCCCGAAATTTTTTTTCCCGTCCCGACTCGTTCCCGAAAGCTTTTTGTTTTTATTCATTTTCGCTGCCGTTTTCACTGGGTCCAAACTTGCTTGTTCTAAAATTTTTCAAAATTTATTATTTGAAGGTCAGAGAATATTTCTTTTAATAAAATAAAAAAAACACGATTTAAATTTCAAATATTTATTGAAATGAAAGTATTGAAGTTAGTCATTGTTTTTGAGTAATTCAACCAAGTCTTTATTGTTTTTCACACGGGTTAAACCGTTAAGAGTTTCAGCTTTCAAATGAGATGATTTTGGGTCTGAAGTTAAACGACCACATATTGAGAAATTCCGTTCACAGGGAATATAACTTGCAGATATACTAAACAAAATTTTGGCTACTTCTTTTAGTATTTTAAAATTGCTCATTTTACTCCAATAAAATAAAACAACTTTATATTCTCCTATTTTTTTGGGACGTTATTGTGAATATTTGTACAATTCATCCTCTTCTGAATTTTTTTATTCGTTCATTATTATTAATTCTTCAATAATGTTAGAAATATGTTTTTTGACAACATTCTTTTTCTCCACAACTGCAAATATAAAATCATTCGTATAATTTGATAGTATAATGATTTTATTATAATTTTTACGTTATCAAAACAAACATAATAGGTCTAAATAACCATCATTTGTTTTTTTTCTCAACGGCACTGCAGCTTGGTCTGGCTGTACAAAATAGAATTAAATTTTCTCTAATGAAAGTCTTGGTATTTATTTCTAACTTTTTCCAATTATTCTTTCATACTGGGGATGCAACAGACATGCTGTCATAGGAATAAGATCAATGGCATCTTTTCTTTTGTCGAAATGATCAACTGAGCAATCATTTGGAAATTAATCATTCAAATTCAAAGTATTTATTTATAAAATTAAAATAATAAAACTGACCAGTTTGATTTTATCTGAAAAGTTTTCATCATCACCCATTTGTTCTAATCTCCCTAATCTTTGGACTCATCATAACAACTTCAAATATAGTGTTGGAGATTTCGACATTGGCAATGGTGGCTTCGTTATACATTTCTATTGCATTTGATACTTATTTTAAGTACGGAGTATCGATGAAATAAAGATTTCCATACTTAGAAGTTTGCTGAAAAATCATTGTTAAAGAATCCAATCCCAATAACTGTTATTCCCGTTTTTCCCGTTCCCGATTTAAAAGTTGATTCCCGTTCCCGAATTTTCCCGTTCCCGATTTGAATGTTGATTCCCGTTCCCGTTCCCGTCCCGAAAACCTATTCCCGGTTCCCGACTTTTCCCGTCCCGAAATTAATTTTCATTCCCGTTCCCGCGGGAGTCCCGCAGGTACCCGCGGGTACCCGGTCAGATCGGGTACCCGGTCCGACCTCTATTGTAAACCCATGACGCCAGTATGATCAATTTGAATGATTTGAATGTTTTTTATTCTATTTAAGATATTAAAAACATTTCGGCATTTTATTTTTCCCATGAAAAAAAATAATAACAAAAAATCGTATGAAACCCTAATCTTAAACCCTTTCTGAGTCTAAAGTTTAGAAGCATTTAGAGAGTCAAGAGCGTCAGAAAATCATTTCAAAGTTAATTTTCCAATTTTGATTTTCAATTTTAATTATCATATTTTTTAATTCATATTTTTATATGCTTTATTTCAATGTGAATTGAATTAGGAGACAAAATGGCGTGTAGCGAGCTTTTACGCATGCACTTTTAGTTATCTAGAAAGAACCTAAAACTTCTAAATGACAGGCGATACTGTGTATGTATGATGTGGTCTTGAGGGCTCAAAAATAGGTTTAACTCAATGATTTTAGTATAATTTCGAGGAAAATGAAATTTATTTTCAAAATTTAATAAAGGGTTTTTAAAATAAGTTGCTGATTTTAAAGATTTTTGATAAAAACATTTCACCCTTGTCTAAAAACATTATACATCTTTTTCTGCACATCAAATTTAATATCCTTTGACATATTTTATAGAACTTTTAAAGAAGTTTGCAAAAATATGCTGTAGCCCCAACTGTGGGTAACATAGTGTAAAACTAGTTATCGTTTTTAAAATTGTTATTTAGTTTTTATATTATTAAAAATATATTACATGCACGCACCCACATACACGCCCACTCACACACACACACACACACACACACACACACACACACACACACACACACACACACACACACACACACACACACACACACACACACACACACACACACACACACACACACACACACACACACACACACACACACACACACACACACACACACACACACACACACACACACACACACACACACACACACACACACACACACACACACACATACACACACACATACACACACACACACACATACTCACGAGTCGACGAAGACCATTTTATAGTTATTCAGGTGTGTGTGCGCAGATGGCTGATGAGGCCGATCCTGGCACGGAAGGTTCGGGAACATGAGGGACATGGGATGAGTGGGACGTCTCCAGGAGGGTTGACAGTGCGAGCTTTTCGGACTTGCCTCAACTTTTCTGCGGCGTTGATCCTGTTTGCCTCACAGGTCATGGCACCTTTGTGAATGGAAGAACGCCAGGTGGAACGATTTGTTGCTGCTTATTCCCAAGTTTCTACGTTGATGGAAAACGCTTTTAGTGAGGTTTTCAGAGTGTCTTTGAAGCGTTTTTTTGTCCACCCTGAGACCGCTGTGCATGCAGAAGTTCACCATAGAAGAGTCTTTTTGGCAGTCTCTCGTCTGGCATTTGGACTACGTGCCCTGCCTAGCGAAGCTGAGATTGCATTAGCAGGGTGAAGATGCTGGAAAGTCCTGCTATGGACAGTACCACTGTGTCTGGAATTTCGTCTTGCCATTTTATGCCGAGGATTTTCCTGAAGCTTGTTGTGTGAAAGTCATATATACACACGCACACATACAACTGTATAAAAGGGGAGACATAAGAGATGGATAGAGCAATGCGTCTTCATTTCAAATTCTCGAATGTCTTTTCCATCTGCGTTCAGTTGGATTGAAGATAAGTTATTCATTCTTTAAAAAATATTAAATCTATGAAAGAAGTTATTCAATCTATAAAAATTTTAATATAATATAAATTTTCACTTTATATTAGAACACTTTATTTTATATAAATTCAACCTATTTAATATGAAAACAATTAAAAATATATATAAAACAAATAATAAGATATAAAATCAGTTTTTTTATATAATTCGAATTGATAAATATAATCAACATTAAATATGAAAAACAATTTATTTTGATATAAAATTCATGTTATTCAATATATAAACGAACTATTCAATATTCAAAAAAATGTTTAATATTCAAAAAATTATTAATTATATAAAACAGATGATTTTTATAAAATAATTTATTCAGTAAGTAGCTGTTGAGGTATAAAAACGTCAGTTTAAGAACGCCGCTGGAAGAGAGAGGCTTGTTTGTTGAGTTGTGCGTTGATAAGTGTGCTTTATGGACGAAAAAGTAGTAGTGGTGCTTTGTAATAACAAGTGGAATGTTGTAATTTTAAACTTTTTTACAATTATGTATTGGTTATATATAGGTGACTCTTTAAGTTTACAGTTGTAAGTATAAAAGTTGATTTTAAAATTTATATATGAGATTTTACCTTAAGATAAAGATGGTTGTAAATATAAAACTAATTGCGATATTGTCCTTCTAAAACGTTGATACCGTATCGTAAAATGTAAATTTTTGAATAGTGTAATTTTCCCATTGAAAATATACTTTACATTTAAAATGTGCTTACATTTTTTACATGTTTAATTTAAAAACTGGTAATTTACACTAACATCCTTTACAATTTCTGATGTGAAATGTTACAATTTGTCAAAAATTTAATTTGACAGTTTAATTTACATTTACATTCTTCGCCATTTGCGAAGTAAACGGTGACATGAAATATTAAAGAAAATATCAATCATTGTGTAAATAATTGCTGGAAAGATTGGGTGAGTGATGTGGGAGAAGAAGTGGATGGGCTGAGTGGAGAGACGGGTAGAGTGGGGATGTAGTGGTGGTATAATGTTAGGTGGAGGAATGGTGAATGGTGGGTGGAGTAGTGGTTGAATGGTGGGTGGAGTAGTGGTTGAATGGTGGGTGGAGGAATGGTGAATGGTGAATGGAATGTGGGAAAGACTAGATGGGATAGAATGAGGATAAAAGAAACAAATGTGGATGAGAAATTCTAAAGAACAAAAAATGGGAAGATGAATATTTTAATGATTCATCGGTCTGCTAGGAAGGATGCTGGAAGGAGGAAACAAGAAGAAAATTAAAGTTTAAAGAAAGAAGATAAAACGTTTTTAAACGAAAAGAAAAAAATTAATTGAAAAAAAACAAGGGAAAAATATCAAAAAGATTTTTATGTAACGAAGGGAAGAAAACCTGGATAAAGGGAGAAGGGATATAGAAGGGAGAAGGGGATAGAAACAAATAAGGTTGAAAAATTAATTCATGGCAGTTTATTTTATATATATATATATTTGTTTGTTTTGTTTTCGGAACATGTCTCAGAGTGAATTTATGGCTGTCTTGGAGATGCATGTCAATTAAAGTATTCCACTTCATTTTTATATTAAGTATGTATTATATATATCGTGAAATTAGTTGCATAAACTTGACTTGGACAACTTGAGACACATGTATCAGTTGTCTTCTTTGCACCAATATAACCTTTCCTCGTTGCATGACATCATACAAATCTTCCAAAAATTCAATACGCATCCAATAAATAAAAGTGTGTGTGTGTGTTTGTGTATATATATATATTAGGGTGCTTCCATCCATAATGCTAAATTTTTAAATTAGGTATTCATTATCGACCAACCCATCATTTGATGATGTCTCACATACAAACTCAATAGCCAAAATATTTCTTAATTAAATTAATATTTAGAACATGCTCAACACGTTTCAAAATACACGTTTTTACCATTTTTATCGATTTTCTGACCAAATATGGCAAATACGTATTTTAGAACTTACTTATATATGTAAATGTATGTGTTTAGTTATTGTGTGATGTGACCTACACAATAGTACACATGAGTGTAAGCTGATGTAATAGGAACAATGAGTGTAAGCTGATGTAATACGAACTGTTATTACCCAACTGCGGACCCAACTGCGGCGTGGATATATATGATCCTGAACTGATACAGACTCATACATACAAGCGGAAGGTCGATGATACATGCTGTTCTGGATAATTGAATCAAGTACTTTACAGTGCTGTCAGTAAACGTGTAGAAATATTGGAAATTTGCTGAAATTGTTAGCTGTCCCTAAGCTCCAAGATGGCACGGTGGCTTCAATGTCACAAGCAATCTCACAAACTATTGATGAATGGGGCTTGCGAGACAGGATCAAGGGTCTCTGCTTTGATACAACGCCTTCAAATGCTGGAACAAAAGGTGGCACTTGTATTCGTCTGGAAGCAGAGCTTGGTCGACAGTTAATCAATTTGGCCTGTCATCACCACATCTCCGAAATTATTCTTGAAAAGGTTTTCAGCGTTCATGACGTCTCAAGGTCTCCTAACATGGAGTTGTTTGGTCATTTCAAAATTTGTTGGCCCCATATTGACCAGAAGTTATTTTGTACAGCAGTTGAAGATAACACTTTAGCAAGTATGATAGCTCCTTGGAAGGATGATGTCATAAAGTTTGCACAGTCTCAGCTGAATAAATTTCAACCTCGTGACGACTACTGTGAATTGCTTGAACTGTCTATCATTTTCTTAGGAGGCACACCTGAACGTGGAATACGGTTTCGGTACCCTGGTGCTATTCACAGAGCTCGATGGATGGCGAGGGCCATTTATTCCATAAAGATGTGGTTATTTCGCAAACAATACGATCCACTAGACGCAGGCGCCAGCTGTCGAAAATCTAGAGGTCTTTCCTATGGTCAGAAAATATGGCATCACCTGCAAGAAGTAAGTTTGTTCATCACTAAAGTATATCTGAAATACTGGTTTGAAAGTCCAGCTGCAAACTGTGCTCCACGACAAGACCTTGCACTGTTATGTGCTTTATCTGAATATCCAAATACTGAAATTGCCAAGGCTGCCACTACAGCCTTTGAGCGACACCTTTGGTATCTCTCTGAAACACTTATTGCCTTTGGCTTCTTTGATGATGCTGTCACTATAGAGGTGATGGTAGTGGCACTCCAAGAAGTTGAAGGCTCAGATGAGCCTCTAAAACGAATTCAGCCATTTGAGCATCCAACTACTAAGAAACTTCACAACTTTGTTACAAAGAGCACTAACTATTTCTTCACGATTCTTGGCATATCCCAGGACTTCTTGCAGGTCGATCCCAGTGAGTGGGAATCTCAATCAGAGTATCAAGAAAGCAAACGACTTGTGCAATCTGTCAAAGTCGTCAATGACTTGGCTGAACGTGGGGTTGCGTTGATTCAAGAGTTCAACACGAGTTTGACACGCAATGAAGAACAGAAGCAATATCTCCTTCAAGTCGTCGAGGACCATAGAAAAAAGTTTTCGGCACCGACTAAGTCATCAGCAGTGATGCTAAGTTACAGTTAGTTCCCAAAGAACATAAACGTTAGGACTTTTGAATGACTTTTGATGACTATTGAATATTAATACTGATAATTTTGATTTTGACGCTGGATAAATTTTCAGTTAATAAAGTATCTACAACGGTCATAGATGTGTTCTACAGGTTTTAACTCGCGATCGCAGGTTTTGACACAAATATTGAAAACTTTGAAAGCGTTGAGCATGTCCTAAATATTATTATTTTCAACCAATTTTTTTTACAGCCTTTTTCTAACTAGCATCATGTAATGCAGGGTTGGCGAACACGATCCTGATACTTTCATTTTTTGGAAGCACCCTAATATATATATATATATATATATATATATATATGTTTGAAATATATATATATATATATATATATATATATATATATATATATATATATATATATATATATATATATATATATATATATATATATATATATATATATGTGTGTGTGTGTGTGTGTGTGTGTGTGTGTGTGTGTGTGTATGTGTGTATATGTGTGTATTTACTCTTCAAATGTCTAGATTGTTCATATCCTTCCAGGAAAAGCGACTACAGAAGCACACTTTAGTTTTTGGTCGTTTCGAGGTGAGTAAGGATATCTCTAGAAATATAACCAACTACCACAACTATTAATACTACTACCACAACTACTCTTACTACTACTAATACTACTACTACTAATACTACTACTACTGCTAATACTACTACTACTAATACTACTAATACTAATACTACTGCTATTACTACTACTGCTATTAATACTACTACTACTACTATTAATACTACTACTACTAATACTACTGCTATTACTACTACTGCTACTACTAATACTACTATCACAACTACTATTACTACTACTACTAATACTTCTACTATTTCTACTACTACTACTACTACTGCTATTACTACTACTGCTACTACTAATACTACTACCACAACTACTATTACTATTACTAATAATACTACTTCCACAACTACTATTACTACTACTACTACTACTACTACTACTACTACTACTACTACTACTACTACTACTAATAGTACTACTACTACTACTACTACTACTACTACTACTACTACTACTACTAATATAAATAAATGTCAGTTTTGTATAGCGCCCGGGCACGCAACTGAAGCGCCACTCACACGACATAAGTCGTGAAACACCGCATCATATACACTAGGTATATGATAGCTCACGGTTGGCTGTACAGGGATTTGAACTGGCGACCTTTAAGTTGCAGGTCTAACGACTTACCATCTAAGCCAACCCGCTCGCCAAATACTACTAATACTACTACTACTACTACTACTACTACTACTACTACTACTACTACTACTACTACTACTACTACTACTACTACTACTACTACTACTACTACTACTACTACTACTACTACTACTACTACTACTACTACTACTACTACTACTACTACTACTACTACTACTACTACTTTTACTACTACTACTACTACTACTACTACTACTACTACTACTACTACTACTACTACTACTACTACTACTACTACTACTACTACTACTACTACTACTACTACTACTACTACTACTACTACTACTACTACTACTACTACTACTACTACTACTACTACTACTACTACTACTACTACTACTACTACTACTACTACTACTACTACTACTACTACTACTACTACTACTACTACTACTACTACTACTACTACTACTACTACTACTACTACTACTACTACTACTACTACTACTACTACTACTACTACTACTACTACTACTACTACTACTACTACTACTACTACTACTACTACTACTACTACTACTACTACTACTACTACTACTACTATTACTACCTTTTCAGCGCTAGTTTCCTGATAATGAAAATATATTTTATAACATAAAAAAAATGATTTACCGATTAGAAGCAACCTCAGATGGACATCAAGCCTTTAAAAGCCACGGCTCAGCGTGGCTTAACCACATGTTGTCTTGAAAATAGATTGAAACACTAAATACATTTAAAATGTTTAAACTTTAGACTTTGAAGATGCTTTAGCCACTTTTTATTTTAATTTTTAATTTTTACAGAGCCTTTTTCGAATGAAAAATGGTTGAATTTTTGGTGACGAATGAATAAATGAGAAGGGCGTTTTGTGGAGATTGATAAATGTTCTAATGGTCTGATATACGACCAAGGCGCATGTAGACATTGCAGAAGCGCTTCAGAGAAAGATTTATTTGGTTGGATTTATTGAAACTTTCAATATATTTTGAGTAAAACAAGCCAATATTTTCGTGGGTTGTGTTCTAAATAAATAAACAAATGTAAACTAAAACCGCATCAAAGCAAGTTTAGAAAATTTCAGTCAGCCTCTTCTCACAACAATACGACTGCGAAGCGAAAAGTGTAAAGGCTCTTAATTTGTATGTTTGTTCAAAATTCTTATTTGGCGTGCTAAAACTTTAAAAAATACAATTGTTTAAACAGAAAGTTATTTCTTTTTTCCAATTTTAGTTTTCCAATTTTCTTTTTATAGCATAAGCACGACTTTAAAAAGTACAAAGTTTAGTATTATATACAAAAACTCGTAAAAGATTTCTCCCCTAGTGAGAGCCATGCAATCACAGTATTAATGACCCACAAAATATCCATATCATATAGTAAGTACTTTTTGAAATCAGTGTGGTGTGATGGATAGACAATTCCGGGCGTGAATACTGATCAGAGAAGCTACAAACTTGAGATTTTATGCCACTCTTTCATAAAAAAACTTTGTCTATAAATTACTCCAAATCGGCTCAACAATTATCTTCATTATTTTCCTTTTTTTACCCTCATCATCATCATCCTCATAATCATCATAAATCTCCTTGTTATCTTCTTTGTTCGACTTATCCATTGCACTATTAATTGGCTTATGCCTCGATGAGATACAAGACATGAATGATTTATAACTTTGCAGAATAGAATATGAATTCTATGAAAGCTGAAAACCACACCAAATCCCATTCACCTTTCATCCCCTCCCTCTTCCAACCACCCTTCATCATTGATGCCTTCAACACCACCAATTTCACCATTAACGCCACCGTCTCAACCATCTTCTCTAACGAAACCAACCCTTTTTTCACCTCACTCATCGTTGCAGCCAAGCACTACTCCACCTACCATGGCTACGTTTCTTTAGTGGTTTGTCTGTTGGGGGTGGTGTGTAACATCTTCAACATCATCGTTCTCACTCGCAAACAGTTGATCAGTTCCACCAACTATTTCCTCACAGCTCTCGCTATTGCCGACCTCCTCACCATGCTTTCCTACATCCCCATCTCCATCCACTTTTACATCCTTCATCCCGAACCCCACTCCCCCCTCAAAAACTCCTACCCATGGGTTCTCTTTCTCCTCTTCCAAGCCAACTTCAGCGTCACTTTTCACACCGTTTCCATCTGGTTAGCTGTCGTTCTTTCAGCTTTCCGTTATTCGTATCTCCGCTCCAACAACGTCACCACTCACGACTCCAACTGCTTTGTTTCTAAGTGTCGCAAAGAAACCACTACAGAAAGAAGTTGTTGTGGCCGTTCAAGTGGCGTTGAGGCGAAAAAGGCGACGAAAGCCTCATCGGTGTGGAAGCTGAGTGACACTTGGAAGAAGACGAAGATGGCGGTGTACCTCGTGTATGCCTGTTCAGTGCTGGTTCTGCTGCCCAACTACGCCACGCTGAGGATCCGCAAGAGTGGTGAGAGTGTCGATGTCGATTCGTATGAGATTGTTCCTTACCGCAGGGAATGTTACACTGGTCAATGCAGCGGTAACGCGTCAAAGGCACACAGCAATGCAAGTTGTTACCGCAACGATGCTTTGCAAAGAATTCTTGACAGTCGGATTGGTGGATTTATTGAGGAAACGAACAAAAGCACGCAATATTCCAATGAAAGTCTGCCAATTACGAACACAATGGAAAATTCTGAAAAGATTGATGGAATGGGAAACATTGCAGTGATGGAAGGAATGGAAGGAATGAAGGAAACGGATGTGATACGAAAGTGCATGCAAGGATTCGATCTAATGGAGTTTCTGGATCAGTCCAACTATTGGATGCAGGCCATGCTGGTGAAGCTGATTCCTTGTGCTCTGATGACCTTTTACGGGGTGCTCTTGGTTCAAACGTTGAGAACATCTCAGAGAAACACAAACAGACTACTCAACTCCAAGGTTATCAAGTCCTTCAAGCTTGCCAACCAGCTACAAGAGTCTATGAGAAAAAAGAAGGAAGTGATAAAAACGCCTTCCGGTGTGCCAATAGCGTCACAACAACAACCAGAACAACCACTTCCACAACAAGAAATCCAAACACAAGAATACGTTCAAGAATTGAAACAAAAACAAGAAGATCAAATCACACAACAACACAAAGGACAACCCACAAAACTGTTACCAATAACTACCATCACAGAACAAACCACGCAACAAACCATACAACAAAAACTTTCTCAAACAACTACCACCACCTACATACAACAAAATAAGGTCAAAAGAAGCTTCAAACCTAGATTCCAAAAACTTGGAAAATCAGTCTTTTTCGAGGCCGATAACACGCTACAAAATAGCACTACCAACAAACCAGCATTAACTACGCACAACGACACCAAAAACAAACGCATGAAGCGGCGCAAACGCGACCATAAGAGAACCACAGCGATGCTGATCTTCATCGTTCTCCTCTTCCTTCTCACTGAACTACCCCAGGGCATCCTCTCTCTCATGGTTGCCTACGACGATTCCTTCCTCTTGGCTCTCTACCTACCCCTGGGTGACCTCTTCGACATCCTTGCTCTCACGAACAACGGCATCAACTTTGCCCTCTACTGTGGTATGAGCAAGAATTTTAGAGCGGTGTTTCTGCAGGTGATCTTCAAGTTGCCTACCAGGTTGAGAATCTTTGAGTCGGTCTGAAGGGAGAATGGTGGTAGTAGTGGAAGATTGTTTGCTGGTGAAAGTAGATGGTGGTATGTGAAAACTGGAGTGAGGAAAGAATGTTCTTTAGAGGAAGGGTGGAAAAGGAATCTTGAAGAAAAGGGGGCTAAGGTATTCGTGATGCCTGCAGAATAGTTACGCTCTACTGCTTTCATTTTTCGATTTTGATTTTTATCCATATTTATTATCATGGCAAGATTGTGTGAGAATAAGTATTCCTTTGTGGGAGACGCGAGACTTTGAAGTGATTTCAATGCAAACATGATTTGCCGAAAAAAATAGAATGAAAAAAAATATACATAAAAATAGTATGAAATAATTAAAAATTATAACAACATTTGTTAATGAAAAGAACATTTAAATAAAAACAAGACATGAAATTAAAATCAATGCATTAAATTCTGAATAAAAAACAATTTTAGTAAACAAAATGTAGGACACATATCAACGAGAGTTGTCAAATGATCTACATAAATGTATTTTAAAAACATTCTCAATTATTCCCAAGAATTGTGCGAGCTTTTAATTTAGTTTTAAATCGTTTTTTAAAAAACTTTTTGAAGAGATCTAAACATAAAATACGTCATTGTCCGGACACTTGTAATTTTCAGACATCTTCATTTTTGTATAAAAAATTGTTTTTTTGGCTCTTAAATCAAAATTTTTTTTTTAAACTAGAATGTTTATAGTGGTAATTATGGCGAATACTTGAAAATGAAAAGTACAGCTAATTTAATTTCCTTGAAATTATTATTATTGAAATGTTAAAAAAATAGTGAAAAGTGAAAAATTATCTTTAAATTCAGAAGATTTTGCTAGCATTCAGAACAAAATAATAAATATTTTCTCAAACTAAAACTAATTTACCATAATTAAAAGCTTTATCATTAAATTCAAAATATTTCGCTAGCATTCATAGAAAAATCGGAAAAAAAATTTTCATCTGAAACTAATTAATCTTTTTCCACTTTCGTTTTTGTATCATAGGTTTTATTGAAGTCTTTATTAAGCTATTATAGTTTATAAATTGATTTTTATTCAAAAAAGAAAAAGTGTATCTCGAAAATATTTAACATCATATATTTTTTCAAATAAGATAATAAAACAAAAGTAAAAAATCTAAAAAAAGTCAATTGCAACCTAAAAATTATTTTAAAAACGTATTTTATTCTGTTATGAAAAAGCGATGTTAATAATATAAAGACTAATAACCTTCATTATTTATAAACTTAGATGTTTTGGAATTATTTAAAAAAACACCTTTATTTTCTAACATTTGAAAAAACAATTATTCAAAAATGTGCAATTATATTTGAATTTTATAGCATTTAATTTTCATGTAATTTATTGCTTGTATCTGAATCTGATATAATTGTTGTTATAGTTATTGTCCTTTTAGTAGTTTTCCAATAAAGTATCTTTAAAAAATTTTTCCCATTCTTATAAAAATTACAATTCTCACTAATTCAAATGAAACTCAAAAAGAAAACTTGAAAATTAAATAAAAACTTTTTCAAAAAAGTTGAAATATTTAACATTTGAATACAAAATATGTTAACAAATTGTTCAATTTATTTATTTAAATGAAGCTGACCACATCGATGCACACCCTTTCGCTTCAAAAAGTAATTCTATAGAAAATGTTGGAACACTCATTTGATGCGAAAAAACTTGGAAAATATTTATACAAATAATTTTTACCGCCACTAAGGATCAAATAAAGAAGAAGTTGTTATGAAAAGATAAATAATATTTAATAATAAACCATGAAAAAAGATTCAAAGTTTTCGAAGTATTGAAAAAAGCAGCGATTTGTGTAAAAGTTTTTGAGTTTTTATTTGCAAAATAAATAAATTAATTTCCGAAAGAATATTTAAAATCAGATAAAAGTAAAAGCCTTGATTTTCAATTTGCAAAACACATTATTCTTACATAAATTTATTTATAATTCAAATAAACTATTTTTCCACTAAACAGTAGCGTAGCAACGTCCATTCTCAATTGGGTAAATGCGCTTAATTTAAGCTTTAAAAGGCGATAAAAGGTTGTATCTATGGAGCTCGAAGGATGAAAGAAATACAATTTAGCGACTAGTAACAATTTAAAACTAAAAATCAATTGAGAACTCCTTTGAGAATTTTTTATTATAAATTTATTTTTATTTATTTATTTTATTTTAAAGTTTTATTTTAAATATTCTTCCAATTCCGTGCGTTAACTTCAAATTGACTCTTAACTGTTTTCTGTCACGATCATCAAACTTTCATCAAATGAAAAAAAATTCGTCTGCTTGATTCACCAACTTAGAATTTTCTGGAATTCGACTGATCTGTCGCTATCGAGACAAATGAGTTTTGGAAGACGCATAGCAAGTGTTCATGACCTCCTTCTCGACAATCAATTATAATCCAATAATTTCTAAATTCTTTTATATACTATACAATACATCTTTATCTTTTTCTATCTCCCATGTAACACTCCAAGTCACGTCTTACAATACACCATAACTCTGACTCAAACATGGACGAGCTTTAAGATCACATAGAACATCGTGAGCGAGACCCAGCGGACCTACTGACACCTCCCTCGCTGACGATTGATTGAGTGCTTCAACGAAAAGCATTCAGGAACATCTCGCCGACTGAAGAAAAAATTGCTGAAAAGCAGGGTATGAAATTGCTTTATTTATAATCTTTGTGTGTTTTTTTCCATTTGCAGCTTTTTAGTTTTTTGTATTGTCATATTAGTAGTTTTGTTTTTTTTAGATTTTTTCTTGTCACATTTTTTATATATATTTTGTAGTTGTAGTGTGAAACTGGAATATACAAATATAAACACCGCTAATATTTCTCATTGAAATGAAGAACTAATATATGACAGAATTTTTATAGATAATATAGATAATACCTCAAATGCTGATAAACATGCGATTGCTAAGAGTGATGAATATGGTATGGTATGGGTAACAATGGGAAAAATTTATTCTTGCATTATGAATAAATGTTACAAAAATTAATGGAAGCGATAGATCTGCCATCGGCAATACTGAAGATATTATTTCAAAATAAAAATCAACTTAAAACCAGCATTTTCGTTTGAGCGTTTTTTCTCGTTTTTGAATGAATAAATAAAATGGCAAAATTTGTTTTTTTGGGATTATTTTTAATTCCTTTTGTTAATTTTTGCTTTTGAATGCTAATTTTTCATTTTTTCAAAATGAAAGTTGGAATTTTATTGTTGAAAAAGAAAACAAAAATACACATTGAGTAAAAATACGCATAAAAAAACTCAAAACATAATAAATATTTGTAAGTAGATTCCGTTTTTCCTATGATTAAAGGCTGTTTAGATGCGTAAAAAATAAAGTTTTTTTGTCTTTTAGTATTTCCATAATTAATTTACGGCGCATGCGATACTAAAATATCTACCACTACCACCTAACCAAGTTAGAACAATGGCAATTTATATAACTTAAGCAATGGTCCTCAAAAGGACTGTAACTCAATTAAAGGCCTAAATTATGCAATTTTTGAGTCTTAAATATATAATTTAAAAGCTGGGCATTTTTGCGAAGTTTAAAGAAAAAAATGGAAGGAGCTCTGTTCACAAAGGACTTACGGCAATTTCTCATTATCTTAGGTGCATTTGAGCGGAAGAGATGGAGGGGTTTTCGCTCACTGCAGATGAAAAAGTATATCTACTGAGTTACTTTGGATGAATTTAAAGTATTTACAAAATTAAATTTATTTTTTTAAAAAACTTAATTGAAGAGAAAAACATGGAAATTTTAGACAATAAAAAAATAATTGATGAAAAATTATACTTTAAAACGAAAGAATAATATAAATAGAACATTTTCACTATAACTCTTTTTAAACTTTTCTTTATTCTTTAAATTAATTCTCCAACACGCATTGCCGGGAGCGTTTATTCGTTACTTTTTTACCACTCAAAGCTTAAAATGTGCTAATTAAATTTTATGTAAATGTAGAAGCGCAGTTTTACTTTCATTTCGCAAAAAAATATTCCACTTTTCTATTCTTCCAAAAATGTTGCGTTTTGCATTTCAAGCTGATCTCAGAACTGTACCAATCTCTATGCTCACTCAAACAAACAAATAACCTATTTTATTTCTGCAAGTATCTTTCTGATAAGAGATTCAAATTCAAATTTTCTGTTTTGTTTACAAATTTTGCAGACTTAGTTTTTACTTTTTCTGATTTCTCAACAAATATAAGTGGGAGCTCGACAAGTTTGAAACGAAAAAATAAATATTGAAAGGTATTCTTTGAAATTGAATAAAATTGATTGATCAACTCAATCTTGAGAAAAATAATAATCTTACCCCTGCTACAACAACTACTACTACTACTACTACTACTACTACTACTACTACTACTACTACTACTACTACTACTACTACTACTACTACTACTACTACTACTACTACTACTACTACTACTACTACTACTACTATTACTACTATTACTACTATTACTACTACTTCTACTACTACTACTGCTGCTGCTACTACTGCTATTACTACTACTGCTACTACAACTAATAATACTACAACTACAACTACTGCTACTACAACTACTACTACAAAAACAACCACTACTACTCCTTTTTATAATAGTATTAGTAGCCTCATCTACAAAATATCCAGTCATAAACCACTTCTATCTAAGGCATACAAACAAATAATAAAATAACAGCTTTGAAAAAACAATAGCAACTAAAGTAGCAACATCCTCTACCATAACAATAATATATAAAAAATAATGAGGATAATAATAATAACAATAATAAAAATAATGACAATAATTATAAAAATAATAATAACAGCAATAGCAAGAAAAATAATAAGAATATTAATAACAATAATAATTTTAATAAAAATAAAAATAATAATGGCAGAACTCTCCACTACCTCAGCTCTTAAATCAGCCACGCAGACTTCAACAAGGATACATGATTGCTGACGACAATAGCTAATGACTAATGACTAAAAAAGTTCATCAGCCGAATGTTTTACGGAAAACTATATTATTTACAAAAATGAATAAAACAGTCGTGTCAAATCTATTTACCGATGATCTCAGACATGTAATATAAAATTGTATTTGACATACAAAAATAATTTCTGTTTTTTTCTTGGATCTGAATGTTTTCCAACACACTGCTAACATCAAAAAAAGTATTGAAAGCCATTAAGTGTATAATTATAGAATTTATTCAACTGATTATGGAAAATGCGATGATAAGGATGATAAGAAGTCAGATTTTTATAAATGGCGATAGGGATATGATAATGTTTAGGGATAAAAAGTGCAAATTTCGGGAATGCTGATGACAAATAAAAAAAAAAATTCAATTCAAAATTTCAAAGTATATGTTGTCTTAAAAATACATTGAAGTCAACGTATATTGAAATCACTCACTTTTAAATGACCTTTAATCCTAACCTTGACACTGCTTAACTCCACATAAAAATAGAATTTAATTCTTTCTCTAGCTCAACGCTAACCTTTCAATATTCGCGTCTTCATGAACGACAACTTTAATTGTGGTGACTTCAATGCTTATCTTTTTGAGTCAGTATTGATATGATTATCAAGGTGTTTTCCAGTTTTAAATAAAATTGATATGTATCTTTTTTTTCAAAGTGAGATTAATATCTAAAAAAAATTTATCGAAAGTGTATTTACCTGTTTTCTAAAAAATTGAAAATCAGAAAATGAAGGTAAATTTGATGAAGCTGTCTCAATGCTATGATCACTCAAAAACAAAAATAAAATGTTAATAAAACTAGTAAAACTATTTTTATAATACCCATTATTATTGTTTTGAAAATGTAAAAGTTATTTTTGAAATGTTAAATAAAATCTAAGAATTATTTTAATTCTACAGAATTACAAAGCAACAATTTTATTTACACTTGAAATCACGTAGAGTCCGTGTTAAAGAGTCAAGAGAACTTTTCAGATCCAAGGCGAGCTAACTCCTTTTTTTCACAACTTGTTCTCAAATCAACCTTTTGCTCAATAAAATACACTGTTTTCATATTTCCAAAAAATCAAACACAAAGCATGTATAAGAATTTCAACTAAAGACTTTTTGGTTTCAGCCTCCCAAGCCTTACACTGTGCTTCGAAAATTTTATGAACTTGAAGATTCTATATATATTAGTTTCAAGATTTTTCAATAGTTTCGCCAAACTCACAAAAAATATGCTACGTCATGAAGATTTTGGCATTTGGCACGCCAGTGAACACGCCTCTGAAATTTCCGCTGATTACCTTGATTACACAGGAATCATATTAAACTTTATGACTCAAAAATGATTATTTTTTTATGGAGCTAGATCAACCAATCTCCAAAAGACGGCATCAAAAGAATGTCTAGAATGAGCTACTCAATGACTGAAAGATGATTAAACTTGAAGACCTTTAAAACTAATATTATATTTATGGCATTCTTAAATGGAATCAGTATCTAAGCTGTAAGTCTTTTTAGTCGCCCTTCATAGTAACCTCCTTGACGATGAAGTCTTGCGAATGGCAGCTAGTGATAATGGTTTGAAGGTAGCAAGTAGCGGCGATCTGCTGAAAATCCTGGGGGAGTCCTGGGATTCAGAGGCTCTTCCCCCCACTTGAAAATACATTTGGAAACTTCTGTTTTGTTACCTATACTTAAGTAAACACTGAATAGTTTTGTTTAAGACAGTTATCACTATAACTACACATACTCACAATGTATTACTATGCAAACATTTTGTTTTATGCATTGGTTGACTATTATGCTTGAATCAAAACAAGAATTTAAAATCATTTTTATTGAAAAAAGTAGGGGGTCCACATTAAAATGGTCCCCCTCACTACCAAAAAGTGGGGGGGTCTGACACCCAAAATCACCGCCCATGGTAGGTAGGATGCTTTTAAGTTTAAAAACAGTCAAAACGACATTATTTGAATCTGGATTTGTCCATAGACTCGAACCGTTTATTTGACTAATTCCCAAATACTTCAAAGAGTGACTATTTTCTCATAACTTATTGAAAAAGTTTTTGTGTGGAATGTATCCTGGTTGATAAAATGTAGATTATTCAAATATTGAATCAACATAAGTTGCATTGCAACCTACTCAAAAATATCTTTCAGAACCAGTAAACAGTTGTCTAAATTATATTTTTTTTTGTCAAAATTAAAATTCTCAGCCGATAGACTTCAATTTGATGGTTTCGAAAAATAGAAAACTAGAAGATCTAACCCAAAGGCAGTAATATAAGATCGTAAAAAAATACTTGAAAGACAGGCTGCGCTCACCATATCTTCCTAGACACAGAATCAATGTTGAAAATCCGTGAAAAAACTCCTTGTCTGTTTTTAAAGTCTTCACAAGCTCCAAAAATATAAAAGGTTTTTTCTTATTTCTAATGTCTCTAAAAAAGCAAATACAACAATATGATTACAATCATAATCCCAAGTTTCACTAAAACAATGTATATATATACAACAACAACAACAACAACAACACTTGAACCCAAAACGACAATGCAGCTCCAACGACTAAAACAACAACTACATTACCCTCATAAGTTCTCTTTCAAACTCCCTTACACCATGCACTACAATAACTCAAAAGACAAAACAATCACAACTTCCACAGGCAACACAACAATACCATTTCTTTTTCAGTCTTTTTCCAAGCATTAGATACGCCATAATCTTTGAAAAGCTTTTCAAGAAAGCTTTTCAATCGTCACGTAATATCCACGCTCCTAGCTACAACAAACTATATTCACGACGCGAGCAGCGTGAAGTCAAAAGCCTTAGTAGTGACGATTGTAACAGCAAAAAAACAAAAAAAAGAATTAATAAAACTCAAGTTTCTAAAACAGAGAGCAATAATAATGTGACATTATCAAATTCATTACCGAAATTATTAATTATATAGTAATAATATTATCTCGAAAAAGAATTGTATAAAAAATAATAATATTATCTCGAAAAAGAATTGTATAAAAAATAATTTAGAGATAATAATTTAGAGATAATAATTTAGAGATAATAATTTCGAGATAATAATTTAGAGATAACAATTTAGAGATAATAATTTAGAGATAATAATTTAGAGATAATAATTTAGAGATAATAATTTAGAGATAATAATTTAGAGATAATAATTTAGAGATAATAATTTAGAGATAATAATTTAGAGATAATAATTTAGAGATAATAATTTAGAGATAATAATTTAGAGATAATAATTTAGAGATAATAATTTAGAGATAATAATTTAGAGATAATAATTTAGAGATAATAATTTAGAGATAATAATTTAGAGATAATAATTTAGAGATAATAATTTAGAGATAATAATTTAGAGATAATAATTTAGAGATAATAATTTAGAGATAATAATTTAGAGATAATAATTTAGAGATAATAATTTAGAGATAATAATTTAGAGATAATAATTTAGAGATAATAATTTAGAGATAATAATTTAGAGATAATAATTTAGAGATAATAATTTAGAGATAATAATTTAGAGATAATAATTTAGAGATAATAATTTAGAGATAATAATTTAGAGATAATAATTTAGAGATAATAATTTAGAGATAATAATTTAGAGATAATAATTTAGAGATAATAATTTAGAGATAATAATTTAGAGATAATAATTTAGAGATAATAATTTAGAGATAATAATTTAGAGATAATAATTTAGAGATAATAATTTAGAGATAATAATTTAGAGATAATAATTTAGAGATAATAATTTAGAGATAATAATTTAGAGATAATAATTTAGAGATAATAATTTAGAGATAATAATTTAGAGATAATAATTTAGAGATAATAATTTAGAGATAATAATTTAGAGATAATAATTTAGAGATAATAATTTAGAGATAATAATTTAGAGATAATAATTTAGAGATAATAATTTAGAGATAATAATTTAGAGATAATAATTTAGAGATAATAATTTAGAGATAATAATTTAGAGATAATAATTTAGAGATAATAATTTAGAGATAATAATTTAGAGATAATAATTTAGAGATAATAATTTAGAGATAATAATTTAGAGATAATAATTTAGAGATAATAATTTAGAGATAATAATTTAGAGATAATAATTTAGAGATAATAATTTAGAGATAATAATTTAGAGATAATAATTTAGAGATAATAATTTAGAGATAATAATTTAGAGATAATAATTTAGAGATAATAGTTTAGAGATAATAATTTAGAGATAATAATTTAGAGATAATAATTTAGAGATAATAATTTAGAGATAATAATTTAGAGATAATAATTTAGAGATAATAGTTTAGAGATAATAATTTAGAGATAATAATTTAGAGATAATAATTTAGAGATAATAATTTAGAGATAATAATTTAGAGATAATAATTTAGAGATAATAATTTAGAGATAATAATTTAGAGATAATAATTTAGAGATAATAATTTAGAGATAATAATTTAGAGATAATAATTTAGAGATAATAATTAAGAGATAATAATTTAGAGATAATAATTTAGAGATAATAGTTTAGAGATAATAATTTAGAGATAAAAATTTAGAGAAAATAATTTAGAGATAATAGTTTAGAGATAATAATTTATGAATAATAATTTAGAGATAATAATTTATAAATAATAATTTAGAGATAATAATTTAGAGATAATAATTTAGAGATAATAATTTATGAATAATAATTTATAAATAATAATGTATAAATAATAATGTATAAATAATAATGTATAAATAATAATGTATAAATAATAATGTATAAATAATAATGTATAAATAATAATGTATAAATAATAATGTATAAATAATAATGTATAAATAATAATGTATAAATAATAATGTATAAATAATAATGTATAAATAATAATGTATAAATAATAATGTATAAATAATAATGTATAAATAATAATGTATAAATAATAATGTATAAATAATAATGTATAAATAATAATGTATAAATAATAATGTATAAATAATAATGTATAAATAATAATGTATAAATAATAATGTATAAATAATAATGTATAAATAATAATGTATAAATAATAATGTATAAATAATAATGTATAAATAATAATGTATAAATAATAATGTATAAATAATAATGTATAAATAATAATTTATAAATAATAATTTATAAATAATAATTTATAAATAATAATTTATAAATAATAATTTATAAATAATAATTTATAAATAATAATTTATAAATAATAATTTATAAATAATAATTTATAAATAATAATTTATAAATAATAATTTATAAATAATAATTTATAAATAATAATTTATAAATAATAATTTATAAATAATAATTTATAAATAATAATTTATAAATAATAATTTATAAATAATAATTTATAAATAATAATTTATAAATAATAATTTATAAATAATAATTTATAAATAATAATTTATAAATAATAATTTTTAAATATTTTATACATATTAGGTTATAAATAGCCAAAATATTTTTATTTACAATTAACTTCAAATTTGATGATTACATTTGTTTTCATGCTCATGTGCCTTCTTTAATCTAGACCAAAAAGCTACGTCTTTGACGCAATAAATTGCTCCCTACAATAAGTAATCGAAATGGCGTATGAATTTACGCAAACAAACTTATGTAACTTTAAAACCAACGAGATTTATTCAGTTGTTTCATTTTAAATTTATCTTCCTATGACACTTTCTTTTATTTTGCATTTGGTCCATTCAAAGTATAGCTAACTCAAACAATAACTTTAATAACTCTTATCTGATGTAACAAGTCTGTAACAAGGTCCAATTACTAATTCAACATTTAATAAAATGCATAAACATCCTACATCTTTGAATGTTTGAAATACATGTTTTTCAATGTTCAAAGACTTAAAAAAATATTCACAAATAAAAAGATCTACAAGCTTTTAAAACAGAAAAAAATTTACCTGTTAGTAATTTGTTCATAAATCATTTTTCTTTTAATTCTTAATATACACTTCAACGCTTTTCTTTTTAGAAACATCGTTTATAAAATCGCTTTTAAAAATTATGGAAAAGTTAATGTCGAAATTCTAAAATTATGATAAAATAGCCTTTTAAAACATGCTGTCTAAAAACTTAAGGTTAAAAAGTTTGTGAAAAAAATTCTCTAAAGATTTTAAAGTTTAAAAAAGATGATTTGCCAACAAATGTCTGAAGATTTAGAACGCCAAGTCGTGATATTTTCAGTTTTAAACTACACCAAATTGAAAATATATATTAAAATCAAAACTATGCGGCTCTAAAAAATGTGTATCTTATCTAACCAAATAATATGTTCATTTCTATTCATAGCTTATTGACCAATTCACTAGAAACTGGCCTAATATAGGCGTTTCTTTGGAGGAGTTTTTAATAAAGGTCTTTTAAGCGATGCATATAAATACTTTAAATTGCTAGTTTTCATATCGAGTGAGTCAAAATCCTTTTAAAATACTCATAGACACTAGAATAAAAAGACAATTTATATTTTTTCAAGTTTATAAACAAAAGTATTTTCAACTTCGAAAAAAACCACCATGAAGCTGGTATTGATCTTTTTGACTACTCTGTCTTTTACTTTGGGTGAGCGGCAGAATTGATGTCTTGTGACCGTTAAAGCACCTTCCAAAATACTAAATATATTTTCAATTAAATGAGTTTTTGTTATTTAAAAACTATCTTTCAATTAATCTTCTAGGTTGGTATCCAGATTGTGGCAAAAGCAAGTACACTGATGCTGGGGGCATGCCACTGCCGGTGTTAAACATCGTTGGAGGAGAAGAGACAAGGCCGAATGAATTCCCGTGGCAGGTGCGTCTTTTCAGGGCTTTGAGTTATTCATTAAGTTTGAAATACTCTTTAAACTTTTTTTTTATTTCATAATTTTTAAGAAAATAAATATTAAATTTTGAAAGTTTTTGAATATTTTTGTAAAATATTTCTATAGATAACTATGCGCTTTAAAAGTTTTTTTAAATTTTTGAAAATGCAAAATTACTATAGGTTAGTCTTAAAAGCGGGTCTTTTCAATTTTGTGGAGGATCAATCATCAATGATAAGTGGATCTTGACGGCTGCCCATTGTGTTAAGAAGTTAGATCAAAATTTGTACATTATTTTTGCATTTTTTTATATTTTCGGTTTTAGAAACACCACTGCAAAATTTTAGATAATTAAATACTTTTAACGATCATACCACAGAGTACCGAGATCTTTGGTAGTAGTAACAGGTGAACATTATAATACAGAGATAACAGCAGAAGAAAACATTTATTCTGTCCAAAAGGTAATAGTGCACCCAAGATACCAGCGTGGAACTAAAAATTCAAATGACATTGCTTTGCTCAAAGTCAACGGTGTCATGTCATTGAATGAAAATGCATGGCCAGTGTGTGCTCCTGAAGACAATAACGACTACGTGCATGTCAAGGCAGTTGTATCTGGCTGGGGAGCCCTTAAATGTTAAGATTAAATTTTTTTTATTTTTTTTTATCAATTAATTATGACTTTTGTAATATTTGAAATGTTCAACGTGTAAACAGCTGGTGGCTCTGCTAGCAACGGTCTTCGATACACCACCGTCAATACAACTTCCAACAAAGACTGCAATAAGTACTATGCTTACCGAATAACTGATGACATGATTTGCGCCAGCGATAACCGTCAAAGCACAGTTAGAGACTCTTGTCAGGTTTGTCTTTTTAAAGAATAAAAACAGTCATAAAAATTAAAAAGAATTAATTTATACTTATTTTCTAACAAAAATATTTATGTCATTTTCACAGGGAGATTCTGGAGGTCCATTGGTGACAAAAAAAGATGATGGAACCTACAAGTTAATTGGGATAGTGTCTTGGGGCGCGGGTTGTGCCAGCGGATATCCTGGTGTCTACGTTAGAGTAAATTATTTCACAAGTTGGATCTTGAGTACAATGCAAAACAATTAACTGTTTGATCTAACTATAGTTAGTTAGAACTAACTATATAACTACTAGTTTTTTGTTCGTACTAACAATATTACTTTAAACTATCAATATACTCGGAAATTTTTAAAAACTTGTTTTTTAAATGTCCGAAAATATAAGTATTTAAAACATAATTTAAAAAATATAAATTAATGAATATTAATTATTTTGCTCATTAACCTTTCTATTATTAAAATCGCAATTTCAAAACATAATTGAAATAAGTTTTTAATAATCTTTTTTTATTTATTTAATAAACATAATATTGATTTATAATTTTCAATTTTTATAGTTTTTCTTTTTTGTTTGATTATGTTACCAAAAGGAAAATAAAAATGTTTAATATTTATATGATACACTGGCTTCTTTTTTTGAATAAGATACAACTTAATTGCTTTTGAAAGATCTCAATAAAACCTAGAAATCATTAGCGAAAGTTAAGTGGAAAGAGAATAAGTTGTTTAAGCTGCGGTTTTTCTTTTAATGCTAGCGAATATTCTAAATTTAATGTTGAAGTTTTCATTTTTCTTATGGTTATATTTTCATTTTTTTAAATGTTCCTGGAATCCAGACCCTCTCACTTTTTAATAGTGAATCCGCCTTAATGTGGAGCCCCCTACTTTTTTCAATAATAAAAAAAACTTTTTTGATGTGAATATAATCGTCATACATAGCGTTAAAAAATGTTTACATAGTAATAAATTGTGAGTATGTGTAGTTATAGTTGTAGCTATCTAAAACAAACTATTCGTATCAAAACAGAAGTTAAAAAATTATCTTTTTTAAGTGGGTGGAGGGGGGTCCGGACCCCAGGATCGTCTATGCTGGGTAGGGCTCTCCAAGATTTGGAGCAGATTGCCATCCCTGATGGTGTCTGAACATTATGGGTGTCCAAACAATCTAGTCTTTTACGATAATTAACTTTTTGTACTATTTGAACTAATGAATAGATATGTTTCAAGAGCTTAAAGCATAAAGACATTTTTAAATATCATATCGTAGCAAGATAAACTGTCCCATTCCCAACAGTAAAACCTATAACCTTAAAAACGCTCAAAAAAATTAAAACATTAAACTTAAATGAAGAGATTTTAGGCGTTCTGCCAGAGCTGTATGTTCAAGAACTCTTCAAAATTAGAAGAGTAAACTTTCCAAAAGTTTATAAGATTTCTTAAAGGTAAAAAATGACACTATCAGAAAATTAGACAAGTGATGAACAGAGAGCTTCAGTTGAGAGTGATATTTATGATGTAGAAGGTTTTATCGTGCTGTGATGTGGGTGAGATTGGATATATAAGGTAGTTAAATTCTTTATTAACTCATTTGATTATTATTTTAACTTATATAGCCGTCTTTTAAAGGGTTTAAAACTGTTATTTCACACAATCCTGAGCGCTTTTGAATTTCCTTTAATATTTTGAATTTGATTTTTTTAAATTAGATATGTTGTCAAAAGCTTAATTTGACAATTAATCCTTGAATAAAAAATTTTTAGAATAAAAAAAATAAATTTTGAATATAAATATTTGATTTTTTTCAATGTATGTATTCTAATTTGTATTTCATTTTTTTATTATAATTTTTATTTAATTGTTTTTATTATAATTTTTATTTTATTATTTTTATTCTAGTTTTTATTTAATTGTTTTTATTGAAATATTTATTTTGAATTAACGACACTAGTTTTATATTCAGTTTTAATTATTTTAATTGGCCATACTAAAATTTTTACTAACATTATTAATGAAATAAAGCAAAACTTTTCTATAATTATTTCGGTTAACGGCAGAATTTAGCTTATTTCTATTGTAATTTGATCGGATAAAAACGAAAAAATAATTTATACATTAATAGCAAAACTATTTAAAAAATTTTAACTTGCATTTTTGAAGTTACTCTTCATCCATGGTCATAGCCGATAGGACTTTACTATCAATCGAACGTGCGGTCCCTTGACATGTTGAACATCTCCACTGAACATTTAGAGTTTGGAAACTTATAGAATGATTAGTTACTATGGAGCTAGCCAAATGACTGATGACATGATTTGCGCATCATAACCTTCAGATAACATTCAAAGCACCGCCAGAGACTCTTGTCAAGTTTGTCTTTTTGAAGAAGAAGAATAGTCATACAAATAAATAATATAAAAAAAATATTTATGTTATTTTATGGTGTAAAATTAGAGATCAGCTTCGATAGTGCTCCATTTCCATATTAATTATATAGTGATATAAATAATGAAAAATAAATAAGAAACAACTTCGGGAGATTGTGGACTTATGCAAATGAAGCATAATCGTACATGTCAAAAATCTAAAAAAGCAACTTTACAGCTTTCATCGTCCGTCACCAATTTTTCCAATTCTACTTCTCCAGCAGTTTCAATAGAAACTTCTTTAATATTTTTTCTTGCCTATTTCAATATTCTCATCTACAGACATAAGGGAAAAAATAACCTAGAATATATATATATATTTCTGCTCTAATTAAAGTTACCATTGATGCTTAAAAAAGATGACTCTTTTATTTTATCTGAAACTTATCTGAAAGTGTGAAACATATTTGCATATGTGGTCAACGCTCCCAAAGTGGAGCTTTTTCCTTAAAATACGCAAGAGGGCACCTGCTAACCAAAGATCTCAAAAGAGATATGTTCGAAAAATTAATATTATCGAGTTAATAAAAATATTTTTATTTAATCTTATTTTTACATCAGATGTTGGTTTTTTACCTTTGACAAGAAAGAAATGGTATGCAAATTTATTCTAAAACTTTTAAACTAAAGGAAAATTCAAAAGTGAGCATGTGAAATTTGGCGGTTGAAATTAAATCTCTTGAAAACCTGATGACAGATGCTCACGAACTTTTATGAAACTTCAATCTGATGTGAAGAAACTGGTTTCATATTTTACGCTTCAACACTCAAAGTTTGTGAAAGAACGTATATTTTATATTTTTTCTCAAAGAATAATTTAAAGTGTAATATTCTTACACTGTAAGACCTACACTGTAGGACCTACAGTTTTAGAGAATTTTGTTATACGTTTGAACCTTAAACTTTAAAGTGGTAACCAAATAAAAATGTAAAATTTATTATAAAATAAGTGGTATTGAAATTGACAAATTATAAAATTTAACTGTTAAATGTACTCTGTATTATAAAGGAATATGGAGATAGAAGATGAGACAGCTATATTAACATGGGTAAGTTAACTTATTATTTTAGCCAATACAACAGACATCTGCATATAAATTCAATCATATATTTTCAAATCAATAAAGATCAGTGCCATTGATAAGAAGGAGTACATTAAGATTCAAGAGTTTCAAGATGGCAAGGCTTTGTTGAAAATTCTGAAATCAATGTGAGTTAAAATAATCATTCAGCTAGTTATCAATTTGGTTATTTGCATAAAATAAGTTTATTAAATAAATGGTGCACATATTTTAGCTTCATTAATTGCAGTATTTACTAGAAATGGTTGAATTATTATTTGCTAAACAGAAATCCAATTGAGTATTCAAGCATCTTCATAAAAGAGGAGGCTTCCCTTGCCCTGGTCCACAACAAGCTCGAATGTACAAAGCCAATCATTGACATTCTTGTTTTTAAAAAATCTATTAAATAAAGTTATTTATTATAGTTTTTAAAAAAAAAGTTTTTTAAACAATCTTTATACCTAACACATCAGGCTAAAATGCCACCATAGGGCTACTATGTGATTCACCCACGCGGTTACTGTGTAATTAACTTTTTCTATGTCAAAATATTCCCATTCCAGGTCGATTCAATACAAAACTCTCGGACGTGGATGTGGCCCGGGCTACTAAGGGAGATGTCATTGAACTTATGAAAGTATGCCTGTTTGCTTTGTGTGTGCTCTGAAGTTTTCTCTGAAGGCATTATAGACTATAATTTATAGCCTAAATACGGCATTTATAGATGTTCACCCTGCTATAGCCCTTTGCTTCTATCCCAATGACCTTTCCTTCTAGAAAATACTTAACTAACGAATCCAAAATATATGCACCAACGATTTATGAAAAGCAATTTAAAAGCACCTCTCAATTTGACACACGCACAGTTGGTGATGCTGGTGCTGGTTGCGGGCATGTTGAGCGACTGCATAGAGGACTTCACACAGCCAATAAGGGCGTTTGACGAGGTGACTCGCTGCTGCATTAAACGTCTCATTAATGCGACAGTGCATTCCAATATGCATCTGAAGGAACGATCGATGGACCGGAGTTTGTACATTGATGACAGCGTCTTCAGTGGTCAGTCGTTGTGGAGCACACACATTAATTGTAGCAGCTTTGAGGGACGATCACAAATGATTCGGGCCCTCCATGCAAACACAACCCCATGCAGACAGTCCAGATAGAATTGCCAGAACTCCCTCTTCTAACCATTTTAAACTGGAGCCCTTCATCTCGCCTTCTCTCAACCCCTTCACTCCCACCAAGCACCTCTCACTCAACACTAAGGTAAGCGTCTGTTTGTGTGTGTTAGAAGATTCATGCCTCACTTACCGTTTCATATATCAATCAATCAATCAATCAATCAATCAATCAATCAAATGTATTTATGTAGCGCTTTTTAATAAATTCAAGAACGTTCAGATGTAGTTATGAGTTTTTCAACTGGCCTGTTTCAAAAAAACATGACACACACACATAAACCAACCAACCGAACAGCTGAGGCAGAACGAAGAACGCCTAGCGAGGTTGATGGGCACGTTGAAGTGCGAGAAGTCGTTGCGGGGAGAGATTGAGGGTGAGTTGAGGGCGAGGGATGAGGAGATCGAGAGGTTGAGGAGTGAGTTGGGAGAGGTGGGAGAGGAGTTGAAGGAGGTGCGTAAGAGACGACAGGTGGAGGCTCAGGAACTGCTGCTCCAGTTGCATACTCTAGAGGAGGAAAAGCAACTTACAGTGCAAAAGGTGGCCGTCTTGACAAGCAGGTGCTGTTATAGCCTACAAGTTATAGATGATGCAGTGTTTGCAGTGTTCGCTGGAGCTTTTTGTAATTTGTAGCACCCAAGCACGACCACTGCAGAGAGCAGAAAGTGGGCAAGGAGTTGAGTGAAGAGAAGGAGAAGCAGCATTGTCTCCAAAAGCACAACGAGGAACTGCTCGAAGAGAACAAGAAACTGAACACGTGCTGCTCCTCACAGCGCCTGCAACTGCAATCCGTCACTTCGCAACTCTCCTCCGCCACTCTCCTCAGCCAACAACTCACCGTTTGCTTCATTCTTTCCTTTGATACATGTGTTTGTTGTTTGTGTGTGTGCTTGGTGGTTTTTGTGGTTTTTGTGTATAAGGCAAGTATGAAATTGTGTTGGTGACATACACATGCAGAAACACACACACACACGCACACAAACACACGCACACACACACACACAAATAGTATTCCATCTCTTGCAGGACGAATTGGCTGGCATGCGGATGGAGGGGCATGTGCTGAGGCGGGAGTTGCAAGCGCTGCGCAGGGAACAGCAGGACTGCAGCGAGATGCTACAGCTGCAGCAACTAAAGCGTCAAGAAGCCCTTAATGAAAGTGGGTCTTATCAAGGAGGCATCGTCATCATCATCTCTGCATCATCATTATCATTACTGCTGTATAATCATTCTTATTAGAGCTGTTCAACGATTAACAATTTTGATCGTTTGATTAAAATGTTTGATCGTACGTTAATCGTATTTTAACGCAATTTTTTTTAGCATGTTTGACATTAGTATAAAATAGTATTTAGATTTTTTTCTTAAAAATGTAATAAAAATTTTATAAGAATGTTAAAATAAATTTAATCTACATTTAACAAAAAGAATCTATAAATGATAAAAAATGTAATTGTCACACATGATTTTTGAGCCAGTTACTCAAGCAAACAAGTTTTTCAGCATTAGCTGGGTCTAAAGAAACTCTTTTCTTGCTAACTATGTGTTCTGACAAGTACTTTCTTGCCAGTTTCGCAAAAGACTGATATGCCCGTTCGTGTTGTTGCCACCAAACAAGAGGACAACTCTCAAAGCCTATCTCAGATTCTGTTCTATAACGTTTAAAGATTGAATTTGTTATCATTGAGGCATCTTCAGAATCTCAAGTCACATATGTTTGGAGTCTTTTGTTTGGTGAAGGCTGTACAGTTTTTAAGGTTTTCTTTTCCTATAGTTTTTTTAACTCTAATTTTGTTAAACATTTTAATTTTTTAAATCGGGGGTCTAATGATGGCAATTCTCGACCATTGGATATTCTGATTATTCATTATCTGCTCCAATTTGGAATGAAATTTTGTGTGTGAAATAATGACACAAGCTGGATCATCTTCAGAAGTGCATATTTCTTGTGTAAAGTGACAAATTGCAAGAAACACTATTGAAAATTTCAGGTATTTTTCACCCTCTAGAAGTTCTGTTGCATATCTTCAAGAAATGAGAAGTTTTTTTGTGAAATCCAATTTTACACATTCGTTTGTTGACAGTAAATTAGTAGTAATTTTGTTCACTTGCTGACAACGTAACCAAAACAGCAAAAACAGTTCAATTTGGATAAGTTTAATGCGTTAACATTTTAACGGTCGTTAATTGATTAACGCGTTAAGTGAAAGTTAACGTAGATTAAAGCACAGCTCTAATTATTATCATTATCTCTGCTTTATCATCCTTATCATCACTACCACTGCATCATCATCATCATCACTGCATCTTCATCATCGTCACCACTGCATCGTCATCATCATCACTACCATTTCAACATCATCATCATCATCATCATCATCACTACCACTACATCATATTACAAACATTCAATGCTTGCAGGTGAGAGTGTGGAGGAGTGTTGGGGAGATGTGGTGGAGAAGAAGCTGAAGGAAGAGATTGAGGAGTTGGAGGAGAGGATGGAGAGAGAGGTTGAGAAGGTGTTGTTGTTGGAGGGAGAGAGGAGGGAGTTAAAGGAGAGGGTGGAGAGAGAGGTTGAGAAGGTGTTGTTGTTGGATGGTGAGAGAACAGTATTGCAAGGCAGGCTTGAAGAGATGATGGTGGAGAAAGAGGAGTTGGTGGAGAGGCTGGGAGTTTTGGAAGGGAGTGAGGGTAGGTTGAGGAAGGAGGTGGATGAGTTAAGGAGGAGTGAGGGTGGGTTGAGGGAGGAGGTGGATGAGTTAAGGAGGAGTGAGGGAGGGTTGAGGAAGGAGGTGGATGAGTTAAGGAGGAGTGAGGGTGGGTTGAGGGAGGAGGTGGATGAGTTAAGGAGGAGTGAGGGAGGGTTGAAGGAGGAAGTGGATGAGTTAAGGAGGAGTGAGGGAGGGTTGAGGGAGGAGGTGGATGAGTTAAGGAGGAGTGAGGGTGGGTTGAGGGAGGAGGTGGATGAGTTAAGGAGGAGTGAGGGAGGGTTGAAGGAGGAGGTGGATGAGTTAAGGAGGAGTGAGGGAGGGTTGAGGGAGGAGGTGGATGAGTTAAGGAGGAGTGAGGGTGGGTTGAGGGAGGAGGTGGATGAGTTAAGGAGGAGTGAGGGAGGGTTGAGAAAGGAGGTGGATGAGTTAAGGAGGAGTGAGGGAGGGTTGAGGGAGGAGGTGGATGAGTTAAGGAGGAGTGAGGGTGGGTTGAGGGAGGAGGTGGATGAGTTAAGGTGGAGTGAGGGTGGGTTGAGGGAGGAGGTGGATGAGTTGAGGAGGAGTGAGGGAGGTTTGAGGGAGGAGGTGGATGAGTTAAGGAGGAGTGAGGGAGTGTCAAAGAAAGAAGTAGAAGAGTTGCAAACAAGATTGGAGAAGGGGGAGGCACATCTGAAACAAGTGCAAGAGGCTCAACTGATGTGGAGGGAGGCGGTTGAGGCGAGGCAGACTGAGGTGGAAAGGCAGGTGCAGCAGTTGTTTGAGATCCTCCATCCTGGGGAGCAAAAGCCCCACCACCACCAAGACGTCTTCCACACCCTCAAGCACCTCAGACAGCTTGCAGAAACCACTCAGCAAGCTCAGGTACTTTTCGGTTAATGACTTTACAGCACGAATCATTTGCGTTTTTGCCTTCTTCAAGCAATTTTTTGGCCTTTCAACCGAGAAAATTCTTTCAGGTTCTTCAACCCACTTGCAACTCCACCCGATCCATCTCTTCAAAATCTTCTCTAGCACGTACGAGCACCAGCCAAGGTTTCCAATCCATTCCACTAGATGACTCTGTGATGAAACAAGCACATGTAATCTTTTAAGATGACAGTCGGCAAGGCATCAATCTATTCACAAACCCACCCACTTTTTCCCACCACCACCAATCGCCTCAGAAGAATCAACCTCCCCAACCAACTCCCTCCACAGGCAAGAAGACCTCAAAGATGGCTGCATTGGCATCCGGCAAAGTCAATAGAGCAGTTGCAAGGAAGGATGGAGCCTGGAACAAGTGAGGCCACTTGAAAATAATTCCTCACTAACATTCTAATCGAGCTCGATGATGATGATGATGATGAACATTTCTAAACAACGCCAAGTGCCTCTATAACATTACACGAAGTGTCGGTTGCATTAAGGAATATAATTACTTGATTTTCTTGACATCACACACAGTTACGGTGCGGTCAATAGCTCCACCCTGCCCAACATTCCCGTCGTCATCTGCTCTGACCGGAGGATGACCAGGGTGATCCACAAGGGCGAGGATATCAGGTCAACTGAGGCGGAAACAACGGCTGGTTCCGTGATCGATCAGGCAAGAGGTGCTAAAAGCAAGAAAACCTTCTTGATGTTGAATACAGGTTGGTTGTGTTGTGGGATATTACAGTTTTTTTGGTTCCTACCACACCACAGCACCAAGAACCTCGTCTCCCACAGAGGGCTTGGGCGGCATGGGTTTGGAAGGGGAGGATGAGGAGGAGCAGTTGGAGTGGGGGAAGCTGCAGAGGCTGTGCAAGAGAGGAGACCACAACGACGACTTCAAGCTTCCATCCAGTGACAACATCCCCAAGCGCACCAGAGCTGCTGCTGCAACAACAACATCTAGTCACTCTTCCAGGCGTCTAACGACACTAAAGACAGCGTCAGAGACGGCATCCACCTTGTACAGAGAAAGCTTGCCCACCAAACAGCCCGATCCGCTACGCCGTGCTGCTGAGATCAGACGGCGTAACAGTCTTTGCCTGCCTCACCTCAGGTCAACGTACCCCCTCGAGGAACTGCCTGCCAGGCACCTAGCCAGTCTGGTCGAGTCACCGCTGCAGCTGGGTGCTCAGCAAAATGATGCCTACCTCGGCAATGGGGATGGTTCTCTTGCAGACGCTGCCAAGAAGCAGGTGAGGGTGGGCTGTGTAGAGAAGGTCTTTTGTGGTGGACACTGTGGTTGCTTCTTGATCGCATTTTCTTCTTAGTATAAGGCTTCTGTGAGATCCACAACACGCCATGGCCTTACTAAGAGTCGTTTATGGAAAACCACCACTTCAGTCGCCATCGAAGAGAGGCCGCAAGACGTCGCTCGACTCGCCTGTCGTGAAGGTTCCCAAGACGAAACTCAACCTGCGCGCCCCTGGAAAGGTCTCGGAACTCTGAAGAATTCCTTAAAACCCGTTTTGGATTTAGATTTAAATACCAAATTGTTTAACCCCGTTTTGGAATAGGATTTTGTTTTTAATCCTCTTAACATTTAGCTGATGCCTTTGTGCCTTTACGAGATTCCTTTACGTTTTGAAGTTCTTTGCAAACTGAACTTGAGTTTATCGAGTCAGCTCCACCATTATCATGCAGCAAGTGCTGCCACAAGAGGCGGTGAAGCGGGGCAGGGGCAGACAGCTCCGAGACCTCTTCACTGCTCGACAACCACACACTTCATACGACACTAGCACCATCTCTGTAGAGCTACATGTTGTTTTATATCTTCTATATTTTTTACTTCGATAATGATTTTATCTTTAAATAAATAAAGTAATTTCAGTGGTTAATATTAATCTTAGCAGCATTACGTTCAAACTATAACACAAACTAGGAATGCGACGGTTCCGGATTTGGGTTTGGGTCCGCTGAATCCTAATCTAAAGATTCGGTTTAAACGGTCCCAAAAATAATGTCGTCAGGCATCAAAAAAGGTCGTCATCGGCTGCTGATGGATAATGTTGACATGTTAACTTTCCTGAAAGTAAACTTGCCAAGAATTCAGCTGCAAGAATGAATATTAAATAAATATAGGGATTTGAATTTTGTCAAATTTATTTTCATCAGCCATTTTGATTTAAATAAATTTGGAAAACTGCTGCTTTTTGCAACCTTGTTTAATATTATTAATAAAACTGCTATGCAGTCAGCAAAAAGGTGCTTTAGCTGATAGCAACATACATGCATTTAGTTTAGGCATTTAATTAGTTTCAATGCTTGCTACTTGGATTCGGGTCGGTACGGTTCCAATATCAAGATTCGGATTTGAATCCGGATCTCAAATTCTCGGATTCGTCCCATTCCTAACACAAACTACTTCATACTTCCCCAAACAACTCAATTACCGCACTTCACCTCACAGGCCTCTCCGGCACACAGTAGCACGTCACTGACAAGCAGCCAGTCAAACAAGGAAAACGAAGCCTTCGAAATTGGTTTTACTCCCAAGAAAGCTTCCAAGAAAGTTTTCAGTCTGCGCAAGAAAGTCAGTGTCTTCTTAATTTATTGATTATTCAATTAATTAAGAAGAAACTGACCTAATGCTCATTAACACTATCTTCTTTTTCCCTTGGCGTATTTTAGTCTTCCTAATTAATGCTCATTTACCTTCTTTCTCCACTTTTCGTATTTTTTTTGGAATATATTTAAGTATTTATGTCTATTCATTTTTAAAATTTAATTTTTTATTTCAGAAAAAGAAAATTGGTGAAAGTGAAGACAGCTGAGGCGGTGTTGTTTTTCCAAGATTGTCTTCAATGTTAAACTAACCCCATCTGTTTATACATTACTTATTTATACTTTTTCACTATAAACCTTGGCAATTTATCGTTTTTTAGTTCAATTTCATTACATGCTTGTATAATTTTCGTATTCAATAACAGCCAAGTTCATCTACCAACCTTTACCCTATATGGTTATAACCGGTCTCGTCATAGAAAAAAAATTATATTCACGGGAATTAAATTGCCCTTGGCGACGTGCATTTATTTTCCAAGAATTTCCTTGAGTGTGTGGGAATCGAACCTACGACATACGGCTATGAGCCGCGAGTGGTAAACTCGTTTCCGATGAGGCATTATTTAGACCACGGTTTCTTAAGCCGAAAAATGTTTACACTACTTATAAAAAGTACTAATTTGTTGCTAAAAGAATGGACGAAATGGCTCAAGATATGAAAAAGTACAGAAGCCATCGTGTTTTTCCGTTCAGCTTGACGAAACCGGAGGATTTTTTTAACAGAGCTAGTTGATGATGATGAGGAAGAGGAGGAGGAGAAGAATGATGATGCTGATGAGGATAAAAAAAGAAGAATAATAATTTAAAAAAAGTGTAATAAATGAAAAATTAAGTTTTGGGTTAACGTGTCAGCATTTCAATTATTTCGAAGACGAAATACGTTGAGATACACAGAGCCACTCATGGCCTGTTATGTTCTTCCTTTGGGCTTTCAAGTGCATCGGTCTTCACGTCACACCAAGAAACTATTACTTCAAGGTGCCAGCAATTTATCATTATTTTTGTTTATGCTTAAATTTTTGTTTTTGTTTATTGTTGAATTATTATTATTATTGTTAAATTCCTGAGCAGTATAATGAGCAGACGTAGTGAATAAGAGGTATTCAGAGCCTTCGACCATAATAATAATACAATAGTGGTGGTGATGATGATGGTGGTGAAAGTCATGCATGCCAGCAAACCCTAGCTTCAAGCTTTTATTGGCCTCTACCCAGCATACTTTATCGATTCGTTAGTATACTCTATTTCTAATGTTTTTAATATTCTTATTACTGCTGTTATTGTTGTATGCTGACGTGGTTATAGGCTGTTGAGTCAGAGTTAACAGGTGACAATTCTTACCTTGCAGTGACAGTTATTCCCTGCAACGTTCCTTCTCTGCAACCACCATCACTAACGAGCACAGATTCGGCATCATGGCATATTATGGTGGGCCTAAACCGGCTGGAGCGAGGTGAAAATATCATTTCTAATTATTAATAAATTCATAATTATTATTGAATATTCATCATAAGTAAAAATATAATCAATCACCACCACTACCATCATCACAACCACCACCATCATGACAGACAGGAGTTTCTCTTGGCTTCCACCATGCCTGGCGACCTGGTCTTGGACATCAAAGGAAACAACGAGAAGGAAGGAGCTCTTCTCATCGTCTACACCACCCATCGGTCTGTCTTCCACTCATTCTATTTTATTTCCATTCTATCTTCACTCCATCCTCCACCATCCTTCCTCCATCCTCCACCATCCTTCCTCCATCCTCCACCATCCTTCCTCCACACTATCTTCACTCCATCATCCACCATACTTCCTCCATCCTCCACCATCCTTCCTCCATCCTCCACCATCCTTCTTCCATCCTCCACAATCCTTCCTCCACACTATCTTCACTCCATCCTCCACCATCCTCCTCCACACTATCTTCACTCCATCATCCACCATCCTT
Source organism: Piscicola geometra (assembly GCA_943735955.1). Classification (NCBI taxonomy): domain Eukaryota; kingdom Metazoa; phylum Annelida; class Clitellata; order Hirudinida; family Piscicolidae; genus Piscicola; species Piscicola geometra. The sequence continues at coordinate 14,077,855 of OX030955.1, forward strand.
CCTCCATTCCTTCCGCCTTTCCTCAATCCTTCTTCTATCCTTCTTGCACCAATCCCACCAGCACTACCACCACCAACACTGCCATCACAACCCCCACAAATCTCCACCACCACCACCACATTCATCCTCATTACCACAATCTCAACACCATCACCACAACTACCATCACCACTCTCTACCACAACCACTCCTACTACCACCACCTCCATCACAACCACCACCACTCCCAACTACAACCACCACGGCAGCAAGAAGAATCAGTTGTGGTACGTTGGTGACGACGGCTTCATCCGCTCCAGCTTCAACAACATGGTCTTCCACGCCGACAAAAAGGGCCACTCCCTCCACATGACGGCCTACAAGTGAGTGCTGCCTTAGTAAAGTTCATAATAATAATAATCATAATAAATAAAAATATTTTAAATAATAAAAATAATAAATAAAATATTATAAATAATAAAAATAATAAATAAAAATATTATGAATAATAAAAATAATAAATAAAAATATTATAAATAATAAAAATAATTAATAATAATACTATAAATAATAAAAAGAATAAAAAATAATAATATAAATAATGATAATAATAAAAAATGATATTATAAATAAAAATAATAATGAATAATAATATTATAAATAATAATAATAATTAATAATAATATTAATGAAAAAATAGAGATAAAAAATAAAAAATAATAATAAAATAAATGATAAAAATATTAATAATAAACTAAATGATAAAAATAAGAATAATAAAATAAATGATACAAATAATAATAATAACATAAATGATGAAATAATGAAATTAACAAAAAAATTATTATTATTAATATCATTATTTTTCTTAATTGTGATAATTTTATTATATTATTATATTTATGCATTCTGTTTAAATTTTTTCGATGGTGTTTTAATTCACTCGCCAGAGGGGACTTGAAGCACCAGTGGCGCTTGCAAGGCAACAAGGTCGTCAATGGCGAAGGACACTGTCTCGACATCAGGTCTTTATGGGTGTCGTTGTTGAGGTTGTTGTAGTTGTTGTAGTCGTTATTGCGTTGTTGTTGTAGCTGATGTTGTAGTTGATGTTTTTTTAGTTGATGTTGTAGTTGTTAATGTTGTTGTTGATGTTAATGTTGTTGTAGTTGTTGATGTTGTTGTTGATGTTAATGTTGTTGTAGTTGTTGTTGATGTTAATGTTGTTGTAGTTGTTGATGTGGTTGATGTTAGTGTTGTTGTAGTTGTTGATGCTTTAGCATTCATTCACTTTTTTACTTCCGCCTGATTGGACCAACCAGGTCTCATGCATCGTAAGAACGTAAACACACTCCTCTCTTGGAGCCTCATCGCAGTTGAAGAAACTCCCAGAAGTGCTCCGTGGTATCCTCTAGTAATCCATAAAACCTACAGCTAATATCTATAAAAAATATTTTCTGGGGCGACAGGACTGGACCACTACTAGCTGGGCTATTATTTTTCGCATATCTTACAACTGATGTTTTTGCTTTTTTAACGCATCCCTGTATATTCTTTTTAGTCTTAGACCCATCATCTCTGGAAGTTTCATGTTTTTCTGTTGGATGCTTTTCATTGCCGACCATTTGACACACTGAGGTTGCCCGCATTGGCTTGCGATGAGTGCGACTTTATATGTAGCCTTATTATCTATAACACTGTGTCTCCAGGTATTCAGTGCACATTCACAATGTTGCTTAGGCTGGAAGAATATATACTTTTGTCTTACTGGTGTGTGTATCGTCAAATCTTGCTACATTTTTAAAGCTTTCGACCCTTCCTTTAATGTCGTTGAAGATGGTCGCATTGCCTGGTTCTTGCTCCAAGATCAATTTCTCCGCTTGACCAATGGCTCGGGATTCAGCATGGTGAGCTGCACCAAGCACACCTGTTGCTTCCATGCAGACTTCCTCACCCTCACTGACCACCACTGCACTATCTTCCTATTGCCTTCACTTACAGACCCATCAGTGCAGGTGACTCCCGTTTCAGTAGGCAATTGTTACCATGATATCAGGCTAAAGTACTTTTTTTCAGATTTGTTGGCTTTGTCTAATAGTTCACTGATTAGATCGAAGGAAAGCGCTTTCTCTCTTAGCTTTAGTCTGATCCCAGTGGCAACTACCCAATTGTCGTAGGTGCATACAGTTTTTATATATTTTTTTATAGTCTTTATTGATCACGGTTTGACAGACGCAAGCCATGTTACATGTTGCATAAGATACAAGATAATAGTAGATAATTATAGGATACTGATGCTAATGATAATGGTTTGAAAAAATACTACAAGACAAAGGATATGGTGAATATGGTAATAATTAAGTAGATTAATAAATAATAAGAATCAGAGATGATAATATAAATATAAATGTAAATTATAGAATGCGATGTTTAAGAATACGAGGGAGGAATGTTTTACTTTCAAGCGTAGTATATATAGGGGTATCAAAATTGTGTTTTCGGGGTCTTAAGTCATGAGTAGATTTTTTAAGAGGGGGGGGGGTAAGATATGGTGAAGAACGTGGTCAGAGTTAGTAGATATTTTAAAAAATAGTTTAGTGTCTAAAGTGGTAAACATAGAAGTGATAGATGGGTAGAGAGAGGGAAGGTAGTTAAGTCTTATGAGTTTATTAATTAGGGACTGGAGTTGCTTTGATGGCATGAAAAGTTTGAAAGCATTTATTGATAATATGATCTATGTGTGGTGAAATGTTAAGGGTGTCAGTGAATGTGATACCTAAGATAGTTAGTTTGTACGTGCGTTGAATGGAAGGATGTAAAGCTGGTGGTGTGATGCGTTTATAACTATTGTGGACTATGAGTTCAAATGATTCTTTGAGGTTAAGTGAGAGATTACTGAGCTTGGCCCACTTAGAAAGGGAGTCAAGCTCTGATTGGATGGTGTGGGTGTTAGATGATGGAATAATGAGATAGGTGTCATCAGCGAATTTTAAAATGTAATTAGAAGGGTGATAGGGTTGAAGTGAAGAGGCGTTGATTATAAAAGTAGATGGACCAAGAACTGAGCCTTGGACCACGCTAGAGTTGATGGGAAGGATACTAGAAAGTTGATTTAAATAAATGGTTGAATGTGATCGGTTGGAAAGGAATGAAATGAGAAGGTTATATATGTTGTCATCAAGAGGAAGAAGTGCAAGATTGGAGACGAGGGTATGGTGATCAAGAGCGTCAAAGGCTTTAGTAAAGTCAAGAGCAATAAGGTGAACATGACTATTAGTTTTGAGGAATGAAGTGATGGTAGACGTGATAGCAATTATGGCAGAAGTGGGAGAACCTGATGGGCGAAAGGCGAATTGATCTTTAAGAATAGGTATTACTGAAGGGTGATTGAAGCAAGGGTATATATATTGAGAAACTATGATTTTTTCGAAAAGGCGTGATAATATTGGAGTGACTGAAATGGGGCGATAGTCTTGAAGCGATATTGGATGTTTAGTTTTGGGGATGGGATGAATAATGCTGGATTTCCACTGAAGAGGAAAATAAGAAGTGGTAATGCAATTGTTGAAGATGATGGAAAGTGGAGTACTGATTATGGGTGCAATTAGTTGGAGATACCATTGTGGCAAGCTCGTCGATTTCAACTGTTGGAATCCGAGTTTCCACATCTAAATGATTCTGTTCGCTTCCAACCAGTGTTGGCTGACAATATTTCCATGACTTTGCGCAGCACAGAGCAAAGCTATTAGATCTGTATGACCTCACGTGGTCCACGTGCTTCCTGTTTTTTAGAATCAGGATTCATTGCGAATATGTAGGAAGATGGCGGGCATGCTCTGTGGCCGACGAATAAAGATTCGTGGCTTGATCCTCTCATTACCACTTTTTTGTTGTCATCCCTCTGGAGCTTTGTCTTCATCAACGGCTGCATCATTTCAGTGTGTGCTTTAAATAAAAATAAATGTCAGTTTTGTATAGCGCCCGAGCACGCAACTGAAGCGCCACTCACACGACATAAGTCGTGAAAGACCGCATCATATACACTAGGTATATGATAGCTCACGGTTGGCTGTACAGGGATTTGAACTGGCGACCTTTAAGTTGCAGGTCTAACGACTTACCATCTAAGCCAACCCGCTCGCTTTAAGTCTCTGTCTTTGCTTGTGTTGTCATTTTTGTTCTTTTTTATATTTTGCTGTTGTGATTATTATTCTAATTTTCTGCTGATTTTATTATAGCTGATTGAAGTTTATTGCAATCATTGCTTGATCGACAGGGGAGGCAAGGGCAAGAAGGGAGAAGAGTTGTGCGCCTACGACTACAAGGGACAAGAGAACCAGCACTGGAAGATGGTTTACTGAGAAAGAGGAGGAAGAAGAAGCAAAGAAGAAGGAGGAAGATGAAGATGAAGAAGAGTATTTTATACTTGAAAATAGCATATCTCTGAAACAACAATTTCTCAAATAGCGACAATACTTCTCGTTAGTGATTTGCAGCAGCCATTTATTCAGCTTACTAGACCTTATCAGGATCTGAGTAGTTTATGATTGTAGACTCATTGTCGAATGCTTGCTTGAAACATGCTTTGATCTTTTCTTTACCCTTTAATGCTTTCACACGCTATATCAGTCCGTATTGAGGTTTCCCAGGTGTCATTGGTCACATTGGTGTCATTGGTCACATTGGTCACATTGGTGTCATTGGTCACATTGGTGTCATTGGTCACATTGGTCACATTGGTGTCATTGGTCACATTGGTGTCATTGGTCACATTGGTGTCATTGGTCACATTAGTGTCATTGGTCACATTGGTGTCATTGGTCACATTGGTGTCATTGGTCACATTGGTGTCATTGGTCACATTAGTGTCATTGGTCACATTGGTGTCATTGGTCACATTGGTGTCATTGGTGTCATTGGTCACATTGGTGTCATTGGTGTCATTGGTGTCATTGGTCACATTGGTGTCATTGGTCACATTGGTGTCATTGGTCACATTGGTGTCATTGGTCACATTGGTGTCATTGGTCACATTGGTGTCATTGGTCACATTGGTGTCATTGGTCACATTGGTGTCATTGGTGTCATTGGTCACATTGGTGTAATTGGTGTCATTGGTGTCATTGGTCACATTGGTGTCATTGGTCACATTGGTGTCATTGGTCACATTGGTCACATTGGTGTCATTGGTCACATTGGTCACATTGGTGTCATTGGTCACATTGGTGTCATTGGTCACATTAGTGTCATTGGTCACATTAGTGTCATTGGTCACATTGGTGTCATTGGTCACATTGGTGTCATTGGTGTCATTGGTGTCATTGGTCACATTGGTGTCATTGGTGTCATTGGTCACATTGGTGTCATTGGTCACATTGGTGTCATTGGTCACATTGGTGTCATTGGTCACATTGGTGTCATTGGTCACATTGGTGTCATTGGTCACATTGGTGTCATTGGTCACATTGGTGTCATTGGTGTCATTGGTCACATTGGTGTCATTGGTCACATTGGTGTCATTGGTCACATTGGTGTCATTGGTCACATTGGTGTCATTGGTGTCATTGGTCACATCGGTGTCATTGGTCACATTGGTGTCATTGGTGTCATTGGTGTCATTGGTGTCATTGGTCACATTGGTCACATTGGTGTCATTGGTCACATTGGTGTCATTGGTCACATTGGTATCATTGGTCACATTGGTCACATTAGTCACATTGGTCACATTGGTGTCATTGGTCACATTGGTGTCATTGGTGTCATTGGTCACATTGGTGTCATTGGTCACATTGGTGTCATTGGTCACATTGGTGTCATTGGTCACATTGGTGTCATTGGTCACATTGGTGTCATTGGTGTCATTGGTCACATTGGTGTCATTGGTCACATTGGTGTCATTGGTCACATTGGTGTCATTGGTCACATTGGTGTCATTGGTCACATTGGTCACATTGGTGTCATTGGTCACATTGGTGTCATTGGTGTCATTGGTGTCATTGGTCACATTGGTGTCATTGGTCACATTGGTGTCATTGGTGTCATTGGTCACATCGGTGTCATTGGTCACATTGGTGTCATTGGTCACATTGGTGTCATTGGTCACATTGGTGTCATTGGTCACATTGGTGTCATTGGTCACATTTGTGTCATTGGTCACATTGGTGTCATTGGTCACATTGGTGTCATTGGTTACATTGGTGTCATTGGTCACATTGGTGTCATTGGTCACATTGGTGTCATTGGTCACATTGGTGTCATTGGTCACATTGGTGTCATTGGTCACATTGGTGTCATTGGTCACATTGGTGTCATTGGTAACATTGGTCACATTGGTGTCATTGGTCACATTGGTGTCATTGGTGTCATTGGTCACATTGGTCACATTGGTGTCATTGGTCACATTAGTGTCATTGGTCACATTGGTCACATTGGTTTCATTGGTGTCATTGGTCACATTGGTGTCATTGGTCACATTGGTGTCATTGGTGTCATTGGTCACATCGGTGTCATTGGTCACATTGGTGTCATTGGTCACATTGGTGTCATTGGTGTCATTGGTGTCATTGGTCACATTGGTGTCATTGGTCACATTGGTGTAATTGGTCACATTGGTGTCATTGGTCACATTGGTCACATTGGTGTCATTGGTCACATTGGTGTCATTGGTCACATTGGTGTCATTGGTCACATTGGTGTCATTGGTGTCATTGGTCACATCGGTGTCATTGGTCACATTGGTGTCATTGGTCACATTGGTGTCATTGGTCACATTGGTGTCATTGGTGTCATTGGTCACATTGGTGTCATTGGTCACATTGGTGTCATTGGTCACATTGGTGTCATTGGTGTCATTGGTGTCATTGGTCACATTGATGTCATTGGTTACATTGGTGTCATTGGTGTCATTGGTGTCATTGGTCACATCGGTGTCATTGGTCACATTGGTGTCATTGGTCACATTGGTGTCATTGGTCACATTGGTGTCATTGGTCACATTGGTGTCATTGGTGTCATTGGTGTCATTGGTCACATTGGTGTCATTGGTCACATTGGTGTCATTGGTCACATTGGTGTCATTGGTGTCATTGGTGTCATTGGTCACATTGGTGTCATTGGTCACATTGGTGTCATTGGTCACATTGGTGTCATTGGTCACATTGGTGTCATTGGTCACATTGGTGTCATTGGTAACATTGGTGTCATTGGTCACATTGGTGTCATTGGTGTCATTGGTGTCATTGGTCACATTGGTGTCATTGGTCACATTGGTGTCATTGGTCACATTGGTGTCATTGGTGTCATTGGTGTCATTGGTCACATCGGTGTCATTGGTCACATTGGTATCATTGGTCACATTGGTGTCATTGGTCACATTGGTGTCATTGGTCACATTGGTCACATTGGTGTCATTGGTGTCATTGGTCACATCGGTGTCATTGGTCAAATTGGTGTCATTGGTCACATTGGTGTCATTGGTCACATTGGTGTCATTGGTCACATTGGTGTCATTGGTCACATTGGTCACATTGCTGTCATTGGTCACATTGGTGTCATTGGTCACATTGGTGTCATTGGTCACATTGGTGTCATTGGTCACATTGGTCACATTGCTGTCATTGGTCACATTGGTGTCATTGGTCACATTGGTGTCATTGGTCACATTGGTGTCATTGGTCACATTGGTCACATTGGTGTCATTGGTGTCATTGGTCACATCGGTGTCATTGGTCACATTGGTGTCATTGGTCACATTGGTGTCATTGGTCACATTGGTGTCATTGGTGTCATTGGTGTAATTGGTCACATTGGTGTCTTTGGTCACATTGGTGTCATTGGTCACATTGGTGTCATTTGTGTCATTGGTGTCATTGGTCACATTGGTGTCATTGGTCACATTGGTGTCATTGGTCACATTGGTGTCATTGGTCACATTGGTGTCATTGGTGTCATTGGTCACATCAGTGTCATTGGTCACATTGGTGTCATTGGTCACATTGGTGTCATTGGTCACATTGGTCACATTGGTGTCATTGGTGTCATTGGTCACATCGGTGTCATTGGTCACATTGGTGTCATTGGTCACATTGGTGTCATTGGTCACATTGGTCACTTTGGTGTCATTGGTGTCATTGGTCACATCGGTGTCATTGGTCACATTGGTGTCATTGGTCACATTGGTGTCATTGGTCACATTGGTGTCATTGGTCACATTGGTGTCATTGGTGTCATTGGTGTCATTGGTCACATTGGTGTCATTGGTCACATTGGTGTCATTGGTCACATTGGTGTCATTGGTGTCATTGGTGTCATTGGTCACATTGGTGTCATTGGTCACATTGGTGTCATTGGTCACATTGGTGTCATTGGTCACATTGGTGTCATTGGTCACATTGGTGTCATTGGTCACATTGGTGTCATTGGTCACATTGGTGTCATTGGTCACATTGGTGTCATTGGTCACATTGGTCACATTGGTGTCATTGGTCACATTGGTGTCATTGGTCACATTGGTGTCATTGGTCACATTGGTCACTTTGGTGTCATTGGTGTCATTGGTCACATCGGTGTCATTGGTCACATTGGTGTCATTGGTCACATTGGTGTCATTGGTCACATTGGTGTCATTGGTCACATTGGTGTCATTGGTGTCATTGGTGTCATTGGTCACATTGGTGTCATTGGTCACATTGGTGTCATTGGTCACATTGGTGTCATTGGTGTCATTGGTGTCATTGGTCACATTGGTGTCATTGGTCACATTGGTGTCATTGGTCACATTGGTGTCATTGGTCACATTGGTGTCATTGGTCACATTGGTGTCATTGGTCACATTGGTGTCATTGGTAACATTGGTGTCATTGGTCACATTGGTGTCATTGGTTACATTGGTGTCATTGGTCACATTGGTGTCATTTAACGAATATGTCACATTACTCAATGTTTGAAGGTTTTAAAAATTAGCTTTTTTGGAAATTATAGCAAAAAGAAAATAAAAACCATTTCGACGCAGTGTAGCCTTTTTACAACTGCTCCATAAAAAACCCTCTAACAACAATAACAACATAGCAACCCTTAAAACTACTACATAGCAACCCATAATGCTCGAATGACTTAGATTTAATTGAATGAACAATTGAGTTCCAAAAGCTGTTAAGTAAAAATTGAGTTATCATACCTATTTGCTTAATTGTCTTCATTAGCAGGTTTTCAGAAAGTGGGATTTCCAAAAGCGGTTAAATTACATTTCATAAGCTCTAGAAAAATGTGTTTACAGTCAAAAACTGCTAAGTACCATAAAACACTATGTATAGGGCGCACTATTTTGCTTTTTATTTTTGCTCTCAAAGGTTTTCTAATTACGTGAATTTAAAATAATTTCCATAGTAAATTGGTGGATAATTCCGATTTACCTAGTTACTTTTTGTTTCTTTATATCTTTTTTCTCTTTGTGGCATTGAAAAAACAGTTGCGTTTTATATATGTGGTTTTACGGTACGTGCATACGTGACTTCCACAACCCGTTAAGTAGACCAAATTAATGATGAAGATCCGGATTATTGACTATTTTATTGATAAGTGATTTATTTTAATTATTCAGGCTAAAAAAGTTAAACTTTTTAAAAATCTGAATAATTAAAATAAATCGATTATGAATAAAATAGTCAATAACCAAGATCTTTTTTTAATTTCTTTATTATTTTTGAAATTTATTGTTAAAATTGTATTTAATGGTGTGGTTGTGTGAAATAGTGTGTTTGTATGGTTTAGTGTGGTTTAATATGGTAGTGTGGTTTGGTGTGGTTTTGTGTGATTGTATAGTTTGGTGTGGTTATTTGGTTTGGTTTTATGTGGTATGGCGTTATGTGGTAGTTCAATGCTTTGCAGTGTGTATGGTCATGTGGGAGCGAAAAAATGTTATTGTTCTGCTGCAAACAACATGTTTCTTCTCCATAGAGAATTATTGGCTTCAACCAGATATTAATGAGCCTAATATTGGTATTGGCGCCAATTCCACTAGATCTCCAGATCTTCTTCAGCTGATGGAAGGCTGCGCGTGCTTTCCCGATGCAAGTTCAGACATCTTCACCTGTCCCTCTGTGAGTGTTGGCAATGCTGCCTAGGTATGTGAATCTATCCATCTCTTCCAGTGCCTCAGCACGGGCTATGACGAGTGTGTTGCTATTTGAGGCTTTGTTCTCAATGCCTTGTTTTTCTCTCTGTTGATCATGAGGTCTACGCTAGCTGAGTTGGTTGCTATTGTTTTGGTTGTTTCTTGCATCTGTAGCTGGGTTTAGGAAAAAAGAGATTGTTAAAACTTGTTCATTTTTTCCCTGAGTGTTCACTGGATTCCGTTGCGTATTTAATCCGTCAAAGTCTTAATGATCCAGTCTATGGCCAAAAGAAACAGGAAATATGATAGAAAACAATCCACTGCAGTTCTCAGCCTAAGGCGTCAGTGAGCTGTCATGGACGATTCTGCAAGTCATTCCATCATAAGAATTCTGACGAAAAATCCTTTTAGTAGTTAATTTGTATCCATTCTTACTACGTTTCCGGTCTAGCTGTGACTGCAATAAAATGGCGTGGATGCTGGAAAACCCGTTTTAGACAGCACTTTTTTTGTGTGGTACTCTGTCCTGCAAATTGATGTTGGCAATTTTTCGCAAACTCTTCATGTGAAAGGGGTTCAGATTTCCTGATCCACTGGCTGTTTGATCTGAGAAATTAAACGGCATCTTTTCCCGCTACACTACGAATTGATTTCCCTACAGCTTTTTGTTCACTGCCCATGATTTATAATTGAAGCTGGTTTTTGCATAAAATACTCAAATATAACGTTTACCCATTTAGATTATAATCTAAATATTCAAAGTAATCTGCTTTATTTAGAATCTAATTACAATTTTTTATTATATTTATTTAAATATCTTTTTTCTAAAGAAATAGGAAAGCTTGACGTTCTAACCTCTAAAAAATCCCCATGGTATGATTGTGAGTGCACGACTTCTAAGCGGCTAGTTCGCAAGTATGAACGAACTTATCGATCTACTCTCTCTGTATCCTGTTTGAGTAAATGGCAAAATTGTTTCTCTTCTTATCGTTCTCTCCTTTCTAATAAACACTCTTCGTTTTTAAGAAATTCTATTATCTCTTCCTCCAATTCTAAAAATAGGTAGTCTTCTTTATCTAAACTTTTACATAAAAACTCTCCTCCTCCATCTTTCTCTCCTGATGACTATCTTGAATTTCTAACTAATAAAATATCTAATATTAGATCTTCGTCTAATAATAGGCCTACACCATCTTTTACTAAGTTTACTTCTGAATCATTATCATCCTTTTCTCCTGTCACATTGGACCATCTTACAAATATAATTAATTTTATGTCTCCCACTTCTTGTTCTCTAGATCTTATTCCTACAACCCTTTTTAAAGAACTATCCTTTTTATTCTATCCTATTGTTCTTGATTTGGTTAACTTATCTTTGTATACATCTAAATTTCCACCTATCCTTAAATCTTCATTTATTATTCCTACAATTAAGAAGCCTTCTTTTGATCTTGCATCTTTATCCAGTTATATACCTGTATCTAACCTTTCCTTTCTTTCTAAGGTTCTTGAAAAAGTTACTTCTCAACAATTAATCTTCTATCTAGAAAATACTCATTTCTTCCTTCCTCGCAATCTGGTTTCAGAATTGGCCAATCCGCTGAAACTGCTTTACTTAAACTCTATAATGACCTTATTTTAACTTTTGATTCTAATGCTTCTACTCTTCTTTTATGCCTTGACTTTTCATCTGCTTTTGACACTGTCGACCATACTCTTTTATTAAATGTGTTAGATTCTTCCTTTAATATTTCTGGTTCCTCCCTTATCTGGCTTAAATCCTACCTTTCTGAGCGAACTTCCTAAATATCAATTGAATCTTCTCGTTCTTCTTCTGTTCCTTTATCTTATGGTGTTCCACAGGGCTCAATCCTTGGTCCCTTACTTTTTATTCTTTATACCTCGGAACTACCTAATATTATTACGTCATTTTCTTTAAACAGTCAAATTTATGCTGACGACTCCAATATTTATGCATCTTTCACTGACTCTTCTCTTGACCTTACTGTTAATAAAATAACTCTCTGTCTTCAATCTATAATCTCTTGGGCTTCTTCTATGTTTCTCAAACTTAATCCGGATAAATTTGAACTCATATATTTCAATAAAAAATCAAAGTCTTTACTATCTCTTTCTTCTTTAGTTTTGCCTCCTCCCTCTTCACTCTCTCTAAACCCTTCATCTTCCATTCGTAGCCTTGGTTTTATTTTCGATTCTAACTTGTCTTTAGCTCCTCAAATTCTATCTGTCTCTAAATCTTGTTACTTCCACATTCGTCGTATTAAACAGCTTTTTCCTTTTCTCGATGATCCTACTTTGCAACTTCTTGTATCTTCTCTAGTTCTCTCCAGGATTGATTATTGCAACTCTTTCTACTATGGTCTCCCTGATACTACTTTAAATAAAGCCTCAAATTGTGCTGCTCGTGCTCCTAAGTTTTCTCATATTTCTCCTTATCTTCGTTTTGTTACATTGGTTACCTTTAAGATCTTGAGTGACTTTTAAAATATGCCTAAATATGTTTAAAATTCATAACTGTAATGCTCCAAGTTATCTTAAAAATCTAATTAAACAACCCCCTAAATCTGGTCTAAGATCATCTACCTTTAAGCTTTCTTTTCGTTTTCCAGTTAAACACTCTTTTGCTAAACGTTCTTTTTCTTACTGTGGTCCACTTTTATGGAATTCTTTACCTTCTTCTTTAACTTCAACTAAGTCACTCATAACTTTCCGTCGAGGCCTGAAGACGTACTTGTTCGGGACGTGATGGCTGAGCGCTTTTGTTCCCTTAGTAAAGGGCGCTATACAAATCATTAGTGATTGATTGATAAATAAACTCAGCAATTTTTTTTATTTGGCATTTTTAAAATAAAAATTTTGTCTACAGCCTGACAAAACCTCAGAAACAAAATTCTTACAATTTTTTTACGACAGTTTATGGATTTTATGAGTCTCATATTTTAAATATTTCTTTTCATCAGATAGGGCAGTGTAATGGAGAAGAGATAACAATTGACAATTTAATTTAATTTTCCAACTTTATAATAAAGTTTATTTAAACGGGAATTTTTTTAATAAAGTAGAACATGATTATAAAAAATGGAAATTAAACTAGAATAATATACTTATTTAGCTTAAAATACGCTTGTAAAGATTGAACATCTCAGTCAAAAAATATATATTACGTGACATTTGATAATAAAAATAAAGGGCGCTGAAATTTTTTCTCGATATTAAGTTATGTGACAACTAATTTACAAAAAGAAATGAGAATCATTACCAAAACACGAATAAAAAGGTTTGTAGTGGATGAGAAAAAACGATTGAATAGAAAATGTATAAAAAATATATTTGCATAACATCCGAATCAAGTAGAAAGTTTTCAAAATATAAATCGGCAGTTAGTGATTGAGAAAAAAGGTAGTTTAATTGCAGCGAACGATATTCGTCAAAAGTCATTTTATACATATTTTGATGTTTAATGGTTAATTATCAAGAAAAATATTTTTATCGAAGCCGAAATGAGCTTAGATAAGAACATCGAGTTGAAGATAAATATATATAAATGCTTAGCACTAAGAGCTGACTATAAATTATATTATAATAGGTCAATGAGTAGTTTTGAAAACATTACAAAAATAATTGGCCTATCATTGAGGCATGGAACGGACCTTAAAATAATGAGTAACAGCAGCAGCACAATATATCCAATTATTTATGCAAAACTAGAATCAAATGAATACAATGATTGAGAATAGGGAAAAGATAGACATTCACAGTTGAAGAGACTACATTCATCCAGCTTCCAATGTCACTACTGGCCAAAGCACACTTGAATTATAGGGAATATCATACATTGTCATAATTCTCCATATATCATTAAACAGCTTGTGAAAAACGAAAATCTAGAGAAAGACAAAATATATCATTTCGATAAATGTTTCTAGCAGGCAACAAACCACGGAAAATAGAAAGCAAGAGCCCTAAAACCATACACCATTGAACACCAAACTCGCAGTCTCGACAATATTTAACGTCTCAACCCCGACCAACCACTATCTATCCTCTCAACCTCTCCAAATCCTGAACCACTGCTCTATCTCACTTCTGGACAACAGGGACGCCAGTCAGTCTCAGGGTAGTCGTGGTAGAAGACGTTCCAGAAGATGGCGAAGAGGATGAGGAGCAGGAAGGCGGACAAGGAGAGCCACCAAACGACTTTCTCCCAGTGCAGAACATCGATGTTGCGAAGCACTGCAATTCCCATCAAAATGCCTAGTGGGTTTGGATCACAAAAGATGAGTTAATTGTTAATACACATAGCGTTTAGAGCAAGAGAAAATCAAGTGATGCAGATCTTGCTACCGGCTAGGAGTCCAGCAAAGTGAGCTGCGTAAGCGACTCTGTTCTCGGTGTTGTAGTAGGAGTAAATGGCCACTGCTATGTCTAAGGTAGCTGGAGTGAGAAGAAAAAATTTATGGCATTTCGAACTAATTTTTAATAGGAAGATCATTGTATATAAAGTTGTGCCGGAAACCTGATTTATTAGTCTATCGAATACGAATATTCGGACGAAAATAAATAAGATATAAGTGTATAAAAAAACTGAAAAATAAAAATTAGTCTCTGATTTCTTACTTAAACAAGAAAAATACAAAAATATATTATATTTAAAATAAATTACTGTCGCTTCGAAATTAATAAATGAATTTAATGAATTTTCGATTATCACTTGACAATTATCAGAATTTAACCGGAATCAGATTCTGATTGATTTATTATTTCGACTATGAATCAAACAATTTTTCAATATTCGATACCGAATCGAATAATTTTTCTCGTTTCGATGTCTAATAATAAAAAATCCATCTTATCGTAGCCAAACAAGATATTCGGCACAATTCTCATTCCTTCTTGAGTAAAACAGTGATAAAAATTGAGAATCGATTAGTATTTGTCACCAGAACATCACATACCGAAGAGAGACCAGAAGGCAAGCTGGACAGGGCCCGAGGTGATGAATTTGAAAGGACTTTTGAGCCAGTCAGTTTTCATGTTCCTCCAGTTCTTAAGAAAAAGTTTGAATAATGTATTGATTTTGTGCATATAAATAAATAAGTAGATAAATTTATATATAGGAAAAAAAATACGTTAAAATGCAGTAAAGTGTTATTTTTGTGAGATTTTTGATGATAAGGGTTCCCAGCTTGTTTAAAACTAATTGTCGCGCACTGTACTTTGAAGTTATAATTGTGTTACTTGGAACATTTATTTTTTAAATGTTATTTTCTTAACTAATCTTTCTAATGTTATAGTTTTTTATAAAAATCCTACATTTTACAATAGATTTATTAATTAAATTATTTGATTTATTTTAAGATACATTTAAAAAAATGGTTCCTTCATTGAAGGAGTTATTTATTTTAAAAATGTGAGTGCTTGATAATGTGTGTTAGAGGTCTTTAACCTTTTGTACCGCAAAAGTCCATGTATAAAGCGCACTAACTTTTCAATTAAATTACAGAAAAATAAACCTTATACATTTTGTTTGTGATATACAGAGAATTCAAAATTGGCAAAAACAAAAAACCAACCAAGATGATAGTGGCGAAGTGAGCACCAATCAGGGCGTAACAGCCGCCTGAGGCACCCACAAGGAAGGTTTTGCGGTCAAAGACAGAGGTTGCTAAGGAGCCTTGGACAGTTTGAGAAGTGGGTGGATGCAGTAGTGTTAAGATGTTGTTACATTTTCTTTACTATTTGTTTGTTTTTCTATAATACTAAAAACAATGTTCAAAATATATTCTGTCGCTATTCATCAAGACCATTTTGAGACGATTACACAAAACTACTAAATAGATTAATAACAGCTACCGTAAAACACCATGTACAGAACGCAGTCTTTTGCCTCTTATTTTTGTCCTTCAGTTTTCCAATGAAGCAACATTAATTTTTGTATAAGAATGAAATAGTGAATACTTCGGATTTAACTTTCTAGTTTTTGCTTATTATACCTTTTTTCTTCTTTTTGGCATAAAAAACCAGCGTGCTTAATGCTAGGTGTTTTACGGTATTAAATAATTCTAGAAAGCTTTTCCACCACTTTGATGTTAAAACCTGCTATGACTCCGATCGAGTAGACGATGCCGACCCTCCAACCGCGGTGGAAGAGCTCCAGAGGAAGTCCTATCACCAACTGGAAAATCAGGTTCGAGATGAGGTGCTGATAGCTGTGGTGGGGAGAGGTGACGGAGATGATGATGATGTTGTAGAGAGTAAGTGGTTATAGGCAATATATCACTGATGAACTATAAAGGCAAAAAACAAGAAAGACTCTATCATATTTCTAATGTACTTTGCAAAACAGCAAAGAGAAAAGATCGGAAAAATATGAATCAAAAAGTTTGGCAACAGACCCATCATGTATGAACATGTAGGAGAGAAACCTCCACGCCTCGTGTCTGCGGTAGGGGTTGTAGGTGAGGGGGCTGTGCAGGGGAGTCTTGGAGCCATGCTGACTCGCGAGCACTTTATAGACTATGAAGATGATCAGCTGGTGGTGACGGTTGTATCGGAGATTATGGTAATGGATAAGAGTGGGGAGTGAATAGTAAAGAGATTTGAGTTGTAGAGATTGAATTTTTGTAAGTTTATAAAAAGTAATAAAAAGATTAAATAAGATATTTACGGAATAATGAATAAAATAAAAAACTTTCCTACTCAAAAAAGTAAACCTCTATAATGGAGATGCTGATCGTGAACAAGGGTGGTGGACAGCAGGAATAGTGTTCGTGGTGATGGACATCCCTCTCTTGAACCTTCCGAGGCACCACCATGCTCACTGCAGACTGAAGAGCTCTCTGAAAGTGACTGAGTGCTGGCTGGTTATGAGGGTTGACTTCCCTTGCCTGCATCTGTTTAAAGTTAAACTTTAAATGAAAAAGCTATGGTTATTGGTTATGGGGAAGCTAGTGGGAAATGAAATGTGAGATGAATTCAATATTTTTCATACTTTTAGAGATACCAATCCAGTTACCTGTCACTCACCATTCTCTTGAACTCTGTGAAACTAAGGGCGTTGTCTCTGTTGTAGTCAGCAGATTGAAGCAGTCGGATGAAGTGTTCATCACCAGCCATCTTTTCCTCCAGCTCAGAAAGAGGAATAGTCCCTCCATTCTGGTAGTTTTTAAAAAGTACTTAGTGAAAAAAAAACTTGAATATAACATTCATGAGATGCATGTTTTATTTTTATTTTCACCTCATCAAACATCTGCTTGTATTTCTGTAATTTAAATAGGTTTAAACTTTTAAATACTCATTATGCAATAATTTTTTTTTAAATGTTTCAACTTTGATTTAGAATTATATTTCAATCTGAAACTGCTCATTTTATTGAAATGACAAAATCTTCCCTTAATAAATTCCTCTTAAAATTCCCAAACTTCAGCACCAACTTCAAGATGAATTTGTTCTGTGAGTTGCACATTTTCAACTTTACTTTTCCCTTTATCAGCCCTCCGACCCATCTGTCTTGACATACCTTTTGAACTATTTGAAAAGAAAATATAGCTGATTTAAATTAATCATTAATATAATGGGAGAAAAAATAATTATTCATAAAATTCCTATTTCTATCAATGTCAAGATATTTGACATTATTTAACAAACTGTTTCAATTATAAGAAATTTTACTAGAATTTTGACTTCTTTATGTATAAACCCAAATTACCAAAATTTCGGACCGGAACTAAGGTTAAAAAAGTAAATAATACTGCATAAAATTTAAATAGTCCAAGATTACTGTTGATTGACTACTGTGAAATACCGGGTTATTTTTTGAAAACTTCAACCACCCATGCCAAAAGGGTGCTAGTGAGAATTGCCGAAATGTAAATTGCCGAATGAGTTGAAATATTAAAAAGTCTGAATTGCCGAAAGAAATTTTTTTCGACTAGTAAAAATTGCCGAATATTAAAAAATCTGTAATTTTCAAATCCAAATTAAGGCTATTTTATTATTATTATTATATATATTATAAAAAATATTATAAAAGTACTTGGCAATGCAACATAATAGTTAATTGTTGAGAATTTTTATAAAAATATGTGTAAATAAAGATTTATAAAAGTAAAATGACTTTTTATTTCATTTTTGGCATTTAAAGTTTTCTTTATAATCGTTATTATTATTATTATTATTATTATTATTATTATTATTATTATTATTATTATTATTATTATTATTATTATTATTATTATTATTATTATTATTATTATTATTATTATTATTATTATTATTATTATTATTATTATTATTATTATTATTATTATTATTATTAATAATATTATTATTATTACTAATATTATTATTATTATTATTGTTATTATTATTATTATTATATATAAGTACTTGGCAATGCAACATAATAGTTAAAACCGTTACTTCAAATATCTTTGGTTAAATCATTGAAAGAAATTAATATAAAATTAAATTTAGTTCATCAATTAATGTATCAATATTTAATTAAATTCATCAAATAAGTTATTACACATAGATATATAAATCGTTGAATATCATTAAATATATTTCGGCATTTCAACACCCTTTAGTAACTTCGCTTTCGGCAATAAACACTAGCTA
This sequence comes from Piscicola geometra, assembly GCA_943735955.1. NCBI lineage: Eukaryota > Metazoa > Annelida > Clitellata > Hirudinida > Piscicolidae > Piscicola > Piscicola geometra. The sequence continues at coordinate 14,096,582 of OX030955.1, forward strand.
TCTATTCGACAATTTTTATTTCGGCAATTCGCGCGGACACCGCCAAAAGTGCATAGTTTAGTTAGTTTAGGGCAGAGGTGCACAACCCGCGGCCCTTCGGCCTGTTTGATGCGGCCCACAGACAACTAGTCCATTTTGGCTATTTGCGGCCCTAACAGAATTTTAAATCGACGCACCCGCTCATCTTTTTTTAATAGTACTGTTTGCCCTTTGCTAATATCAAACAACAACGAGCGATAATTGGGTTGTTTTAATTTAGTGAGAGTCAAAGCGTAAAATTGAAGCAGAAAATCGTTAGTTTAATGAAGAATGGACAAATGCAGCATTTCAATGGAACAGCTTTGGGCCTAATTTGTCGCGAGTCCATATCTGTAAGGAAGGACTACAATTGCAAAAGACATTATGAAACCAAACACGCTGCTACGTTTGATGATGTGAAAGACGAAGCTAGAAAAAGTATAATTGATCAACTTGTAAAATGATTGTCATCTGAGCAAAATATTTGTACGAAAAAAGTTAATGAAAATAAGACGTGCCGGTTGTGCCGTAGCACAGATTATTGCGCGATTGTCTCGACCATTTACTGATGGTGATTTCGTCAAAAACTGCATGCAAGCCATTTCCAAAGAAGTTTGTTCTGAGAAAACAGACCTTTTCAACAAAGTGCCATTGTCACGGATGACTTTCCAGCGCCGGATGGTTGATTTTCCCAATGACGTTTGCTTGACAAGCTTGCCATTTGCAAGTATTTTTCAATTGCCTTAGATGAGAGCACGGATAACGTTGACACAGCACAGCTTTTGGTTTTTGTTTGTGCGGTGGATGAAAACTGTAAATTAACACAGGAATTAGCAGGAATGGCCTCACTACATGGACATACGACTGGTGCAGATATTTTTGGAAGAGTGAAATATGTTCTTGACGTTCATTGGCCAAAGCTCTGTAGTGTTAATACTGACGGTGCACCCGCCATGACTGGTAAAGAATTAGGACTTGTATGTCATCTGCGATCACATTTGCGAGACTTAGGAATTCTAACAGACACCATCCACGCATACCACTGCATCATACATCAAGAGTCACTGTGTACACGAGTCATTAATTTTGATAATGTTATGAAGTTTGTTTTTAAATCAGTGAACTTCATATGAGCAAAAGGACTTAACCATCGACAATTCAGATCATTTCTTGAAAACATTGGGTCAGAATATCGTGACATACCATATCACACTTATGTAAGGTGGTTGAGTCGAGGAAAAGCTCTAAATAGGTTTGTTGAGTTACGAAAGGAAATCTGTGAGTTCCTTGTTACAAAAGGCAAAGACACAGCTGTTTTTACAGACAAACAGTGGTCGGCAGACTTGGCATTTTTGACAGAAATAACAGAACACTTAAATAAATTGAATCTGCGTCTTCAAGGCAAAGATCACTACATTTTTGAAACGTACCAAGAGCTGCTGTCATTCACCTTGAAGCTACGGCTGATTTGTTAGAATCTGCAATCTGGTAAATTATGTCAATTTCCTTTTTGTTCAGCTTTTCAGAAGGAATGCCAGTGTGACTTCAATAAATACCACGACAGTTTTGAAGCGTTACTAAAGGAATTTAATGAACGTTTTGATGCATTCAGGGAGCATAAGGATTTATTTAACTTCATCCGTGACCCTTTCTCTTGTGCTGTAGAATCCGTACCTGAGCAATGTCAGTTAGAAGTCATTGATCCTCAATGTTCACCAGAATTAAAGTTTGCGTTTCAGCATAACTCCATTTTAACTTTTATGGAAGTCTTATTTCAGTTAAATATGGAGAGGTCAAAGATTTGGCTTGCCGAATCTTGTCTGAATTTGGCAGCACATACGTGTGTTAACAAACGTTTTCAGTCATGAACACAAATAAAAGTAAACTGAGATCATCTTTGTCTGATGATAATCTTTGTTCGATTTTGAGGCTTGTAACAGCAGAACTCGATCGATAAAAAATAATTTAATATATATCCTTGGGGATTTCAATATTAATATATTAAATAGTGTTTGTAATAATATATCAAATGATTTTACCAATTTGATGTCATCATTCAACTTTATCCCACTCATCACTCACCGAACTAGAGTCACTTCATATTCCAACACGCTTATCGACAATATATACACAAATAACCTACAACTACACAAGTCTAATGTTCTTTCCAACGATTTATCCGACCACTATCCTATCTGCACCTTTTCGAAACTACAATTTTAAAAAAAATCTTTCACCCCAAAAAATAATTTCGTATTTTCAGATAGGAATATTTTCAAATTAAATAGTTTTTTGTTATCCAATGATTGGAGCAAGGTTTTGTCTTCTGACGACATAGATTTTGTCACAAAACACTTCATCGAAACAATACAAAGTGGTCTAACTACTCATTGTCAACATAGAAACAGACATAATACTTGCTTGCGTAAACAAGCTTGGCTGACAAAAGCTCTTTTAGTTTCTTCAAAACACAAAAACAAGTTGTATAAATAATGTATTAGCTCTCCAACTGATCTCAATATAATTACTTATAAAACTTATAAAAACTTATTTCACTCTCTTTGCAGAATTTCTAAAAATAAATACAATAAAGAAGAATTAATTAAGCATAAACATAATATTAAGAAAACATGGGATTTAATAAAATATCATTTAAATAACTACAATAAAAAAAATAATATTACATTAAAAATTAACAATGAAATAATTACGGAGAAATCTTCTATCGCAACTATTTTTAATAGTCAGTTTGCTGCTTCTTCTGAAAACAAAAATATTCATATTACAAAATCATACCTGAATAAAAGTCCACAAAATTCTTTTTTTCTCTTAGAAACAGACTTCATTGAAGTAAGCTCTATCATTAAAACCATTTCAAATACATCTAGTTGTGGCGATGACCAAATTTCTAACAAACTTTTAAAGAAAATTCCACCAAATATATTAATTCCACTTACACATCTAATTAACGTATCTCTTAAAACAGGTTCATTTCCTTCTCTTTTTAAATTATCCAAAATTATTCCAAAACATAAAAATGCTTTAGAAAATGATTCGAACAATTATAGACCCATATCACTATTATCTTCTATATCAAAAATTTTAGAAAAAATTGTTTTTAATCGACTTAATAATTTCATAGAAAACGAAAATATTCTATCACCTAGCCAATACGGTTTCACAAAAGGCAGTTCTACGGAACTAGCCATTTTGGATGTTGTGCATCATGTTGCTACTGGTATTGATTCTCGCTTACACACATTAGGTATTTTCATTGATTTTTTAAAGGCATTTGATACCATTAACCATTCTATCTTGCTTGATAAATTGTTTCATTATGGAATACGTGGAACATGTCACAAATGGTTTTGTGAATATTTAGGAAATCGTTCCCAATATGTATACATTGATGGTGTAACATCTAACACACTAAAGATTAACACTGGTGTACCGCAAGGATCTATTTTAGGACCTTTGTTATTTAACATTTATGTTAATGATTTAATGAATTTTTCGAAATTGGCAAATTTGTCCTTTATGCTGACGACACTACAGTATTGTTCCAAGACAAAAATGTTAATAATCTTATTTTAAAAGCAAATACTTTTCTTAGTTTGTTACATCAATGGACAATTGACAACCAACTCAAAATCAACTATGCAAAAACATGCAGCATTCTTTTGGCCCTAAAATAAAAACAAACATTATTAATTATACACTTACAATTGATTCTTATATTATAGAGAGAGTCGATTATACAAAATTCTTAGGTATTTATATAACCAGTAATCTTTCTTGGAATGAACATATAACGTATATATCACAAAAACTTTCAAAAAATATTGGTATTTTACATAAACTTAAACACAATTTACCATCTCATATAATTAAGTTACTCTATTCTACTTTAATTCTACCTTACTTGACCTATTGTCTCCCTTTATGGGGACTTGCTTGCAAAACTCATTTACATCCTTTAAATGTTATACAAAATAATTTTCTTAGAGTCCTGTTTAAATTACACTCTCATGACCACATATCTCATCTGTATCTTCCAGCTCAAATTTTAACAATCAATCAGTTAAACATCTTTAAAACCTATATTCTTTTTCATAAACTTATAATTTAGTTTAGTTTAGTTTAGTTTAGTTTAGGGAGTTAAAACCACGCAGATCTTTTGACCTCTATAATGGTTATAAAAATAATAATAATAAAATAAATATATCTTTATGTTTATGTATTTGAATTATAGTCGCACTTATAGTTGTACATCATGGGATGGTTTTCCCAGTATTTATCTAATTTTCTTTTAAATTTATCTGTATTTTTAGCTTTTACGATCTCATCAGGCAAGCTATTCCAGACTGTTACCACTCTATGAGTATAAAAAAATTTTCTTGTATTCTTTTGGCACTGTTTTTTGGATAATTGTAGTGAATTACCTCTTGATTGCCTTGTATTAATAATGAAAATATCTTCCGTTATTTTACTATCATATTTATTATTAAGTATTTTATAGGTTTCGATCATGTCCCCTCGAAGTCTTCGGTATTTTAATGTTGGTAACTTAATTACTTTAAGTCTATCGTTGTAAGTCATGTCTTTTAGTCCAGGTAGCATTTTTGTAGCCCTCCTTTGTACACCTTCTATGCAATCAATCTGATTCTTCAACGAAGGACTCCACACACTGCTAAGATATTCTAGATGGGGCCTAACTATACCTTTGAATAATAATCTAAATGTTTTTATATCAATAAATTTAAACGTTCTTCTTATTAGCCCTAATAATTGGTTAGCTTTATTTACTTGTTTTTGTATGTGTATATGGAATTTTAAATTCTTGTCTATAATTACACCAAGTCTTTTTCATACTCTATACTTTCTAAAACTACCTGACTTCCTTCATAATCCTGCATAGAATAAACTCTTTCTTCCTTTTTATTTCTGTATAACTGCAATAGTTTACATTTATGCGGATGAAGTCTCAGGTCCCATTGTACACTCCATTCCACTACTTTGTTTATATCTTCTTGTAGCTTTGTTTGGTCCTTTATTTCATTAATTTGTTGATATATTTTACAATCATCAGCGTACATAAATATATTTGAACTCACTCTCTCTGGCAGATCGTTGATAATTAAAACAAATAATAATGGACCCAAGACTGATCCTTGGGGAATGCCACTTTTTACTTTTACCCATTGTGATTTAACACCATTAACATTAACCCTCTGTACCCTATCATTTAGAAAATTACTTATCCACCTGCATGTTTTATAACCAATTCCATAATTTTCTAATTTATATATTAATTTTTTATGCGGTACCTTATCAAATGCTTTCATAAAATCAGTGTAAATAACATCGATTACCCCTCCTTTGTCTAAAATACTAGTCCAATTATCCATTACCATTAGTAGTTGTAATGAAGTCGACCGTCCTCCAATAAAACCATATTGTCTTTTGCTAAATAAATCATTTAAATTCATATGTTGTTCTATTCTTTTTCTCATTACTTTTTCCATTATTTTACAGGTTATACTAGTTAAACTAACTGGCCTATAATTTGATACCTCTTTTTTATCTCCTTTTTTAAATATCGGTATTATTTCCCCTTTTTTCCAATCTCCTGGTATTATACCGCTATTTAATGAGCTATTAAAAATGTTACATAAGGGTGTATGTATTATATTTATTAATTTTGATAATACTATGGGATGAACACCATCTGGACCTGGGGCTTTTGTTACATTTATTTCTTTTAATAAGTTATAAACTTCATCCCTTGTGACATCTCCATCATTAGATCTTTCTTTAAATGTTATATTATCTATTCTGTTAAAATTTTCATTACTTTCCTCTGTAAATACACTTTTAAAGAAATTATTGAGACACTCTGCCTTTTCCAAATCAGTTGTCGCAATGGTCATCGATCCGTCACATCCTATTAGGTGCAGCTCGGATATGCCACTCCGAGTTTTTCTTTTGGAATTTATAAATGCCCAAAATTTTTTAGGATTAGATTTTGAACATAACGCAATTTGACGCTCCTGTTGTTTCCGTTCTATTATCATTGCTTTTTTTGCTTTGTTTCTTGCTATTTTGTAAAGTTCATAATTTTTATTGCTTCTTTCCTTTATATAACACTCCCATTGTCTATGTTTTTTTCTCAAAAATTTTCTTGTATCTTTACTCAGTGGGGTTTTGTATAATCTCTCTTTGTTTGTCTTTATTGGTGTATTTATATTTATGACATTATTTAGTTTATTCATAAATAATTCAAACTGATCGTTTGTATCTATATTTTCCATTAATACATCCCAATCGATATTCATTTCTTGTTTTATTTTTTCAAAATTAGTCTTTTTATAATTTAACTTTATCACATTAGATTTAATAATTTGCGTTTGACAAAGTAGTTCAAAAGACATAACAATATGGTCGCTTTTTCCCAAAGGGTCAAGAAAATTATGATTTTCTATATTATTACGTTCATTAGTTAGTATTAGGTCTAGTAAAGATGGCTCTTGTTTGTTTCGGAATCTCGTAGGTTTGTCAACTACTTGTTCCAGAAAACAATCTCTAATGCATTCCACGAACTTTTCACTTAATTTATCTTTACTTAACATATTACACCAATTTATCCCGGGTAAGTTAAAATCTCCAGTAATTAGTATATGCGTGAATGATTAATTATTAATTTCGTAAAATAAATTAATTAAATTGTCTAAGTTAATATCATCTGATGATGGACTTCGATAAATACATCCAAAAAGAATTGTAACATTATTCTTCATTGTTATTTTTACAAATATATTTTCTTTATATTCTACGTTCATTTTTACTTCTGTTGCATTTAATTTTTTTTACATATATTAATATACCCCTTGAATTAGTTATTGTTAAATTGTGAGGGAAAGTATCAAATCCTCTAAAATTAAATTCATTTATTAAAGTATTATATTTTACATTCTTTGCCAGAACTTCCGTAATCATTATTATATCTGGATTATCATCCATAAATCTACTTCTAAATTCATCAAGTCTTTCTCAATTGAACTAACATTAAAATAAATTAAACTTTATAAATCATAAAATAAAACTTAAATTACATTCAGAGTTAAATAATGAAATTAAAGAGTATATAACAGGCGTATACTTAGTTGATAAAGCCATCTCAATAGTAATAAGATTTAAGATTCACTTTTTTGGTTCTTATTCAGAATCCCGCTTGTATAAACTGGAACCTAAATGATCAGCTTCTCTGAACAATAACCATTTTAACCTGTGATTTTTTTCAAAAATTAGTGCGTATTATAAGTATTGTTTCACAGTAAATCAGGTTTGAAAATACTACTATTGGCACACTGCTAGACAGGAGTGGCGATTTGCTCCAAATCTTGGGGGAGGGAAAGGTTCTACCCACCATAGACGGCGAACGGGGAGGGAGAGGGGGGGTTTGGCGTTTGCACCATTAAGGTGGACCCCTTCACTACCAAAAAGTAAGGGGGTCAGGACCCCCCAGAATCGCCGCGTATGCCGCTAGTGAGTCTATATAGCTTTATCATCCCCCAAGTTAAAAGAATGCCAGAGATAGATTCATCAATCTCTATAATTTCTTCCTACGTTTAATCTTAGGCAACTACTCATGTTTTATCTTAGGCTCCTATTCATGTTTCATCTTAGGCAACTATAACCATGCTACACATCCATGGTTACAGCAGGCTAATCACTCAATTATTATTTATACTATTTGCACATAATCAAACTGTAGTGTATTACCTAATCGAGAATAATAAAATAAAAGTTATATTCTATCGAAGGTGAAAAAAACAAAAAAACGTGATCTCCCAACTTTTAAACTATTCTTCTAGAAATCGGGTTTTCAATTATTATAATTGAATGAAGCAACTTTCCGAAACGAAACCAACATAAAAATATGCTAAGAAAACGTATGCATGATTAAAAAATGTAAAAAAAATTAATGTATACATCGCATAGCTGTAAGTAAGCAAGTTCGATCTTTGAAAACGGTTCATCTTGAGCAACCTCCCCCTATAAGTTTTATATATTTTAGTATTATATATATATTATATTTATATGATTACCCTTACTTAAAACATTAGCATCTTTAGCTCTGTTTCTTTCAGCCCTGATTCTTTTCTTTTTTCTATTTTATTTCATCAAGATTTTCAAAGAAAACAAATAGTTTGTAGCTTATTCTTTCGCATTAATCCCTTTAATTATAAAGGTAGTAAACTCAAAAAAGACTTGGCAAGATTAAAAAATACTCAAAAAATCCGTGAAAATATTTAGCAAGAGGCCATCCATAAAAGACGTCCACAAAATTTTTGCTTTTTTATACCCTCCCTCTCTCCTTGTCCACTTTTGTTCAGTTTTGACTTAACCTCCCTCCCCCCCTAGTTGTGGACGTCCAAAACATATAAGTGCCAGAACTTAAATCAATGAATATATTTGGAAAATTTTCAACAATATAAAGAGTATTTGTTTAAAAATATTTATTTAGAAATTCCAGTTATTTTCAGAAAAAATTCTTAATCTAATAATAACTGTTCAAAATCATTTTAGTAAATCAGTGTAATAAAAATGTAATAAACAAATTATCCACCATCGTTCAATCAACAGAAAATTCTGACTTCAGACATTCAAAAATGTTTCGTATAATTAAAACATCTGTTTTTGAATCTTCAATTGCTAATTGAGTGGCAGCCCCTTCTGATTCCTCTGCCATATGTTCACTAGCAGGAATATTGCAGTGGACGACCTTATGTTTTTTTAATGCCGCCTGTGATAGAAAATATTTACCACAGAAACATATTCTCTTGGAAATTTTACCAGCCACCGATGGACAATAGAGAATGTCTAAATTTTGGTGCATTTGTTTCATAAAAAATAGTTTTTTTAGGTTAAGATTGCATTTTTTAATTTAAATACATTTTGACATTGTTTTCGGGAAATAATTTTCTGTCCTATATCTAATTTAAAAGTCAAATTCAAATTTCAGTCATTTTTTCAACCCCAACACAGAATAAAAATCATTAAAGATTATCTGGAAAAACTTTAAGAATTGGTATTTGAAAACATATTTAACAACATATTTAAAAAATAATATTCAAGCGTATTAATTTATGCAAAACTTCTGCACTCAAAATACACTACGACGTGGATATCCACTTTGTCCTAAACCCCATCCCCCCTTGTCCACTTTAGTCCACTTTTTGCTGAACCCCCTCTCCCCCCTTTTGTGTGGACGACTTTTGTGGGTGTCCTTCAATGACATTTTTTTACGAGCGTTAGTTATGTGACACAAAATATATCAAAAGATGAATAAAGAGGCTTGTAGTAGATGAGAAATAATAAATAATTGTGAAAATACAAAAAAAAATATTTGCATAATCTATGAGTCAAGATAGAAGTTTTCTAATAATAAATCGGCAGTTGTTCAGGGAAAAAATTGAGAAAGAAATATATTTAAAATATTGGAGAAAAATTCGATAGATCGAGGAAGGAATGAACGCATAGCTAGTAAAGTGTTTAAATATGGAAGAAAAAGTTTCAATGAAACCGAGATAAACTTTAGTTAGAATCAAAAACTAAAGATAAAAATATATAAATGTTTTACCCTAACAGTCATGGAGAAAAACTTTTCCGTCCAAATGAGTGATGGAAGAAACAAAATGCCAGTCAATTGAGAACTTTTTCGGTAAAAATTTCGGGTTATTTGAAATAAACATATTTAATTTTTATTTTATATTTTAAACATGCAAATATTTAGTTTTATATTATATTCCCTTAGTTATCCAATGATAATATGAGAGTCAAATAATTACGAAGACGTGAAAATAAGGCAAATGAGAACATTGCTAGTTCAAGTGACTGCACCCATAATAATCCTCATATCCTGCCAAAATCATAATATAGAAAACTTGATGCAAGAATTGTAAGAATTCTTCAGAATTCATGGAATCTTGATTTTGAAAAAAAATCGATATGGAAGCATAATATCAAAATATGATAAATATTCCTAGCAAGCAATGAAAAAAGAATAAGAAGAGTTCTAAGCCAACTGGTATTTTAAAAAATTGAGCTCGCAAAATATCTATCCTCTAACCTCCCAACCCTAAACCAATGTCTGCTGGACAACAGGGATTCCAGTCAGTCTCAGGGTAGTCGTGGTAGAAGACGTTCCAGAAGATGGCGAAGAGGATGAGGAGCAGGAAGGCGGACAAGGAGAGCCACCAAACGACTTTCTCCCAGTGCAGAACATCGATGTTGCGAAGCACTGCAATTCCCATCAAAAGGCCTGGTGGGTTTGGATCACAAAAGATGAATTCGAAGCGTTCTGAGCATGTATAAACCTAGAAATTATTGCTACCAGCTAAGAGTCCAGCAAGGTGGGCTGTGTAGGATGTTGTTTTCTGGTTGTTGTAGTAAAAGTAAATAGCCATCCCGGTGTCTAGAGTAGCTGAAATGAGAAGATAAGGGGTCACTGAAAATTTAGGGTAGTTGCAATACTATTTCAAACAAAACTACAAAATGGGATGCATTGAAGATACAGCCGCACCTATTTACACTAGAGCACTACGAACCAAAGAGAGACCAGAAGGCAAGCTGGACAGGTCCAGATGTGAGGAATTTCAAAGGGCTTTCAAGCCAATCAATTTTCATGTTATTCCAATTCTTTAAAAAATGTTCAAAAAATTTATAAATACTTTATGTTTTATTAATGCGTAAAATTGTATTTCCATTAAAATGATATAGAAAAATAGTTCACCATTAGCCAAAACTAACTAATAAATATAATTCTTCCCATGACAGTAAAAAAATGCAAAAATATTCACCCTACATCACAACACTCCATCATACACTTACCAAGATGATAGTGGCGAAGTGAGCCCCAATCAGGGCGTAACAGCCGCCTGAGGCACCCACAAGGAAGGTTTTGCGGTCAAAGACAGAGGTTGCTAAGGAGCCTTGGAGAGTTTGAGAAGTGGATTAATTCAATAGTTTTGAAGTGTTGTCACATTTTTGAATAATCATAAAAAAAATTTTAAGATTAAAAGAAAGATATGAACATAGTTTATTTTTTATAATAATACAAATTAAAAGTACCGTAAAATACCAATATATTCGCACATTTTTGAATACTTGTTTATTGTTTTCAAATTTTCGAAAATAGAGATATTTGTACAAATAATTCCAAAAAATCCTACATTCTCAAATATTGAAGTTCACTGCTCATTAATCTTTCTATTCTTAGTCAAATTGAATTAGTCATAATGTTTTATAAATTTATGAGTATTATTACTATAAAAAACATTCTTGTTTTTAAAATTTATGTCCAAACCATGGGCCCAAAAAATAGTTTTCGAAAAATTACTGTATCTGAGCAATCTGGTAATTTACAGTATCATTCAACATATCTCGTGTCAGATTCAAGGCCATTCTGAGGTTAGACTATCAAAGTACTCAAACAAATCATGAAAAATCGTTATTTTTTTAGTTCAGCACAAACCTGCTATGACTCCGATCGAGTAGACGATGCCGACCCTCCAACCGCGGTGGAAGAGCTCCAGAGGAAGTCCTATCACCAACTGGAAAATCAGGTTCGAGATGAGGTGCTGATATCTGTTATAGGGGTAGACGGGCTTATATAAATTATCAATTAAATATTTGAAGATTCGATGTGAGATTTAAACATTTTGAAATTTGATTTCATGGGAAAAAGTGAGATTCAATTTGATATTTTCATCTTTGGGATTCGAGTCATTTTAGAGACGATCTGAGATTTTTACAAGAGATTTGATTTAAGATTTTCCTATCGCTCCATAGACTATAAGCAGCGATTCTTTAACCACTCGGTTATTCGTTTGCTTTTATTCATTAAATGAATAGAATAAATCAATAAAAAACTAAAAAAACTAATAAAAAGAGGTTAGAATATATCAATATCCATTTGAATGAAAGTTTTTGCCCTTAGCAGTGCTAATTAAGAAAAGGACGTCGGCTCTTATATCAATAGGAATTAGGATGCCTATGAAAAATGTATTATCATTTTCCAATAACTCGTGTTTTATTTTCTTTCAGCTAAGATTTTGAACGAAACAAGAAAATGTTGAGTCAGTAAATGATCTTGACCAAACAACGAGCTATGTGGAACGCACCAAAAAAGGGTGTGAACTTTTATTTTTGCTCCAAGAATCAGAAACAAAAACTAGAGTAGTTTTCAAAAATAATTTCTGAGCTGGAACTCTAATAACTGCTGCAGAATAAAGCGAATGAGATGATCCCGAAATGAATTGAGAACGGATGCAGTGCAGTCAAATAGTAGTTCACGGATGCTGAACTTCACTTTTATCTTTGTTTATTGTTTTCGCTCAGCTTCGTTTGTCATTCGAGCTCATTTCTAAAATGTTTTTTCATTTTTTTAGAGCCAGCAACATGTCTATCGGACTCTTTTTCTTCTGTTCTTAAAGTTACTCCGTCTTCTTGAACGGTGATCATGGTGAGAGCTTCAAAAAAGGCAATGTCAAATAATTTCTGAAAACTTTCTATAAGTTTACGCTCGTTGATTTTGTTTTGTCCAAGTCATGTGAAGATCTTTTATTTTTGCAAAAGACTGTAAAAATATGAAGTAAATGATTCTTAACAAACCCATTATGGATGAACATGTAGGAGAGAAACCTCCACACTTCGTATCTGCGGAAGGGGTTGAAAGCGAGAGGGCTGTGCCGAATGGTCAGAAAGTCATTCTGGTTCATGAGTACTTTGTAAACAATGAAGGCGACCAGCTGGTAGGGGTAGTGAAAGTTAGTAAATTTGGAAAATATTAGTGAAAAGTGTTTTCAAGTGAAATGTAATGAAAATTAAATTAGTCAATAAAATGCAAAAAAAGAAAATGACTAGAACAGAAGAGACAACCCTTATCTGAAATAGATTAAAACACAAGATACCACCTCCGCAATGGAGATGCTGATCATGAATAAGGGTGGTGGACAGTAGGAATAGTGTTCGTGGTGATGGACATCCCTCTCTTGAACCTTCCGAGGCACCACCATGTCTACTGCAGCTTTTAGAACCTTCTGAACTTTGCTGACTGCTGGCTGACCTTGCGAATTGACTTCCCTTCGTCGCATCTGTTTTTCGAATACAGAAAGATGCTAGGATTAAAAAAAATGTTAATTGAGAAATCCTTTACCTATTCTTTAATTAAGAAATTTATTGCACTCCACTCACAGTTTCCTTGAATTCCTTGAAACTAAGGGCGTTGTCTCTGTTGTAGTCAGAAGATTGAAGCAGCTGAATGGAGTGTTCATCACCAGCCATCTCTTTCTCCAGCTCAGGAAGGGGAATAGTTCCTCCATTCTTATAGAAAATTTTAAAGATTATTAAATATGCTGAATATAGATTCATGAAATCGAAGAAATTATATTTATGAGACAAATTTTATTATTAATTGTTCTCTCATCGAACTTCTTCCTGCTCATCTGTTATTTTAATAAAGTGTATTATACACTTAATTCCTCGCTAGCTGCTAGGCGATGCAGAAATTGAGCTCACGATGTTCGGCGTAACGAGTCTTAAACATTACACCATCACCATTCAATACCCAAAGACATTAATAAATTATAGTCATTATGTGATCTTTCAAATTATTTAACATCATTTCAACTTTGATTAAAACTTTAAAAGTATATATTTCACCAAAAATTCACCATGTGACCAAATCAATAAAATCTCTACTGACATCTTTCTTTTTCTAAAAATTCATATAATTCTATACAGACCATCAGCACCAACCTCAAAGCCAGACTGCTCCGGGTTATTATCCACCTCATCCTTTTCTTTTTCATCCAGTCGTTCTTTTTGTCTTGACATACTTTTTAAACTTTTAGAAAAATATAATATGTTAATGATTTATCTGTATTACTGAAGAAACTATTTATTTATAACATTTATTTTTTTCGCAGCTGAAAAGTTAAATTCATAAGTATTCAATTGTACAAAACATAAAATTTAAAATGAAAACCAACTCTGTTTTTTTTGTAGCCACTAGTATAATCTATAAATGTTGAATACTTGAAAGATTCTTATCTCACAAATACTTCACGATTTAAAAAAAGAACCTAATGAAACTTAGCTCTGTATTTAAAAAAAAGTGAAAAGTTCTACATAAAAGTTAATATATATTCATAGATTGATTACCGCAAGTTACATATTTAGTATATCCGCTTATATTTATTAGAGATCACTGTGTGCAACGCTGTCTTTCTTCTTTAGAGAAGTGACACTAGAACTGTATGACCAAATGAATAACATTTTAAAAATTTATAATTGACAAGATCGCTTGCACGTATGAACAAAAGTTTTTTTTAAATAATTTTTTGTCTTATGTGAAGAAATCGAATTTCTGTTAATTTATGTAGTTTCAAGGCTCCAATTATTCAACAGTCTGTTGTTTTGTAAATTTCAGATTAATCATCTTATTTTGCTGAATAAGGCTCGAAAGAAAAGTGCGTCAAACATAGCTTCTATGGGTGGAAATCCTGGGGGGGGGGGGTCCTGGGGTCCGGACCCTCCCACTTTTTGGTAGTGCGGGGTCTACTTTAATTGTAGTGACTCCAGGACACCCCCAGGATCGCCATCTATGCTGGGTAAGAACCCTCAAGATAAGCATCTGATCGCCACTTTTAATAGATTCTTATTTATGGTGTGGTAATTGCCGCAGTGAAGACGCACAAGGTCTATTCTATACCATTTTGCCAGTAGCAGTACCTTTTTGAGTGCGCTCAATTACATTGCAGGATAACTGGGCATGGGGAGATGGGGCTCATAAACTCAGTAAGAAAACCCATCTAAGCGAAAGAAAACCCTGATAACCTTACTTCCACTGTACAGTAACTATTTTCAATTTGGAACTGGGCTACGGGAATCTACACAGAGGAAAAATCGAATGATTCTCAGACTTTAAAACAGAAGTAGTCATTAGTGTTTACGTTGGGAGCCTTTAGGCAATGAGCTGCAGGATAAGGCTATTCAAGTCAATTGAGCGAGTGTCAAACAATGTTTCGTGCCGAAATTATTTATGTAGGCACGGGTACCTGCGTGCAATTTTTCTACATACAGCCCTACTCTATGTAGCAGTAGCTCATCCTGGGTGCAAAGAGATTTTCAAGACTTGAAGGTTTTCTCCACTCAGATCCGAAGCAAGCATGCGTGAGAAAAATTTTGACAACTTCTTTTTCTTCTTTCAAATAGAACTAGAAGTTTTGTGTGTATCTCACGCGTCAAGAGTAAAATGTTGCACGCTTCTGAAATCTTGGTTGTCACTAAAAAACATTTAATCGCCTTCAACGCAATAACCGTGCCATGATCGGTTGGATGTCCAAATTATCATAGTTTTATAAATTAGTATTTTTTATAATTTTTAAAAATTAATATTTAATTTTTAACTGCTGAAAGTTGTAAAATGTACTAAGATTTTATATTGAGCTTCTTGAGATATATGTGTCTATTGTTCTGTTGAAGCTTCTAATAATTTTTTCATCTGTTGTTGAAATTTTTTCATATTTATAATAATATATATACTCTATATACAATATATAGTCTATGTAAAATATATACTTCATATACTAAATACAGTCTAAGTAAACTATGTACTCTATATACTATTACTACTACTACTACTACTACTACTACTACTACTACTACTACTACTACTACTACTACTACTACTACAACTGCTATAACTACTACTACTACTACTACTACTACTACTACTACTACTACTACTACTACTACTACTACTACTACTACTACTACTAATACTACTACTACTACTACTACTACTACTACTACTACTACTACTACTACTACTTCTACTACTACTACAACAACTACTACTACTACTACTACTACTACTACTACTACTACTACTACTACTACTACTACTACTACTACTACTACTACTACTACTACTACTACTACTACTACTACTACTACTACTACTACTACTACTACTACTACTACTACTACTACTACTACTACTACTACTACTACTACTACTACTACTACTACTACTACTACTACTACTACTACTACTACTACTACTACTACTACTACTACTACTACTACTACTACTACTACTACTACTACTACTACTACTACTACTACTACTACTACTACTACTTCTCCTTTATCGAATAAAATAATCTAAAATTTAGAAAAGTTCTTACACTAGTTTGAAGTTTTTTTATATTTGACAAATCAGAGTAGAATGAAATTCTCAAACTTGAATGACAATTTTAATATAAATATTTATAGAAGCATTCAATTATAGACTATATTACTTAGTCCCGCACTTTTTTTGAGATGAAACGTTCTGAAGTCGGATGAGTTGTGTTTTCCAAAACCTTGGTTTTGTGAACTATACATTTGGCAACCGGTACATTTTGGTCAAAGTCTACAGCCTGGCATTTTTCACAGCCCTGATCTGTGCACCAAGCAAGACAATCCGTGAAATTAGGCATGTTTAATACGTAGACACCATCCCTGTCTTGGAAATTGCCAACTCGTTCATAATCAGCCGGCCCTGAAAGTGTGCTTTAAGAGTCATAAAAATGATTGTTAGAGCAGATGATTTTTAGTTTTTAACTCCATATTAATCAAATCAGGATATTATTCAATAATTTGTAATCGAAAAATGATATTATTCAATAATTTATAATCGAAAAATGATATTATTCAATAATTTATAATCGAAAAATGATATTATTCAATAATTTATAATCGAAAAATGATATTATTCAATAATTTATAATCGAAAAATGATATTATTCAATAATTTATAATCGACAAAATGTAGCTTACATGGATTATATATATCATAGTGTTGTATTTAGAATTAATGTGTTTGATTTTGAATTGGTGGTGTTGTATTCGACATCGATGGTTTTTATTATTTATTAATATGATTTTGTTGTTGAAGATGATGCTAATGTTGTTTTTATTTTTGTGTCGAAAAGTTGAACACCAATGCAACTCACAAAAGCACCTTGTTGAGTTTGGCGACGTCTCCGTTAAGTCTGGCTGCAGCTTGAGGAGGGGAAAGAAGGACAAAAGGTGGAAGAGTGTGCGTGTGCGTGTGCTGGTTCTGAAGACATGGTGGTGGTGACAGTGCGTTTGTGTCGAACTGTCATGCGTTGTATTGCCTTCAAGTATTAACAATATGTTCTTGAGGTTATTGAGATATTGTTTCAAACGTTTTAGAAAATTAGTTTTCACATGAGTTTTTAAGCCTGTACCATTTTAAATGGTGGCGTTTTCGCACTGTGGCGTTTCCGATTGTAATTCGTCATTAATATAATGTTGATTGTAATGAAAAATGGTCCAGTCCCACTTATAGATAAGGAATAAAATATATAATCATTTCAAAAATCCATTTTAAATAAAATTTCAATTTTTCTGAAACATATTTTAGTTGATTAGAAATTAAAATTTGACAAACCACAATTGATTTTTCTTAGTTTGGGAGTATTAAGAGGAATAAATTAATTAATGACTGAACTTACCTCACCAAAAAAGATTCAATTAATTTATTCATTTATAATTATACAGGTTATAAAGTTGCTGAATGATATAATATTAATTTATAAAATATCAAAAGATAATACTTTTTTTTATCATAGTTGGTCCTGAGGCTCGTCCGGGGTTACGCCATGTTGATAATATTCGTTATTGTATTGTATTGTAGTTTATTGTATTTTATTGTATTGTATAGATGGCCTGGCCCCACCACCAATATTTTAGAAGAGTCGGCGTCTATGGCGGCGTCCATTGTTTATCTTGATATCATAGTTGGCAACCTAAATATAATCTATATGCAATTTCACCAAATTTGAAGCTGTTTTAAGCTGACTTTTTGTAGTGAATTCACCACAGACGTTAAAAAAAGCATCTGAAGACTTTTTACATGAATGCGATTGCCGATTTATTATGTACAAGGTACAGTAAAACTTCTCTTATGCGACCCCTCTAACGAGCGCAATCCCTTCTTATACGATTTCAAAAGAACGGATTGTTTTTCCATTAAAATCACCTCTCAAGAACGGAAACCTCTCTAAAGTGTAATAAGGACAGGCTTATACGTCAAATTTAATCCCTTTATGCCATTTTTTGAAAACATTTAGTGCTTTTTTAAAATAATTAGTTTCCGTGAACGTCCATGATCACTCAATATATATTTTGTTATTTAAGACTTAAGTACACACCTTTTTATTGAATAGTCTTAAAATGTTGATGTTTTTTCTACATTCATTGAACGGAGAAATGTTCTAAAACCCAGCTTATTAGATGCAATTTCATGGATCGACGACAATACAAAAATGTTTTTTTCAACTGTGGCTTTAAAAGTGGAAATTCTAGTTGTTGTTGGCATTTATCTATCTCGTGAGATGATGATAGCGCTCTGATGTGTTCTTTGACGGCAGCTTCTAGAGTGGCTCAGCAGACCGATCCTGGATCGACAGTCTCTGCTGCAGCGGCTGCAGGTGAAGTCGGATGGAGGATCGAGAGCCTGATTCTGCTGCCTCATTTTTCTTCTTTGTCTTTGTGATTCCAGATGTTGCCTGCGTTCTTCCTCGCCCTTTTTGATGCCTTTGTGGACAGTCTAGCGCCAGCCCCTCTGATCATCGGCTAGCTCTTCCCATCTGCCAGGGTCGATACCCGTAAGTTTGAAGTCGCGTTTACAGACGTCTTTGAAACGTAGTTGCGGGCGACCAACTGGACGGTGTCCTGTAGCCAGCTCGCCATAGAGGATGTCCTTGGGTATGCGACCTTCTTCCATTCTAGGCACGTGACCCAGCCAGCGTAAACGTCTTTGGCATAGAAGGAGATGTATGCTGAGTGAGTTGGCTTGATTGAGTACGGCTGTGTTGGTGACTTTGTCTTGCCATGTTATGCCAAGGATGGGTCGGAGACAGCGAAGATGAAAGCTTTCGAGACGATCTTCTTGCCTGGCATAGGTGGTCCAGGTTTCGCTGCCATACAACAGAGTGCTGAGAACGCATGCCTGGTACACTTTGAGCTTGGTGTTTCGTGTCAGTTGGTTGTTGGTCCATACACGTTTGCTCAATCTGGCCATGACGCTGGCTGCTTTGGCGAGCCTCTTATCAATCTCAATGTCGAGGGATAGGCTGCTAGTAACGACGGAACCCAAGTATGTGAACTTGTCAGTGGCCTCCAGCACCTGATTGTCGATTTTGATTGAGGGTGGAACAAGAATGTCTTGACCCATGATGTTGGTTTTCTTGATACTGATGGTCAGACCGAATTCCCTGCAAGCCTGAGCAAAGCGATTTATCAGCTGCTGAAGGTGTTCCTCCGTGTGTGACACCAGGGCCGCATCATCAGCGAACAGCATGTCTCTGATGAGGACAGTGCGAATTTTTGTCTTTGCTCTTAGGCATGCCATGTTCAGCAGTTTCCCGTCACTTCTGGTGTGTAAATTGACACCTTCGGCAGACTCTTTAAATGCAAAGTTCAACAGCATCGAGAAGAAGATACCGAATAATGTAGGTGCTAGCACACAACCCTGTTTGACCCCACTCTTGATTCTGAAGGGTTCTGAGGTCTCCCCATCGTAGCTGACCACACCTTGCGTGTTTTCGTGATAAGAAGTTGTAATGTTGAGCAGCCGAAATGGACAGCCAATCTTCTTGAGTAGCCGGTCGAATGCCTTAGTTAGGTCGATAAAGGCGATATACAGCGGCATCCGCTGCTCTCTGCACTTTTCCTGGATCTGACGCACGGAGAAGATCATGTCGACTGTGGATCTTCCTGATCTGAAGCCACATTGCGATTCAGGATACACACGACTTGCTAGGACTTGGAGACGGTTGAGGACAACGCGTGCGAAAGCTTTACCCACGACGTTAAGCAGTGAGATGTCCCTGTAGTTGTTGCAGTCGCTGCGGTCGCCCTTGTTCTTATACAGGGTGACAATCTTGGCATTGCGCATGTCCTGTGGAACTCTACCTTCTCTCCAAAATAGGCAAAGGAGCTTGTGAAGTGGTTCTAGTAGAGACGGTTTACCACATTTGATTATTTCTAGTGGGATGCCATCGTCTGCTGGTGCTTTTCCACTCTTTAAGGCATCAATAGCTTTGCTGAGTTCGTCCATGGTCGGCTCGACATCCAGCTCTTCCAAGACTGGCAAGTCTTCGATAGCGTTCAATGCTATCTGAGTCACAGAGTTTTCTTTAGAATAAAGTTCCAGATAGTGTTCGACCCACCTTGCTATTTGCTTGTCTTTGTCTGTGATGGTCTCTCCTGATTTGGACTTTAAGGATGCTGTCTTTGCTGACTTGCCTGTTGCTTTTTTGATGCCTTCATACATGCTCCTTACGTTGCCAGCGTCTGACGCTTATTGGATGCTATTCACCAATTGAAGCCAATAGTCATTTGCGCAGCGTCGAGCCGTCTGCTGGGCTTTTCTTCGGGCAGCTTTCAACACTTCGAAGGTGGAATGACTCGGGTCGCGTTTGTAATCAATCAATGCCTTTCTCTTGGCGTCAATAACAGGCTCAAGATCTGTCGCATTCGCTTCGAACCAATCGGTGTTCATGTGTTCCTTTTTACCATACGTGAGTAAAGCAGTTCTGAAGATGGTATTCCGGAGCGAGTTCCATCTGACTTCCGCATTAGGCTCTTGGTCGCAGTGTTGCAGGTCCCCCAGCCGATCTATGAACTCCTGGTTCTTGGCCTGATGGGTGGTCTGATAGGTGTTGATTTTCGGCTGGCATTTCTTCTTGGAGAGGTGGAGCCTCTTGGGACGCAACTTTATCTTTGACGCGATCAGAGAGTGGTCTGTATCGCAATCGGCACTATGGTAAGCTCTGGTGCTGCGGACGTTGTTCAACGAGTTGTGCCTGGTGATGATCAAGTCGAGTTGATGCCAATGATTTGATCTTGGATGTCTCCAAGACACCTTATACATGCTTTGCTCTGGAAGTATGTGTTTGTTACGCACAGGTTGTGGTAGCAACAGAATTCGAGTAGTCTCTGGCCGTTTTCGTTCGTTTTTCCGATGCCATGGTGACCCAGCACATCTGACCATGAGTCGTGGTCAGAGCCAACACGGGCGTTAAAATCTCCCAGAAGGTAGAGGTGTTCGGAGGCAGGGACTGTGGCAACAACGCTGCTAAGTTGTTCGTAGAATTGATCTTTAGTCTCGGTGCTGGCTTGCATGGTCGGTGCATAGATGCGCAGAAGATTAGCAAAGCCAGATGCTGTGAGAAGGCGTAGAGTGAGGATTCTCTCTGTGCCGCGGGAAGGAGGTTCGGACATACAAAGCAGGGTGTTCTTGATGGCGAAGCCGACTCCGTGTTCCCTGGTCTCCTCTTCTACTTTTCCCTGCCAAAAGAACGTGTAGTGTTCCTCCCTCAAGGATCCAGACTCTGGAAGACGCGTTTCTTGTAGGGCTGCAACATCAACGTTTAGTCTGTGCAGCTCATGATCAATGACTGCAGTCTTGCGAAGGTCTTCAATTTCACGAAGGTCATCACTCAGTCCAGTGCGCATAGTACGTACGTTCCAGCTTGCGATACAGAGAGCTGGAATATCCATCTTTTTGTATTTGTAGTTGTTTGGTGCGTGAAGATAACGGCCTGCTTGTTGAGCTGTGCTCTAAGCTCCAGGCACCCACTGAAGCAGGCAGGCCATGACGGGTAACACCTTATTGACCGGGGGCTGCCCGGCTTAGGAAGGGCGGTAGTTACCATGGGACTGCGAGCGTCCCTCCCACCATTGAAGACAACCCGTGGCGTCCAGCTCTACGCCAATTGAGCAGGGACTTATAACCCGTAAACTGCTGTCTTCTTGTTTGTGCTCTCGCCGCAAAGCGAGACTGGAGTGAACATCTCCAGGGCGCTAGCTTGGGCAAAGCGTGTGGAAGTCTTGTGCTGCCCAAACAACAGGACCCCCCTCTCGGCTTCGTCGACTAGATCCAAGGGGATGCAAGCACCACGCTTAGAGCCGACTTGGCTGCAGGAGTTGCCGGAAGGACATCATAGATGACGATCCACCGCCTTAGGGACTCCGACTCCTGATTTTTCCTCGGGGTTGACTCCCAAAGCCTTTTCCATGAATGGATAGCCTGCAAGGCAGCAGCGGTTGTTAGTCAGAGTTTTCCTTCTCCTAGATGGGTTGCCTTCCCGGGCTGACGAGCCCCATCTGCCCGTAGCGACTGGTTTTAAGGCGCCAGTGACCCGCCTTGGCCCCTTCTGTCAGTAGAAGCAGTTCCGCCGCGAGCAGGCCAGGAGTTTGACTTAGTTGTCAGAAGCGGTACAGAGACGCACGCCGTAAAGGAGCATTTTATAGGCAGTGGGAGCTTATCCCCGCTGCCACCCTTTGGCTATGACAACCTTGGAACCTTGAAAGTGGAAATTCTATTGATAATATATCTGATGATGATGTTGATAAACATGTGGTTGGCGTTTTACAGTCAAAGAACCTTTAGTGAATATGCATCTTCCAACTGAAGTTTCAGAAGAAGAAGAAAATGAAGAAGAAGCAGAGACTTGAGATGTTGTCCCACAAAAAAGCATGGAGCAGGACAAGCAGATTTTTAAAACATAGTTTGATGAAGGAATATCCAGAACTCACTCAATGTTTGTTACAAGTGGGAGATTTTTTATACAATTCTTAATGCCTAAAAAAAAAAGATAAATAATGTTATTTAAAAGTTTTTCATAGTATAAATAAAGTTGCAGGAAAAATTTTCAAGGCAGTATAAATTGTTGAATTTTTTTCTTAAACCGCTGACCAAAGCTGAGCACTGCCCTTATAAGAGAAGTTTTACTGTTTTTATTATATAAGGAATAAAAATAAATAATACTTTGAGAAACTGATTTTGTCTATAAAAACTTAAATTATATTATAAACTGATAAACAATAACTTAAATTGTGCAATACAACAAGAATGCCGGTTAAATAACATAGGATAATTAAGGGATCAAGGCATTGAAATTATAATCATTAACTTAAGATATCTCATAAACATGATGAGATGGAGCATTTTGGATTTCATTTACATATTCAGCACAAAAAATATTCAAAACAAATAAACTGACATACGATTTATAAAAATGATGTCGGTCAATGTAATTCAACGTGTTATTCGACGTCGATGATGCTGTCAATTGAATTAACACGTTAACAAAATACTAACAAAAAGATTTAGTTGTTTTATGTGAAATTCAATTTTTTCGAACTATATGAGGGGCGTTACTTAAAAAATGAAGAGAACCTCAAAATCTGGCTGAACAAATTTTGAGACACCAGATTTTTTTTGGCGGAATGAAAATAAAAGCTGGTTGACAGGTGAGAGGAGGTCGTGAACAGAAACGGAGATTATATACATAAATACATTTTTTTATTACACTTGATTATTTCCAAATAAACATACTTGAAAAAAAAACGCTACGAATTTATTCCTCAACATATTATTCATAATTTTGCTGTTGTTATTTTTGTTAATTGTTGTACAATTATAAAATTAGATGGTAAAATAAAATAGGAAAACGACTTACAACTTTATTTTCTAATTTTCAAAATGGAATTTTCTATTAGAGTATTAGAAAAAACAATTGTAAATGGCCTATTGTAAAGATAATTTATATTTGTATTGTTAAGTGAAACATTGTACATTGTAAGCTTAATGGGTCTTTTTGTAACATTTTGAAAAAGCTACAATTAATAAATTTTGGGAAAATAATCTTATTGTGAAAGAAAATTTGAAGATCTTCAAATAATAAGAAACTTTTTATAACATACTTAAAAGATAAATAAAAATGTTTTTAAAAGTATTTATGGTTTTTTGCACAACCACTCTCCATCCTCTGTTTCATTTACTAAACCTTAACATTATAGGTTAAAATTAAATTTTTCGAAGAAATTCCTTTGAAAGCGTCCAATGCTTGATTCCACAAATGAAAATATATTTTCTAATGTAATTTTCTAATTCAAAAAATGCAGACTGTTAGATGAGTTAATAAATAAAAGTTTTTTGTTTGATGAATCTTTTGTGAACGCTGAAAAGTATAATTGAAAAATGACTTTTTAAATCAATAATGTAATGAGAAAAATAGTATTTAAAGACTGAGGACCTCGATAGAAATTTGTATAATAAAGTTGATTTTTTTTTACATAATTAAGATATGGAGAAACTAATTGTGAAAGTAATTTTGCTTTTTTGCACAGTCACTCTCTATACTCAGGCCTTCATAGGATCTCCACTGTATAGGCAATGCCGCTTGCACGATGAAGGAGGCAAGAATCTGTGTCGTCTGCCAACAACTTCAACTATTGAGGTGTTCACCAAAAACATGTTGGACTGCTGCAACCGTTGTGAACTTCTCAACTCGAAAAATACCTCTACTGGCTCTCAAATCAACGATAGTTACATTTCATATTATACCAATATTTTGAGTAAAACAAGTTTGATGAACGTTACCGTTGACTTGAAAGACCAAAGAGAAATCGTACTGATTTCTCAGAATGACTTGTATGCCTACTTTTCAAACTATCCTCTCATTTCTAGTTTTGAACTGATCAGTTCATACATGGCTTGCACAGGTTTTAACTACTTCACCGATACTGGATTGTGTCAGATTTTCCCATACTCAAACTCTTCTGAAACTCGTTCCAATATCCCTTTCTGCACATACTACATGAAGAGCTTATTTGGAACTTGTCTCTTGAAAATCTGTAAACGAAAATGTCGATTAATAAAACATATTATTTTAAATTATTTAGCGTCTTTTGATAAAGACTTATTTACAAATTGAATTTTTTATAGCCCCACCAAAAATATTACATATTTAAATTTTTGTATATTTAATATTTGACAAAGTTACTAAAAAATGATACTTAAATATTGTATGTTTCAACATTTTCTAAACAGAACAATTATTATATTTATTCAAATTTTGTTGGTGTTTTTCAGATCAAGAAGATTGTAGCAACGTTCCAGGAGAAGACGAGGAAGATAATGGCATTTACTGGATCTCAATAAACAATCTCATATACCCGATCTACTGTGCCTTCTCCAATGGACAAAAGTACACGGTGTGTAGGCCAATGGTCATATAGGTTTTTAGCATCGTACTCGAAAAAAGTCGAAAAAAATTTAATGGTGACTTAAAAGATTAATATTTTAATTTTTTGGATTAAAATTGAATCTAAAATGATTTTAATTTGATCTTTTTGGTACATGATCAGTGTTTAAAAAAATAACTACAGGTTTTTCAGAGAAGAGTCAATGGAGAAGTGAATTTTTACATGGACTGGAAAACCTTCAAAATGGGTTTTGGAAACTTGAAAAGCGATTTCTGGCTAGGTTCGTCTCTTTCGATAATTAGTTTTAAAATATTTATGAAAATACTAGTTTAAAGATGGATCAGTTAAATTTGGACATTTGACTCATTGAAGCAAACTGCTTTACAGATTTTTCATCGAATTTTGAGTATTTAGTATTTTTAACGTAAAATACTATTTATTATATTTATTAGTAAAAAATGGGAAAAAAAACAATAAAAAAATTTAATTAAAGAATTTTCAGCGATTTAATTTAATTTAATAAAATCTTTGATAAAAACTATATATAATACATTTTTCAGATAAATAATAACTGGTCGTAAAACAAGCAATCATACTTTCTTTTCGAAACCGTTTGCACAATTTTTATATATTTAAATGATTGAAATCAAAAGTTGAAGTGCAAAATTAATTTCAGTTCCATTATCAATCAATCACTAATTATTTGTATAACGCCCTTTATGAAGTGAAAAAAAACGTTCAGCCATCACGTTTTGTACAAATACGTCTTCAGGTCTCGACGGAAAGCTATGAGTGACTTAGTTGAAGTTAGAGAAGAGGGTAAAGAATTCCTTTAAAATAGACCGCAGTAGGAAAAAGAACGTTGAGCAAAAGAATTTTTAACTGAAAAACGAAAAGAACGTTTAAAGGTCGATGATCTTAGACCAGATTACCCTGTGAACATTCTATATGGGCCTATATGGGTCCCATATGGGCTAAATGGGCTAAGGGTAATCAATATGGGTCCTATATGGGTCCTATATGGGCTTCGTGGGCTAGAGATTATCTATATGGGCCCTATATGGGTCCTATATAGGCTAAATGGGCTTTAAAAAAGAATAAAATTTAACGTGTTTTTAAAGAAAAACCTATTTGGGAAGTATATGGGTCCTATATGGGCTAAATGGGCTTTGAATAATAAAAAAAGTTAAAGTGTTTTTATGGAAAACCTATGTGGGTCCTTTATGGGTCCTATATGGGCTAAATGGGCTTTAAAAAAATAATAAAAAAAGTTCAAGTGTTTTCAAGGAAAGCCTATGTGGGTCCTATATGGGTCCTATATGGGCTAAATGGGCTTTGAATAATAAAAAAAGTTCAAGTGTTTTTATGGAAAGCCTATGTGGGTCCTATATGGGTCCTATATGGGCTAAATGGGTTTTGAATAATAAAAAAAGTTTAATTGTTTTTGTGGAAAGCCTATATGGGTCCTATATGGGTCCTATATGGGCTAAATGGGCTTAAAAAAAATAATAGATCTGAATGTTTTCAAGGAAAGCCTATGTGGGTCCTATATGGGTCCTATATGGGCTAAATGGGCTTTGAATTAGTGTAACATATGGCCATGGTTTTTGTAAAATATTTATTAATTTTTTATTTTAGTCATTTGAATTTATTATCTCTTTTATTTTAGAAATGTTATCTTCTGTTGTAATTATTTAAAAAGTATTTGTCTATAAAAGTCATTCTGGTTTCTTATTAAAGTTTTTTTTTTTTAATTCTCATTATTAAATATTAATATTAACAAATTTAAAGTTATGCAAATAATTATTCAATAGTTCAACCAACTTTTCGAAACCCCACAAGTTGTAATCAATGTATTCAATATCTATATAAAATACCAGCCATATTTAATAATATGTCTAATGACAAAAAAAGCCGATTAGACCTCCCCTTGACCAGAACAAATGAAACCATAATATTTAATTCATCAATAAATTATTCGCAACAGGTTCTGTCAAAACCAACTCAACTCAAACATACAGAAGAGAAATCAAAGTACACGTGTCCAAATTAGAAAAGCAAGCCAAGCAAAATTCGAAAAAAAAAACTTGAAGAATCCGATTAATAACATTTTTTATATTTGGACTATTTTTCTTACATCTTTAAATTTATGTTTGGCAAAAATATTTTAATTGCTTTTTATAAAAATAAATAATTTATCAATCAATCATGTGTTGCCCGTATAGCCCATATGGGACCCACTTAATTTGGTGTAGCATTTTGACATGGGTCCCATATGGGCTGCCCATATAGGGCCCATATGGGCTGCCGATCTAGGGCCCATATAGGCTGCCCATATAGTTGCCTATATAGCCCATATGGGACCCACTTAATTCGGTGTAGCATTTTGACATGGGTCCCATATGGGCTGCCCATATGGGGCCCATATAGTTGCCCATATGGGAACCATATAGGTTCCATATAGAATGTTCACTGGGTAAAGGGGTTGTTTAATTAGATTTTAAAGATATATTAGAGCAATACAGTTATGAATTTTAAACATATTCAAGCATACTTTAAAAGTCACTCTAGATTTCAAAGGTAACCAATGTAACAAACGGAGATAAGGAAATGTGAGAAAATTTAAGAGCACGAGCAACAAGACGAGCAGCACAATTAAAGACTTTATTCAGAGGAAAGGAGAGAGTTGCAATAATCAAACCTGGAGAGAACTAAAGAAGATACAAGAAGCTGCAAAGTAGGATCATCAAGAAAAGGAAAAGGCTATTTAATACGACGAATGTGGAAATAATAGGATTTGAAAACATATAGAATTTGAAGAGCTAAAGAAAAGTTAGAATCGAAGATAAAACCAAGGCTACGTATAGAAGATGAAGGTTTTAGAGATAATGATGACGGGGGAGGCAAAACTAAAGAAGAAAGGGATAGTAAAGCTTTCGATTTTTCATTGAATTAGATAAGTTCAAATTTTTCAGGGTTTAGTTTGAGAAACATAGATGAAGCGCAAGAAATAATAGATTGAAGACAGAGAGTTATTTTATTAACAGCAAGGACAAGAGAAGAGTCAGTGAGAGATGTATAAATATAGGAGTCATCAGCATAAATTTGACTGTTTAAGTAAGATAAAGAAGTAATATTAGGTAGTTCCGAGGTATAGAGAATAAAAAGTAAGGGACCAAGGATTGAGCCCTGTGGAACACCATAAGATAAAGAAACAGAAGAAGAACGAGAAGATTCTGTTGATACATAAGAAGTTTGCTCAGAAAGATATGATTTAAGCCAATTAAGGAAAGATCCAGAAATATAATAAAAAGAATCTAAAACATTTAGTTAATTGGTATGATCAACATTATCAACAGCAGATGAAAAATCGAGGCATAAAAGAAGAATTGATGCATTAGAATCAGAAGTTTAAAAAAGGTAATTATAGAGTTTAAGTAAAGCAGTTTTTTTTATGAGCAATATAAAGCTTCAGTTCCGCGTCCCAGAAAGACGAAACTTAAGGGTTCCAGCATGCGCTGCAAGAATTGAAGCTCGTTCCACGGAACATTTAACGTAATTTAAATTTTCAGTTTTTTCATTGATTTTGTACATCATGAGTTATCCACGCATAAAAAAATATTTTGAAGATAACTAGTCCTGAAATGATTTTTTTATTATTTTAACGTTTTTTTTTAAATTTGATTTTTGTAAAAATTATTTTATATTCTTTCAAATAGAAAATTATGTAATTAAACTTGCATTTAAAAGATTAAAGTTTATGAAAGCATTTGTAAATTTTGTGATAAAAAAACAAAACAATTTTTTTATAATTAGAAAATTAATATGATTAAAAGATTATTGTTCTTAGATTTGAGTTCTATGTGGTATTATTTTATTTGAAAATTTTAACATTACAAGACATAGATATTTTAAATGTAATCTATATTTTATGATTGCAATTTTACTAAAAAATATTCAGCCACTTTAACGATAAAAATAATTTTTGCAGCTAAAGTTTTATGCACATGCGCATTAGTTGGCTGTTGTCAAGTTATTTTTTTAAAGAGTTATCGTTAGGAATAGGGTTGGAGCTAGGATAAAGGTTATTGTTTTTTTCTTAAGCTTCAATCATTTAAATAACTTTTTTATTATCTTTACTTCTGTAGCTGAATTTGAAACCACAGGAAAATTATAATAATTGTAACATTATATATTATATAATCTAACTTTAAAAAATAGTTGCAGGTTTTTAGTAATTGCAGGTTTCAGTGCTACCCATTTAAAAAATATTTTGAAGAATTCAAATATATTGCTGTGGCTAACTCTAGTGAACAACAATTTGGTTAAATTGTCTTATATCATACTAAATTTTAATTTTTTATAAAAAGGATTTTTGTTAAAAATAAATATTTTCAAGACTTTACAATAGCAAGTTTTTAAATATTAAACAAGGCAAAAAAAATTTTTTTTTTTTAAATGTCGTTTAATACGTTAAATTATTTTTCAAATTATATTTTTTTGCTGGAACTTTGATTCTTCGTAGCAAAATAAATAAATATTAAAAGTTTGAACAAAATAAATAATGAAAATTTGAGTAATCATCAAAAAACAACATTCGGCTTTTCAAACGGGGCGGTACAAATAATAAAAATGTCTTCGAAAAACTCACTTCAAAATTACAACTTTTTTTTCTTGGTTTATCATATTCTAAGTTTTGAATATTTTAGTAAGACAGAATTTTTTTTGGGAAAATGTTGACTGGCATAAATCCAAACAACTTCAAGACCAATTATACTAATATTGAAGCATTTCATGATGCACTTCATGCCAATCCCAAAAAGTTTGGGATTTGCATATGAGGGTGTTTGTAGTAGTTATGCTAGGTGATGATAGTCTTAGTTGAACAATATTATTATTAATATTATTCATCCAATTTTGAGTAGACCTTTTTTTGAGTATTCTTTTTTTTACATATAAATAGCTTAAGTTTTATTATTCTTGATAACCAAGTGGTCTTAAAGCTCGTTTGGGTTTACGCCATGTAAATAATACTCGTTATTGTGTTTTAGCGTATATAAAAAATTATAATTTTTTTTTTAAATATCAAAATAATACCCTACATCGAACTAGGCTTAACCCAATAAATTACTAGATAGGCAACTAAAAACATAATAGACACTTGGATTTATAATTATAACCTAGAAATATTATAAACATCTATTATAATCTTTTTAATTTTACGTAAGGCTCTATATGAGTTCAAATTTATGTTCATTGAAAATATTATAAAATATGACAACACAGGAAACGAAATGCTTAACAATCTGACTAACACTAGAGCTTACACCATGAGATTAGAGATCACAACATTTACCGGCCAATCAGCCTTCCAAGAATACGCAAACTTTACTGTTTCTTCTGAAGCTTCGAAATATACTAATTCCTTCACTGCAACTTTCGGAACAGCAGGTTTTTTTTAATTTGAGACATCCAGAATATAATATTTATAAAAATATATTTATCATTAAAATAATTTTTCATCCACTAAACACATAACAACCAAGGCAACGGCTTGTTTAAGAACGTCGCTTTCTCCACCAAAGACAGAGATAACGACCCATTCCTATCAACACATTGTGCGCAATTTTACCGGTAATTTTAAAAAAATTACCAACAACCGAATTATAAAATACATAACACATTAACAACCATTCATACGATTAGTTAATTCTAAAAAGTTTCTTTCCCCAGAAGTGCCTGGTGGTACAAAAATTGTCATCTGGGAGTATTGAACGCTCCGTATGAGACTGATGGTCAAACGGTATGACTTCAGTTACTTTGCGATTTAAATTAAATTTTGACAAAAAAACGAACTTTATAGTAAAAAAATATTTTCAAATTTATCGAAAAAATTGCATACTTTTACTTGAATAATCAACTTCATATAGCCTTGTGTCGACATAAACAAAAAACTAAAATTGATTTATTACCTATTGATTTCTTTTCAAAGTTTGTGTTCTAGTTTAGAAAATAAAAAATACCTGTAAGTATATCATTGATGTTCTGTATCTCAATTTTCTTAGAGTAGGGAATTCGATAAAGCTCACTGAATATTTTTTATTTATTTTTCAAAACCATAAGTAATACTGGAAACCCACATGAGAAAATTCCTAAATACTTTCATTCTTAAGCTTTACTATTCTTTCAGCGAGTTGCTATATTTTTCAATCTTTAGAGTGAAATCGTCTTTATGTAACAATCTGCGTGAGATGAAGGAATTCAAGCTTTACAATATATTTTTTCGTTTTCTAAAAGCATATTTCACAATTTATTCCCAGCATTTTTAGCCATTTAAGTTTGAATTTTGAAAAATAATTTTGTTTTTTACTTAAGTTTTCTCAGCTTCATCAATAAAGTTTGAGATATTACTTTATATTTTATTAAAACTAATATTTTCAAAAATAATAAGAAAAAGAAAAGTTAAAATTATATTGTTCTACTTTCAGATCACTTCTTCGACAATCTTTTGGTACCCGTGGAAAGGATGGACTGTGCCAATGAGGTTTATTTATACAAATAAAGATTTTTGGAAGAAATAAATATATTTATTTATATATATCAAGGGCATTTACTATAAAAAATATATATTCTCAGAATGCACGGTTATTTTTTCAAACACCATGAAATAAGTGTTTCAAAAAAATAATAGAAATATAATAATAAATTAAGATTTTTCAATAGCATTTTGCTTTTTCAAAAAGAAAATTACACTCGGAAAATTTCTCTATTTTATCTGATTTTTTCATTAAAAAAATATGAAACAAATTTGATGTACCATTGTCTTTTATAAGCCACCTGATTTAATGAAAAAAACTTATTTGGCTTCCAGAAGCTAGTTTCACCTCATTAGATGATGCCCGTCTTCCTGAACAGCAGCTTCAGCAACTTAGATCAAAGCTTGCCTTCTTTCTATTGTCTTTCTTATCAGAAGAATTTTCGTACTTGCCAAAAAAAACTCTAAAAAACAAGAGAGTTGTGTTTTTTAGTTTTGGGCTATTTTACTATCCGACAATGTTGTCGAACACAATTGTTTTGTTTTAAGTAGAGCTGTGCTTCAATCTAAGTTAACTTTCCATTAACGCAATTAAAATTTTTAAGCAAATTTATAGGAATTAAACTTTTTTTTACATTTATTTTAAACTTATTTTATTGTTTCGCGCTACAGAAAGTAGTTCAATACATTTCGTCGAAAGGTTTCCCTTGTTTTTAAAGTTCCATTTCATCAAAAGAAATTAATTTATTGTAGATTTAGTTTTTAAAATGTAACATTTTCAATAGTGTTACTTGCAATTCTTTATTTAAAACAAAAATTATGCGCTACAGAAGATGATCCAGCTTATGTTGTTCGTATCAAAGAAATATGTATATCTGAACTGAAGCCGAAAAAATTAGAATATTCCATGGTTAAGAGTTGCAACATCATTAGACCCTGATTCATAGGCGTATCTTTTAACTTTCTTTAAAAATTTTAATCGTTCGATTAACGGCGATTTAAATTTTTAATCGTGCAACAGGTCTAGTTTTTTTCACATTGAAATTCGTCTTTTTGTGGTTTTCATTTTTTATTCTTATTTTTTTTTAGTCTTTATTGATCACGGTTTGACAGACGCAAGCCATGTTACATGTTGCATAAGATACAAGATAATAGTAGATAATTATAGGATACTGATGCTAATGATAATAGTTTGAAAAAATACTACAAGACAAAGGATATGGTGAATATGGTAATATTTAAGTAGATAAAGAAATAATAAGAATCAGAGATGATAATATAAATATAAATTTAAATTATAGAATGCGATGTTTAAGAAGACGAGGGAGGAATGTTTTACTTTCAAGCGTAGTATATATAGGGGTATCAAATTGTGTTTCCGGGTCTTAAGTTATGAGTAGATTTTTTAAGGGGGGGGGGTAAGATATGGTGAAGAACGTGGTCAGAGTTAGTAGATATTTTTTTAAATATTTTAGTGTCTAAAGTGGTAAACATAGAAGGGATAGATGGGTAGAGAGAGGGAAGGTAGTTAAGTCTAATGAGTTTATTAATTAGGGACTGGATTTGCCTAATGTGTGGCTAATTAGCAAAACCAGACCAGGAAGGAGCTGCCTACCTCAGGTGAGAGATGATGAGGGACTCAGCGATGTCAAAGAGTTTGGCACTAAAGAGTCCATGGGAACGGATTGTTTTGATGGCATGAAAAGTTTGAAAGCATTTTTTGATAATATGATCTATGTGTGGTGAAATGTTAAGGGTGTCAGTGAATGTGATACCTAAGATAGTTAGTTTGTACGTGCGTTGAATGGAAGGATGTAAAGCTGGTGGTGTGATGCGTTTATAACTATTGTGGACTATGAGTTCAAATGATTCTTTGAGGTTAAGTGAGAGATTACTGAGCTTGATCCACTTAGAGAGGGAGTCAAGCTCTGATTGGATGGTGTGGGTGTTAGACGATGGAATAATGAGATAGGTGTCATCAGCGAATTTTAAAATATAACTAGAAGGGTGATAGGGTTGAAGTGAAGAGGCGTTGATTATAAAGATAGATGGACCAAGAACTGAACCTTGGACCACGCTAGAGTTGATGGGAAGGATACTCAAAAGTTGATTTAAATAAATGGTGGAATGTGATCGGTTGCTAAGGAATGAAATGAGAAGATTATATATGTTGTCATCAAGAGGAAGAAGTGCAAATTGGAGACGAGGGTATGGTGATCAAGAGTGTCAAAGGCTTTAGTAAAGTCAAGAGCAATAAGGTGAACATGACTATTAGTTTTGAGAAGTGAAGTGATCGTAGACGTGATAGCAATTATGGCAGAAGTGGGAGAACCTGATGGGCGAAAGGCGAATTGATCTTTAAGAATAGGTATTACTGAAGGGTGATTGAAGCAAGGGTATATATATTGAGAAACTATGATTTTTTCGAAAAGGCGTGATAATATTGGGGTGACTGAAATGGGGCGAAAGTCTTGAAGCGATATTGGATGTTTAGTTTTGGGGATGGGATGAATAATGCTGGATTTCCACTGAAGAGGAAAATAAGAAGTGTTAATGCAATTGTTGAAGATGATGGAAAGTGAAGTACTGATTATGGGTGCAATTAGTTGGAGATACCATTGTGGCAAGCCATCGGAGCCGGTACCAGTTTACATGGAAGCTCTATACTTTTATTCTTTCTTACTACTAGGAGAAGAAAAAATTGAAGTATCGACGTTAGGAGTAACGAAGCTCTAGCTGATGTTGTTAACAAAAATTAAACAATAATCTGAGATCAACAAAGTCGTTTTGAATAGTGCAATGAAGCGTTTTAGAACAGCAATTGGTACTTTCATGATTTTCTTACATGGTTTGTTCCACAGAAAAAAGTTTTATTGTAAAAGAGCAGCAGAGTTTTTCAAACCATAAAAAAAGCTACTTCACAAGCTTATGACACATCATACGAAATTCGCATACATTCATTAGTTTTTTCATAGTCCGTTTGAATAAAATTCTTAGCCATCCACAGAGCTATGTGATAAGCTTCCGGAAGACGAAATTGATACTGATTGGTGGCATTGTCAGATAGTGGAAAACTTAAAACTAAATAACACAACTTGATTACCTCTTTGAGAAATTTCTTGGTGAGTACGAGAAGTCATCTAATAAGAAAGACTGCAGAAAGGAACAAGCCTCTGATCTAGGTTGGTTCAGCAAGGAATGAATAATCTAATGGAGAAATATTGGCTGCTATATTCATGACTAACACTTTTAAGAACGTTCATTTAGATTTTGTAGGGTATAAACAGAATTGATTACATTTAACCAATAACTTACTCTTGCATGTGGTACCAAGCCAAGTTTAAAAGATGTTTTCAATCGGCTTTAATAACACTCGTCGTATTTAGCAGGATTCACGCACCATTTTTGGAGCCCGTGTTTGGAGCTGTTGTGTTGAAAGACATACCAACTATCATGGGCGGCGATCATGGGGTGTCCTAGGGTCCACCTTAATGTGGACCCTCCAACTTTTTTCAATAAATTTTTTTTACAATTTTTGTATTGATGCAAAGATAATCGAAAAATATGGCATAAAACAGAATTTTTACATAGTAATACATTGTGAGTATGTGTATTTATAGTTATAGCTGTCTTAAAAAAACAATTCATTGCTTACTTAAATATTCGTATAAAAAGTTTTAAAATGTTTTTTTAAGTAAGCGGCGGGGGGATTCGGACCCCAGGATCCCCCCAGGATTGCCCATAATGGGTAGGAACCCCATCACCCCAAGATTTTCAGCAGATCGCCGCCCTTGCCAACTATAGCATATTATTATTTTTTCATATTCAATTGAATAATAATGAAAAAAATTTTGAAAAAAACTTTTAAAAAAAACAAAATAAAAAACGACAGCGTAACGTTTTTGGGTACAAACTAAAAGCCTATTGAGCGACTTCTAAACAATATTTTATTAAAATTATTGTTTAAACAGTAAATTTTAGTTACATAAAACAAGTTAACAATTCATTCAAATATTTAAGATTTTATTTTCATGTTAAAGTTAAGACTTCTTTATATGTATACAATGTTTCAGTGCTATAAATTAAATACAACACCATAATTACTGAGCTAATAATGCTTTTTATAATTTTTCCACTAGATACACAATGATGATGCTGAAAAGAGGCTAATGGAACGGATGAACTAGTCAACTAGAATAATTTATTGATCAATAATATTTACTAAAAATCAACTTTGAAAGCTTTTACAGTGTTATCCAGAAAGATTTAAACACTTTTTCTGTCTTATAGGTTTTATTTATTTATTTATGACAATACATTATTTAATTTATTTTTAACAATTATGGCTTTGAGACCACTATTTTCTCAAAGAATTTACTTTTCCACCTACGGCAGGGGTGCACAATCTTTTTCAGCCTGAGGACCAAAATTACTGAGTTCCGGGCGCCAAGGGCCGCTTCAGCGTGCACATAGATGACACAATAAAACAACTCAAAGAATGCAAGTTTTTAATAAATTTAATAATAAAAAATAACGTTATTTAAAAATGTATGAATAACTAACTTTAATAAGAATGTTGAGCCTGAATGGTTGCAACAACATTGTCAATATTGGGTTCGAGTTCTGTTGTTACAAGCCTCAAAATCGAACAAAGATTATCATCAGAAAAAGATGATCTCCGTTTATTTTTAGTTGTGTTCATGACTGAAAACGTTTGTTCACACACGTATGTGCTGCCAAATTCAGACAAGATTAGGCAAGCCAAATCTTTGACCGCTCCATATTTAACTGAACTAAGACTTCCATAAAAAGTTAAAATGGAGTTATGCTGGAACGCAAACTTTAATTCTGGTGAACATTGAGGATCAATGACTTCTAACTGACATTGCTCAGGTACGGATTCTACAGCACAAGAGAAAGGGTCACGGATGAAGTTGAATAAATCCTTATGCTCTCTGAATGCTTCAAAACGTTCATTAAATTCCTTTAGTAACGCTTTATAACTGTCGTGGTGTTTATTAAAGTCACACTGGTATTCCTTCTGAAAAGCTGAACAAATAAGAAAATGACATGAATTACCAGATTGCAGATTCGAACAAAACCCAAAAGCTGTGCTGTGTCAACGTTATCTGTGCTCTCATCTAAGGCAATTGAAAAATACTTGCAAATGGCAAGCTTGTCACGCAACTGTTCACAAACGTTGTTGGATAAATTAACCACCCGGCGCTGGATAGTCATCAGTGACAATGGCACTATGTTGAACAGGTCTGTTTTCTCAGGACAGACTTCTTTGCAAATGGCTTGCATGCAGTTTTTGACAAAATCACCCTCAGTAAATGGTCGAGACGATCGCGCAATAATCTGTGCTACGGCACAACCGGCACGAACAAAAGTATTATTTTCATTAAATATTTGTAAAAAAATATTTTTCTCAGATGACAATCTTTTTACAAGTTGATCAATTATATTTTTTCTAGCTTCGTCTTTCACATCATCAAACGTAGCAGCGTGTTTGGTTTTATAATGTCTTTTGCAATTGTAGTCCTTCATTACAGTTACGGACTCGCGACAAATTAGGCCCAAAGCTGTTCTTTTGAAATGCTGCATTTGTCCATTTTTCATTAAACTGACGATTTTCTGCTTCAAATTTACGCTTTGACATTCTTACTAAATTAAAACAACTCTATTATCGCTCGTTGTAGTTGTTTCAGTCGTTTTATATTAGGAATGTGCAAACAGTACTATTAAAAAAAATGGGCGGTGCATCGATTTAAAATTCTGTTAGGGCCGCAAATAGCCAAAATGGACGAGTTGTCTGGGGGCCGCATCAAACAGGCCGGTGGGCCGCGGGTTGTGCACCTCTGACCTACGGTATATAAATTTTATTATTAGTTTGAACCCGTTCAGATAAGCTCTTTTTTACGGAATTTTTATTATTATGTTTTTCTTTGAAATTTTTTTAGCAATTTCCAAATTATATTAAAAGTTTTTTAAAGGATTTCATGTCGGTTTCAATATAAATAGTTTGGGGAGGCCGGGGCTGTATGTTAAAAGGGTTGTATGTTATAAGCCTAATAACTTTTATAAAAAGAAAATAATTTTTTATTATAAAAGAATTCTTGTGTTTTAACTTGTGACTAATAGAATTCTTAATACCTACATTTTTATTATTAATATTGTTTCAAAAATAATGAATTTATAACAACATTTGTTAAAATTGTAACATACCGGTCTCCCCTACTGATAATCAATAATACTAATTTATTTGACCTGATTATTGGATCACGTCATCACAACTTATTTCAATCCCTGGTTACACATTTGTAAGTAAAAATAGGGAAAATCGCATTGGAGGCGGTGTAGGTTT
The DNA here is from genome assembly GCA_943735955.1 of Piscicola geometra. Lineage (NCBI taxonomy): Eukaryota > Metazoa > Annelida > Clitellata > Hirudinida > Piscicolidae > Piscicola > Piscicola geometra. The sequence goes on from OX030955.1 coordinate 14,134,639, forward strand.
TTTTATATCTTTTTTAAATATTTTTTTTTATAGTCTATATCGTTCACAGCTTGACAGACGCAGGCCATGTTACAATGGTTCTAGGAACCATGGTCCTTATGCGCCGAGACGCCACTCCACACGACGTACACATCTTTCAATGCATACGTCGCAAACACCGCATCATATACACTAGGTATATGATAGTTCACGGTTGCCTATCAGGGATTCGAACAGGCGACCTTTAAGTTGCAAGTCCGACGTCTACCATCTAAGCCATCCCCGCTCTCCAGACTTTATTACGTAGTAAGAGATGATCTTTGTCCAAACTCTCAAGTTTTTGATTAGCTATGTATTGAAATAATTTCTGAAAACTCTCCTAATGTTCTCTTAATCATTGTTTGTAGACCACCAAATACAGATCCATTATCAAAAATTTTAGAAAAAATTGTTTTTAATCGACTTAATAATTTCATAGAAAACGAAAATATTCTATCACCTAGCCAATACGGTTTCACAAAAGGCAGTTCTACGGAACTAGCCATTTTGGATGTTGTGCATCATGTTGCTACTGGTATTGATTCTCGCTTACACACATTAGGTATTTTCATTGATTTTTCAAAGGCATTTGATACCATTAACCATTCTATCTTGCTTGATAAATTATTTCATTATGGAATACGTGGAACATGTCACAAATGGTTCTGTGAATATTTAAGAAATCGTTCCCAATATGTGTACATTGATAGTGTAACATCTAACACACTTAAGATTAACACTGGTGTACCGCAAGGATATATTTTTATTTAACATTTATGTTAATGATTTAATGAATCTTTCTGAAATTGCCAAATTTGTCCTTTATTCTTTTTGGCCCTAAAATAAAAACAAACATTATTAATTATACACTTGCAATTGATTCTTATATTATAGAGAGAGTCGATTATACAAAATTCTTAGGTATTTATATAACCAGTAATCTTTCTTGGAATGAGCATATAACGTATATATCAAAAAAACTGTCAAAAAATATTGGTATTTTACATAAACTTAAACACAATTTACCATCTCATATAATTAAGTTACTCTATTCTACTTTAATTCTACCTTACTTGACCTATTGTCTCCCTTTATGGGGACTTGCTTGCAAAACTCATTTACATCCTTTGAATGTTATACAAAATAATTTTCTTAGAGTCCTGTTTAAATTACACTCTCATGACCGCATATCTCATCTGTATCTTCCAGCTCAAATTTTAACAATCAATCAGTTATACATCTTTAAAACCTATATTATTTTTCATAAACTTATAATAAAAAACACATCCTCCTATTTTACACATTTAATACATTCTTTCACATCCAACTGCACACGAACATTGAAAATTGAGTCTGACTATTTCTTACAAACACCAAGAACCAATTTCTATCTAAATAGTCCAATCTATGCAGGGCTCCAACTCTGGAACAGATTACCATTGAATTTAAAGAATATACACCAAACCCTTAATTTTAAGAAAATAATTAAACCACTTATAATTTCCAAATCACTTTAATTCATTTCTTTTGTAAATCAATGAAAACATTTGTTATTATTAACAATTCTTTCAATTTGTGAATTTAATTAAGAAGTTCATGTATTATTTTATTCTTCTAAAAGGTCATACAAGCATTTATTTGCTTCGATTTCTAAATTTATTTGCTTGCAAATAAACGAATTGTTGTTAAAAGATAATGGTTTCAATTAAAATAGATTTATGAGTTTAGAAAAATGTACTGCTTTCCAATTTATGCAAAAATTTTTAATATTTATTAAATAGATTATTTCTTTAAATTTATTTTGGCAGTCAAATAAGGATGCGTCTTATACATGAAGTTTTATTACATTTAAAAACTATTTTAAAATGTATAATAATTATTTATTTTATTTTCAATTATTAAAACTTCATGGGCATTTAAAAAAAAAGATTTATTTAAATTATGTTTGTTGTCTACTCAAGACGGTTTTTTAATTCATGTTTTTTAAATAATTTACATGATATTCACTTCCATGTGTAACTTCAAAACTGATGGTTGTTTAATTATTATAGTATAATCAATCTGGTTAACTTTTTGCAAATATAATAATATTATGGAAGTTCTATCTAATCTCAAATAACAATTTTTTCAATAGTCATATACTAGATAGCGTTTTCGTGAAGTTTTTTATGCACTTATAACATAACTTTAAATATTTTAGCACACCAGTTGAATATTTTTTCAAATATTAATTTTATTTTATAAATTTTTTGATCTTTGTATGTGTTCTTGAACTTGGTTTTAAATGAAATTAAAATGTGTATCATTGTTAATAAAAAACGTGAAGTTCAATGGTTTGATGGTAAATACCGGGTAGTAGTTCTGAGTATCGTGAGTTCAACTCTTGCCAATCTTAATCCTTATTTAGTATTGAGAGAATTCATAAAATGTAGATGCAAGGATAAAACACGAAAATTGTTTTAAAAAACTTATACGGTTTGTAGAATTTTTAAGCTAGAAAAAAGCATGCTGAATCTGAAAAAGTTTTTAGGTCTCTAAACTCTTTCGTTAAAAATGGCCTAGTCTGTCATTATTTTGGTGTTTGAATGCAATTATTCAAGATATTTTTCAGATATTTGAAAAGTTTTTATTGAAGCCAAGAACTTATGTATGAAAAAATTTATTTCACGAAAATTTTTAAGAAGACACATAAATTGCAGATTTTCTAACAATAAAAACATAAAAAGATAATGGAAGAATGGTTCGGTAAATGAGCTAAACTGCATTAAAATATATCTGTTATAATTTTGTACAATTTTATTTTAAACGTTTGGTAAATAAAGGTTAAGATATAAAAAAACAAACTTTTACTTATAATTTTAAATATCAGGTTGAATTTTTATTCCAAAATTGCTCAAAGATTTTCAAATTTTTCTTTTAATGAGATTATTTTTTAAACTAATTTATTAGTTGGAATTTTTTCAAAGTTTCACAATAAACCCATTAAACTTTCATTGATATATATTTATATTTTTGCTAAAATACATTATTAAAAATTGTTTCACATAACAATAAAACTAATTTTAAACAATATAGTAAAACTTCTCTAATGCGAATCCTATAAAGAGCGGAATCCCCTCTTATACGAACGATTTCAAAAGAATGGATTGTTGTTGCGTTGAAATCACCTCACGAACGGAAACCTTTCCAACGCGTAAAAGGGCTCATAGGTCAAATTTCACTCATTCAAACGAATTTTTTTTAAATAAAAGAATTATCACATTTATGCACGTCCCTGATTACTAAACTGTGTTCTCATAGCTTATAACATCATTTCGGTTCAATTGTCACGCGTTTATATTTAAAAGTATTAAAATAATTTCATTAATCTTACGTTATATGATCATAAGTTTAGCTTTCAAATAATATGACGTTTCGTAAAAGAAAGTTGCTAACATTATATGAAAATGCTAAATGCATTAAGTTAAATGAAAGTAGACATAGTTTGAGATGTATGCCGAAAAATATGGTGCTGGATAAACAGATTTACAACATTTAGAAAATGGAAAAATCTCAACAAAAAGGCCGAACAAAAATGCATTTATGAACTCAATGATTTGGTGTTCAAATGGTTTCTCAAAATAAAGTTTAAAATCTACCGGTTTCTGGAAAATTATTACAAGAAAAAGCGAAAAAAACTTTCAGAAAAATTCAATCTTGCTTCTTTTTCAGCTTGGCTTGGTAATACAAATTATTAGGTTTTCGGTTTTAAATGGTGAAACACTAAGTTTATCAAAAGAATTTATTGATGAATGGGTTGTGAGACTGTCTCATTTGTGTGAAATTTACAGTTCTAAAAATATTTTCAGTTCCGATGAAATAGGGGTTATGTTATAAATTATTCCCAGAAAAATCAATGGTAATTAAAGGTGATGAATGCAGTGGTATGAAAAAGGCTAAAGACAGTAATTCTTGCTTGCAGGCTGGAAGGAGAAAAACTGAAACCTTTAGTTATTGGAAAATCTAAAAATCGAAGATGTTTCAAGTCCATTAACTTTTTAATGGGGGCAAGGATAAAGTTTAATAAGTAGCAAAATGTTAAAAACTACTGTTGTTTGATTACATACTAAAAAAATAACATAATAACAATTAGTTACCTTTTATTGGATGGAAATATACTCTCCAAACAATTGAAAAATGCATTTAACAAATATTGTTGATTATTTCAACCATCAACCAGTTTAAAAAATATCTTTAAGAATCTTCAATCGTTAGAACGTTCAGAAAATGTAAAAATATTCATGAAAGCTGTAGAGAGCATATTTAAACACAAGGACATCAGACTGTCATGGAATCTGCAGAGTTATTGCAAGAGGCGATTCCGGTAGATATTCAACTTAAACAGTCTTTGAAAAAACTATACACAAAAAATAAACAGATGGTTGGCTTAGATGGTAAGCCGTTGAACTTGCAAATTAAAGGTGGCCAGTTCGAATCCCTGATGAGCAACCATGAGCTATCATATAGTGGGAGGTCGCAGAAGATGGAACGATTTTTAAACGTTGTCTAATGGCTCAATTGCCCAAATTAAAATTAATCCAACCATTATATTGATTTTTTGTCTAACTATATCAACTTTAAAATAAATAATTTTGAAAAAAAGAGTTTATTAACTTCAGACATAAACTCTCAAAATTCCATCTTGAGCAACTGGGTTTCCAAGATGGAACGCTTAGTTGCCTAAGATGAAGTCATATAGTATGTCTCAAAACTGTAATTTAAACGTTTCACTTATCATCAGACTATTTTAATTATCTAAAGAAATACTTTTTTTCGATGGCTCAATAATAATAATTTCAAAAAACCTTAATTTATTCTAGAATATTTAGTCTTTCCGTTCCTTCTCAAAAGCGTCATCAAATGTCTTTTTAAAACGCTCTGAAAATATTTTTAGAAATTTATTTTTAAAGTAAATTTGCAGAACAATGTTGCTTTGGAATAACATGAGTTGAACTCGCTTTACTTAAAGAAATTTCTGTATTTCGCACTTCACTTATAGTTTCAACCCTTCCTGGGCAAACCTCTAGTCTACAGTCTATAGAGACTAAAACAACAACAACCTCATATAACCTACAATCCAAACTACCCCAGTCATCAGTCAGCCTACAGACCTTACCACTCTACAGAAACAGCCCTACTCCATCTAACTGACCACATTTTCAATGTATGCGACTCAAAAAATACCACCCTCCTCGCATCACTCGACCTATCAGCAGCCTTCGACACCATCAGCCATTACATCCTCATAAACAGACTTCTAAAAATTTAGAGTCGATGGAACTGCTTTAAACTGGCTGTCATCATATTTAGAAAATATACATTATCAAGTTAAATTAGGTACACACATCTCATCACCAACCTATATATAACACGGAGTTCCTCAAGGTTCTGTTCTTGGACCGCTTCTTTTCACCACAAACATCTCACCTATCTCAAATATAGTCAACCAATTCAATATAACCTACCATAAATATACAACTTCTTCAATTCATCAAACCTTATACATCCAACCAAGCTACTAGTAACCTCACATCTTGCATACAAACCATGGAAACTTGGTTCCTCAATAACTATCTCCAGTTTAACACTACTAAATCAGAAATAATAAAACTAGGCATCCCTTTTCAACTAAATAGTTTAAATTTTTTATATTTTTTATAGTCTTTATTGATCACGGTTTGACAGACGCCGGCCATGTTACATGTTGCAAATAAATACCATATCATCTGTCGACATCAACTCAAATAACATCCCCATCAATAACATTCTCAAAATACTCGGAGTCACCCTTGATAGCAAACTCACTTTCAAAAAACCATATCACATCTATCATCCAATCATCACACTATCATCTCAAAGCAATCAAACACATACGCCCATTCATTACTACTGATTTATCCGCCTCACTTTCCCGATTTCTAATACTAAGCAGACTTGACTACTGTAACTCGCTATTATATAATATCACCAATCAAGAATCAATCGTATACAGTCAGTTTTAAACAAGGCTGCTAGAATCACACTCAATTGTGATTACCCAGGCCATCACCTTGTTCAGTCGTCTAATGATAATCTTATAAAACTTCACTGGTTTCCTATAGACTTTCGAATATCCTTTAAAATAACCATCACTACATTCAAAATGTTTCAAATTTCAATACCGTCATATCTCAGCAAACTCACAACTAACAAAACATCAAACAAACAACTGCGTTCATCTTCATCTCTTCTCCTCAACCAAGAATCCACTACAAACAACATCTCAAAAAGAGCATTTCGTCACGCAGCTCCAACAACTTGGAATGCCCTTCCACCTGCACTTCGCAACATCAACCAATTTTCGAATTTCAAAGCCAAACTGAAAACTCATTACTTTAACTTAGCTAATCACTCATAATAATTAATCCATGCTACTCTTTGCTTTCCTTTTTATGACATTACTATTATAATTACTTTTATTTCTTTATTGCATTACGACGTAGTGAGAGCGCTTCAGTTGCGTGCCCGGGCTCTAAACAAAAACGACAATTATTATTATTAATGAAACGAAAGTCTACATCTATTCAAATTTGAGATTTAGCTATAAATGGAACATACTTGTGTTCAAGCTAATGAATACTAACAGTTTATTATTTAAGAAAAAAGTAAATTATTGGTTTGTCTTAGTTTCCAATAGTCTATTTAGAATATTCTTTATATAGTCTATTTAGAATATACTTTATATAGTCTCTTTAGAATATTCTTCATATAGTCTAACTAAAACATACTTTATATAGTCTATTTAGAATATAATTTAGAGTCTATTTAAAATATACTTTATATAGTCTGTTAAGAATATACTTTATATAGTCTATTTAGAATATACTTTTTATAGTCTATTTAGATTATACTCCATAGTCTATTTAGATTATACTCCATAGTCTATTTAGAATATACTTTATATAGTCTATTTAGAATATACTTTATATAGTCTATTTAGAATACACTTTATATAGTCTATTTAAAATATACGGTATGAAAAACATGCCACTGTATATTTGTCTATAACTTTGGAACATATTAATCGGTTCTCAATTTTTTTAACGGTTTTACTTAGATAGAAATACAAAATCAGATTTCATATAGTTTATATCGATTTCTTCAAAATGCAGTAGTAGTTAAAGTTTAGTTTTAACATTAAAAAAGCATTATTGCTACCAAGAAACACCAGTGCCAAGATTCTGTGAAAGAATTACCGCAGCGAACCAGGTGATGTAAAGCAGCAAAAGGAAACCAACCACAAAAACATCAGATTCAGTCTTGGAAAGGACCTACACCAGTGGCAAAATAAATCAGAAAAATGATGATACTTTTGTGGGAATAATGAAGATATGGTGATGATGAAGCTATAGTTGAGATTATAGTTGAGATTATGGTGCTGTGGTGATGATGAAGATGGAATTTTGAAGCGATGTTGGTGCTGGGGTAATGGTGATCATGGTGATGTGGGAGAGGTTGGATGTGAGGGGTGAATGAATTGATTTTTAGGGGTGTTTGTTTTTAGTTTGAAATTTTCTACATTTATAAAATATTCTATAGGGGGTTATAAAACTGTTTTATGTTTAAAATTTATTTGAAAGAACTCATAAATTAGAGAAAAAGCTCTATATAAATATTTTTTATTGATTGCTAATTCAATTTTTTAAAATTGAAAATGAATATAAAATATTTTGCGGTATTTTAGGAAAGTCTGGTCGCAGGTCTGAAGCTCTATAACCTGATCAGTGATCCAATTTAGTTTTTTTTGCTCTTATCACCTGATGGTATTTCATAGGCAGCTGTTATTATAACTTAACCTTTGTTGACCCAACGTTTAAATCAAAATTTAAAAAAAGTTAAATAGATTTATTTAAAGGCAGTTTAGTTCATATACCAAACCATTCTACCATTATATTTTTATGTTAGTGTTTTTGGAAAATCTGCAAATTATGTGTCACTTGAAAACTTTTTGCAAATTAAAATTGTGAATAGTTGCATTCATTAAACAGCTCGGTGTTTAACCCTCACCCCATCGCAGTTCACGTTGTTTATTTACAATGGTACACATTTTGATTGCCTTTGAACGAGTAGCTGACCGTGTAACGACTCTTCTTGACCAACAGTTCGTCCTAGGTTCGAGTGCAACCGATTCCCTAGAAGTGGGCGCTTAAGTTGCGTGCCCAGGCGCTGTATAAAACGACGGTTTAATATTTATTCTTTTTTTTAAAGTTCAAGAGCATATAACAATATCACAAGCTTTATACAATTTAAATGATATTTGAAAAAAGTTCAATTTGTGTGCTAAAATATTCAAAAGTATGTTATAAGTACATAAAAAAATGAAGAAAATGCTATATATTACTTAGAATACAATAGTAATAAAAAAATGGTCATTTGAGATTTGATAGAAGTTTTATAAAATTCTAATATTTAATATTTTTAAACCGATATATTTTACTAAGTTATTTCAACAACCCTCTGTTTTAAAATTACATGTGCAATTGAAAAAAAGTGCAATTTTTTAATAAAAAGAATTAAAAAAACGTATTGAGTAGACAACAAACATAATTTATATAAATCACCATGTATAATACGCCTTCCTGATTTAATTGCCCAAAAGTCTTTCTCAATTATTAAAAATACCTTCTTCTTGTGGTCCAATAATCATGTTAAATAAATGAGTATTATTGTTTATTAATACTATTTATGTTAGAACCCACATAAAATCATTAAAAAATCTTGTGAAATAATTTGACAACTGAAAATAAATTTCAGAGAAAACTTGGGGAAAATATTGGTCTCAAAACCGTACTTTTTATCGTAAACTGAATAATGTATTGTCATATAATTATAAATAAATAAATCATAAAGCAGAAAAAGTGTTTAAATCTTTCAGGATAACTCCGTAAAAGCTTTTAAAGTTGATTTTTAGTAAATATTATTGATCAATAAATTATTCTAGTTGACTAGTTCATCCGATCCATTAGCCTCTTTTCAGCATCATCATTGTGTATCTAGTGGAAAAAGTAAAAAAATCATTATTAGCTCAGTAATTATAATTAAAGTATTTTGTAGGTATTTTATTTCGGTAACCATACAACCCACCCGACCATCAACCCATTCGAAAAATATTGCTCAACCCATCCGAGAATTTTAGACAAACTACCCAAAAAATTGATCAACCCAACTTACAATTTTGCAAAAACCACCCGATCAAATATGACTTAAATTTATGTTTAAATAATCCAACAAATTTATTTATTTATTAAAATTGTTTTTAAAAATGTCTTTATTATTTATTAGTGTTATTAATGTGTTTATTGTTGATTAATAACACATTAATAACATTAAAAAATGATAAATACATTTATTAAATAATTTTTAAAAATAAATAAATTTGTTGGATTATTTAATATAAATATAAGTCATCTTTGATCGGGTGGGTTATCCAAAATTATCGGGTGGGTTGACCAGTTTTTCGGGTGGGTTGTCTAAAATTCTCGGATGGGTTGACAAACATTTTTCGGGTGGGTTGATGGTCGGGTGGGTTGTCATGGAACTTTCATTTCTAGCACTGATATTAATACAATACATTACAATGAAATACAACGACAAGTGTTTTTAACGTGGCGTAAAGCCGGATGGGCTTCAAGACCACTTTGTTATGGAAAATTGGATAATAATATTAATAATGATAGATCAATAAATGGTGAGTATAGGTAAAGTAAATTAATGAAATTTAACAATATAATCATTTCTATATATATAAATTTTTTTAAGAAAAAATAATTTTTTTACAGATTGAAACTGAAACAATAATTACAATAAATTTAAGATAAAATTATATATCTATATTATATTATTATTATGATTTATTTTAAAATTATTATTGATCATATATATATATATATTATTATTATTTATTTTAGAATTATTATTGACCATTAGTATAAATAAAAGAATAAGGATGAAATTGGGAAGCAAGAGATTGATGAATGGAAAATGAGCAGTAAATTTATAAGTTATTGTGATCGGTCGAACAAGTACGTTTTCAGGGAACGGCTGAATGCCGCGGTCGAGCTCGGGGATTTGAGTCTACTGGGAGGACTATTCCAAAGAGTCGGCGCTGCAACAAAAAAGCTTCTTGCACCTGCATACTTGAGTTTGTAGCTCTGTGGAGCTACATCTCTTGATCTGGAAGACCTGAGTCTTTCCCTCTGGGTAAGACTTGCTCTCATGACAATGCTACTCGACAAATAATCTGGGCACTCATTAGACAGACAGTTGTGCATCAACAATATGTTTTTGTTTTCCATTCTGTTTTCAACACGAAGCCAGTGAAGCTTCTTGAGAACAGGGCTGATGTGATCATACTTTCTAACACCTGTTATGAGCCTAGCCGTAGTGTTGATTACAGACTGAATTTTCTGCAGCTGCAACCAAGTAAGAATGATATTGCCATAGTCAATTCGACTGAGAACCAAAATAGAAGCCAATGTTCTCAGTGATTCTTTGGTCAATAACCATCTATGGATCGTATTTGGCGTATAGTAGCAGAGCAGGTATGAGTCATCTTGTTGAGGTGTGTCGTATATATATATATATATATATATATATATATATATATATATATATATATATATATATATATATATATATATATATATATATATATATATATATATATATATATATATATATATATATATATATATATATATATATATATATATATATATATATATATATATATATATATATATATATATATATATATAATAAAGGTTTTAACTTTAAGACAAAAAATAACATTCGAGTGTAATGCTACTTTTGGAAAATCAAAATGCTTAAAAAAAATATCAGTGTATTCATTTAATTTTATTTTTTGCACACATTTTTTTCATAATCTTTGGAAAAAATAACTGTGCATTCAGAAAATAGATTTTTTTATGTTAAAGTAAACGCACTTAATATATATATATATCTTTATTTCTTCCAAAAATGTTTATTAAAAAAATAAACCTCATTGGCACCGTCCATCCTTTCCACGGGTGCCAAAAGATTGTCGAAGAAGTGATCTGTAAGTAGAACAATATCATTTTAACTTTTCTTTTTAAAATTATTTTTTTAAATGATAGTTTAAACAAAATAAAAAGTAATACCTCAAACTTGATTGATAAAGCTGAGAAAACTTAAGTATGAAACAAAATTAAAGTTTAAATATAAATACCCGGTGAGCGGGTAGCTGAGTCGGCAACGTCTCTCGGCTTGACCAATAATGAAAGGTCCTAGGTTCGAGTGCAACCAATACCCTAGTAACCCAAAGGCGCAAAGAAAATATGTAACCTAAGTGGCCTGGAAGCCCGTTCGGCTATACGCCACTATAATAATGCTCGTAATTATTATTATTAATATTTTAATATAAATGACCGAAAATGCTGCGAATATAGAGGAAAGTGGTGTAATATGAGGATAGTCTGTTAATATGGAACAGTCGGGTAATATGGGATGGTCGGGTAATATGGGATAGTCGGGTAATATGGGATAGTCGGATACCAAGGTTCTGGCTAAGTTTATATTTAAAATCGAATGAAAAAATTATGAACTGCTTAAGATAGAGTTGTTTTTATTTCAATTTTTCCATTTTTTAAATAATTTTATTTATCAGCAAGTATGAATAATTTTTTTGTTTAGATAACATGTCGCTTCATATGAAACACTATATATTAGCTGACAAAAAATGTAGCATTCCAAAAATCATGCAATAACCTTCAATGAATAATTATATTTTGTATTATAAAATTAACTCATTAAATTTGACTTCTAATTAAATAAAATTTATACATTTTTCACCAAGTTTAAAAATTTGTCTTTGGTTATTTTTCTTTTCACATCGCCATTTGTCAGACAATTTTGAAGTTTCATTTCTCAAACCACGTAGAAACTCCGTGAAAGAAACATTTCAATTTCTAATAAATTATTATAAGTTATTTTATTCTAAATACACTTATAAAAATTAAAAAATCTTCTAAAATGTAAAAACTCTTCTAGATCTGACTTTTCTTCTTCTTCCCATAAAGTACAGGACTCCTCTGGAGCATAGACGCGCTTGGGCGACCGAAGGAATGGAATCAACGCTAGTTGGACGAATGCTAAGCGTTTTACTGCTAAGCTAATACGCCGCCTTGTGATAGCAGCGATGAATCAACAGTATTCGTTTTATCTGCTAATAAAAAAGACGCTGAATGAATTTTTTTATTCAGCATTTTTTCATGATCAACGAGAAGAAATCTGGATTCAATGCTTCAGTTGTTGCTTGTAGGCTCACCTTGATTGTGCCAGTGCCAAAAATTTTTTATTATTTGTGACTTTTGTAAATAGACACTAATTCATTTTCATCATTTACAATTCAATTTAATAGAAGTTTTATGACGTTTTTTCCCTTTTTCGTTCATGTTAAAATGACTTTTTTCGTTTGAAAATGATAAATAAATGTTTTAAAACATGTTGTTGCTTCATTATAAATTTAAAATTTGAAAAAATAAATATTGAAGCTTGTATGACTTCTTAATGCTTTTTAATTCATTTCAACTGTTTTTTCTTTTGGTTAGCGGCTGCCATTTTGGCAGCCGCTCAAATAAATTTGTGGAATAAACGGTTTTGGGTATAATATATTAAAATTTTAGAATCTAAAGTCTAAATAAAAATTAAATTTAATTAATTAGAATGTTTTTAGTGCAAATGTTGGTTGTTTTAAATCTGTCGAGAATGCCGCAGCAGACCAAGATGGCCGCAGGGAATCAAAGCGCTCAAGGAGAAAGGATAAAGGAGAAAGCTTTCCATAGCAGCAGCAGTACCAGCGTTGGCAAATACTTCTCCTTCACCCTCTTTCGCAGCCTCGGCACCAGTGGCAAGACAGAAAATTGAGAAGAATGATGATTGTGTTTTGAGGATGATGTGGTGATGATTGTGCTGTGGTATGAGTGTTGGTATTGTGGTGATGAAAGAATTTTTTATTTATGGTGATAGTGATTTTTTGGCGGTGATTGTCATGGTGGGGTGGGTGAGGTTGGATTATTGAGGTTGATTGTGTGTTTATATATATATTTTAATTTATATATATACATATATTGGTAATGGTCTAAAAACCGTTTTATTTAACAAATTTATTTGAAGAGCGCCTTTGTTCACTTAGTAAAGGGCGCTATACAAATCATTAGTGATTGATTAGTGATTGATTGAACTGCCTATCCCATATTACCCGACTGTTTTTTATGAGCCTTCATTTGCAACACTTCTAAAAATTATTTTTTATAAATATAAAAAAATGAAAAACGTCAATTTTTACAAATGACATATCATAACGAATGATTATAGTATGTACTAAACAAGTTTTGAATATTCTTTCCTTGAAACTAATTGAGTTATTTAGAAAAAAGTAAATGGTATTTCATAATACCCGACTTTCCACCATGTTGCAACTATCACACAAAAAACCGATATGAAATTTTTTGAAGTATTTTTTTTAACGAAAGATAAATTAATGTACAATAAAAAACTCTCTTAAATATACGAAGATAAGGTGTTCAAGACAAATGCATCTAACAACACGCCCATCACAGTCCAAGGTTAAAAGCTAGTTTTACATAACTAGGCAACATTCTCAGCACTTATGGAAGAGCACAAAAACGGCAGAACCGGCATCGGTCGAGCGAGTAAAACCTTCCAACAGCTGAATAACATATGGAAACCCAATGTGATTTGAAATAACACCTAGATTTATTTTTATTTAAATTCTTTATCTTTACCTGCCTATGAAATATCATTAAAATCCACTTGCCAGACAAGATCTCAAAACAAGACGTGAGCTGCGAAAAATTGAAATAATATATAAAGGAATTCTTTTGAAATATAAAAGATTAATAGAGCCTACTCTTTAAAAGCCAGCATCAGGGGATATCCAAAGGAAAGAGACAGGTAACATTTGAAAATCACTATGTGCCGTAAACTGTAGGCTGACACAATACAGATACAGAAATGCCGGAGCAGCAGGACCTAGACGTTTGGTGGAAGCTAGTTGGCGGCCTATGTACCAGACGAACAGTACCAGATTTAACAGATAAGGATGGATAGAAAGAATTAATCTGTAGGATAAAAAAACTGAAAAATGCGTTTTGAAGCTTGAATACTGAAGCATATTGCACCATAAAGACGACTTTATTCTGAAGGTTGAAAGATTTGGCAACTCGCTGGAAAAATAGAAAAGCTTAAAAATGTAATTATTTAGGATTTATTGATGCTTATTTTCCATTATCAATTCAATATTTTAAATTATTCAAATATTCAGTGAGGTGTGTCAAATTCCATGAATAATCGACTTGAATAATATTCGATTAATTGAACGTAGATTTTTTCAATAATTAGAAGAAAAAAAATTTAATGCTTTTTCAAATTTTTTTAATTTAAATTGCAAAGTTACTGAAGTCATACCGTTTGACCATTAGTCTCATACGGAGCGTTCAATACTCCCAGATGACAAGCTTTGTACCACCAGGCACTTCTGGGGAAAGAAACTTTTTAGAATTAACTAATTATTTTATGGTTGTTAATTTGTTATATATTTTCTAATCTTTGTGTTAGTAAATATTTTAATATTACCGGTAAAATTGCGCACAATGTGTTGATGGGTATTGGTCGTTATCCCTGTCTTTGGTAGAGAAAGCGACGTTCTTATACAAGCCGTTGCCTTTAGTGAATGAAAAATTATTTTAAGGATAAATATAATTTTCAAATATTTTATTATGGATGTTTCAAATTGTAAGGAGAAAAACCTGCTGTTCCGAAAGTTGCAGTGAAGGAATTGGTATATTTCGAAGCTTCAGAAGAAACAGTAAAGTTTGCGTATTCTTGGAAGGCTGATTGGCCGGTAAATGTTGTGATCTCTAATCTCATGGTGTAAGCTCTAGTGTTAGTCAGATTGTTAAGCATTTCGTTTCCTGTGTTGTCATATTTTATATTTTGAATAAAGATAAATTTTAGCTCATTTAGAAGAAAAAAGTTAAATAAAATAATTTGTAATAGATGTTTATAATATTTTATAATTTATAGTTGCAAATTCAAGTGTCTTTGAGGTATACAATTACCAAAATAATATTTTTTTGTTTAAGAGCCATTGTTGCGTTTTCACATACCCATTTCTATATTTTTTTGCGGTTTTAATACTCACTTTTCTCAAATACTTTTTTATTACAATAATTTGAACCTTTAGTTCATTAATTGAATTTCTTTACTCTTTATATTTCCTGTTCATATTTAGCATCTCTCAAAACAGTATTTACTCGTTTAGATAATTGTTCAATTTGTCGGTAGTTGTAGTTTTAATTTCAAGATTAAAATATATATAATACTTCAAGTTAAATTTTTTTAACAACTTTTTTCACGTTTTCAATGCATTTGGAAATAAATTTTTCGTTTTCTCAAACTTGGCGTAAAATGATATCACGATTTTGAATAGGCCTAGTTACAGTATTTATTTTTAAAATATTAAAATTATTACTTGAATATTAATTTAGTATGAAATGTATAAAATTAATATTTAAACATTAATTTATCATGAATTTTATAAAATTAATATTTAAACCTTAATTTATAAAATTAATATTTAATAATTAGTTAATTATGAAATTTATAAAATTAATATTTAAATTCAAATTTCATCGATTTTTTCTATTTGCTTAAGTTATGATTAGAATCATATTATACAAGTCTAAATGTTTAATTCATTTCGAAATTTGTTTCCCGGGTATTGGCGGTAAATGGGTTAGGGTAAAGGTTAAGAATTTTTTTTAGATATTTGAAGTCTCATTAAAAGATATTTTTTTACTTTTAAAAAGTTTAAATACTAGAAAAACTCATGGCAAAGCAAATTATGTTATTACCAAAGGTATAATGATATGGAGTGCTTCACATATTTCACTATTTTATAAGAATAAAAATGTCTTCTTACCTAAAACACAAATCTGGTTCATCAAAGTTTCAAAATCTTTTTTGCAATTGATTCTGTCTTTTGAAAATTATGTATTACCCATCGACAACATCTTTAAGAATTTATTCGTCAATAGGCGGTTGTTATAAGTTGTCAGATGTCAGTAGATATGATTTTGTAGATATGCTTTCAATTCTAGAAAGTTTGCTGTTATTTAATTACCTCATAGCGTTACTGATCTCTTGCTTCATCGGAGCGAGCATTTGATTGACAGAGGAATTTCTGGTGTTTTCATCGCAGAAGCGGGTCTGTTGTTAAACTCTTCGAAGTACTTAATCCACGTAGTTACTACCCTTTGTCTAATTTGTCATTATTTTTTTTCATTAAAAAAAGCCACTGAACTTAATACCAAACCAAGTTCAAGAAATCTTTTCACAAATTTGAGCAAACAGTTCTTATCGGTATGGAAAAAAACAGAAGAGTAAGTAAGGCCGATATTGCTCTTGAGTTTTTTTTTGCCTAGTTATATTAAATAAGGTTTCAAAATTAATGACATAAAATTAACCATGTCTTGGTAGTATCGGAACGCCATTCCCAATTCTTGCATTTTATTTTCACATAACTTTTTCGAATGTTTTTTTTTGAGATTTGAAATGTTGTCACTGATTTCTTCAACAAAGTCATAAGATATGTTGGAATAAGTTGTTTTTCTACCAAGAATTTGGTCGATTGAATGCCTCAGGACTTAATATGATACATGATGTTGACATTTTATGTACTGATGTTAAGGAATGCTTTTTTTTCGAATTTCTTTTGATTAGAACAACAATTTCATTTTATGCGCCCCCCCCCTAGTACTGAGGTATCGAAATGTCTATTTAATTTTTTTTTTGTTTAAACAACAACTCCATTTTCTACTTATATAGTATAGACATTTGTAGTATAACAGATTATATTTCGAATACTTTTCCATAAATGCTATTGGTTTAACATCTCAGTTAATTCAATATTGATAAGGCTTTTCCATCACTTAGAGTTGGTCTTGCTAGAAAAAATTCACGGTGCTGATTATTGAAAACAATAACTTGAATTTTCTTTTTTTTGTAATGCTTTTTCGGCATAGCGTCAAAATTTTTCTCCAGGTTCTTCAGTTTTTTTTCAACATCTTCTTGCCTCTTCATTATGAAGTTTATATAGAACACTTTTTTGACTTGATAAGTTGAAGCTAAACACTCTGAAAACAATCTGAAACAATTTAATGGAAACAAATAATAAACTAAAGATCAATTATTCTTTAAAAATTAGTTATATTTTAATAAATATTTATTTATTTTTTTTTTTTTCAATACCGCTCTATGTCGAAATATTTTAATCTGTGTGGTCTGGGAGGTTATTGGGAAGAAATAGCACAAAAGTAATATATCTCTTGTGTTGACAGTATTTCTCATCTTTTAAAATTAAAAGAAAATATTAATCTGAAAAAAAGAAAAATTTCATGAGTCTAATGTACATACACTTTCAGCCGCAGAAGAATTATTAACGTCAAAATTGCCGAATATTCAGTCATAACAATTTAATCCTACATAATACAGTATAGGCTATTTTTGCCTATTTAATAATAGTATAGCCTGTATAGGCATTGTAAAATTGGATTCCGTAATAAAATAATACATAGGACTCAAGCCAAAAAACGAAGAACAATAATTTTGTGATTAACTATTAATTTTCTTATTTTTAACAAACTGTTAAAATATTTTTTTCCCTTTGTTAAACATATTATTACAAAATGTACTAAAAAATGTGAAAAGTTGTTGCTTTCATTAACGTTTAAAATTTAAATACACCTTTTGTTACATTATTTTCTATTTGAGAGAATATAATTTTTTTTGAATGATCGACATTTTAAAAAACTTACATAAGAATTAGTTTAACTTTAATTTTAAAAACTATTCATCTTCACTTTCATTAATTTGATGCGTGGACAATTCATAACGTAAAAAATCAATAGAAAAAAAACAATAGTTGAAACTGAAAATGTAAATTACGTTAAATGTTGCGTGGAACGAGCTTCAATTCTTGCAGCGCATGCTGGAACGCTTCAGTGTTGTCTTCCTGGGACGCGGAACTGAAACTTTATATTGCTCATAAAGAAACTGGAATTAATTTTGCACTTAATTTTTTTGTTTCAATCGTCAAAATGAAGAATTGTGCAAACGATTTCAAAAAAGGAAAAGTATTGTTGCTTGTTTAAGACCAGATAATATTTATCTTAAACATTTATTCTATCTAGTTTTTATCAAACAGTTTATTAAATAAAACTAAATCACTGAATATTCTTTAATTTAATTTTGTTTCAAAAAACTTTGGCTTTGTTAAAATAAAAAAACAACCAAAACATTTAATGTTCAAAATACTAAATACTCAAAATTGTAGTGGAAAATCATTAGAACAGTTTGCTTCACTGATTCGAATCAATCAATCAATCACTAATAATTTGTATAGCGCCCTTTACTAAGTGAACAAAAGCGCTCAGCCATCACGTCCCAGACAAGTACGTCTTCAGGCCTCGACGGAAAGTTATGAGTGACTTAGTTGAAGTTAAAGAAGAAGGTAAAGAATTCCATAAAAGAGGACCACAGTAAGAAAAAGAACGTTTAGCAAAAGAGTGTTTAACTGGAAAACGAAAAGAACGATTAAAGGTGGATGATCTTAGACCAGACTTAGGGGGTTGTTTAATTAGATTTTTAAGATAGATTGGAGCATTACAGTTATGAATTTTAAACATATTTAGGCATATTTTAAAAGTCACTCTAGATCTCAAAGGTAGCCAATGTAACAAACGAAGATAAGGAGAAATGTGAGAAAACTTAGGAGCACGAGCAACAAGACGAGCAGCACAATTGAAGGTTTTATTTAGAGGAGCTAAAGTAGTAGCAGGGAGACCATAGTAAAGAGAGTTGCAATAATCAATCCTGGACAGAACTAGAGAAGATACAAGAAGTTGTAGGGTAGGATCATCGAGAAAAGGAAGAAGCTGTTTAATACGACGAATGTGGAAGTAGCAAGATTTAGAGACAGATAGAATTTGAGGAGCTAAAGACAAGTTAGAATCAAAAATAAAACCAAGGCTACGAATAGAAGATGAAGGGTTTAGAGAGAGTGAAGAGGGGGGAGGCAAAACTAAAGAAGGAAGAGATAGTAAAGACTTTGATTTTTTATTGAAATATATGAGTTCAAATTTGTCCGGATTAAGTTTGAGAAACATAGAAGAAGCCCAAGAGATTATAGATTGAAGACAGAGAGTTATTTTATCAACAGTAAGGTCAAGAGAAGAGTCAGTAAAAGATGTATAAATATAGGAGTCGTCAGCATAAATTTGACTGTTTAGAGAAGATGACGAAATAATATTAGGTAGTTTCGAGGTATAAAGAATAAAAAGTAAGGGACCAAGAATTGAGCCCTGTGGAAAACCATAAGATAAAGAAACAGAAGAAGAACGAGAAGATTCTATTGATACATAGGAAGTTCGCTCAGAAAGGTAGGATTTAAGCCAGATAAGAGAGGAACCAGAAATATTAAAGGAAGAGTCTAAAACATTTAATAAAAGCGTATGGTCGACAGTGTCAAAAGCAGCTGAAAAGTCAAGGCATAAAAGAAGAGAAGAGGCATTAGAATCAGAAGTTAAAATAAGGTCATTATAGAGTTTAAGTAAAGCAGTTTCAGTGGAGTGGCCAATTCTGAAACCAGATTGAGAGGAAGGAAGAAGTGAGTTTTTTTCTAGATAGAAGGTTAATTGTTGAGAAATAACTTTTTCAAGGACCTTAGAAAGAAAGGAAATGTTAGATACAGGTCTATAACTGGATAAGGATGCAGGATCAAGAGAAGGCTTCTTAATTGTAGGAATAATAAATGAAGATTTGAGGGCAGACGGAAATTTAGATGTAGACAAAGATAAGTTAACCAAATCCAGAACAATAGGATAGAATAAAAAAGAGAGTTCTTTAAAAAGGGTTGTAGGAATAAGATCTAGAGAACAAGAAGTGGGAGACATAGAATTAATTATATTTGTAAGATGGTCCAATGTGACAGGAGAAAAGGATGATAATGATTCAGAAGTGAACTTAGTAAAAGATGGTGTAGGCCTATTATAAGACGAAGATCTAATATTAGATATTTTATTAGTTAGAAATTCAAGATAGTCATCAGGAGAGAAAGATGGAGGAGGAGAGTTTTTATGTAAAAGTTTAGATAAAGAAGACCACCTATTTTTAGAATTGGAGGAAGAGATAATAGAATTTCTTAAAAACGATGAGTGTTTATTAAAAAGGAGAGTACGATAAGAAGAGAAACAATTTTGCCATTTATTCATACAGGATACAGAGAGAGTAGATCGATAAATTCGTTCATACTTGCGAACTAGTCGCTTAGAAGTCGTGCACTCACAATCATACCATGGGGATTTTTTAGAGATTAGACGATACCGGAAAGTTTTAAATGGAGCAAAAATATCTAAAAGGGAAGATAGAGTAAGATTGAAATTATCCATAAAACTATCCACATCAGTAAAAGATTTAGAGCAAAAGTCAGAAGAAAGAAAGCATTTAGTAAAATTTATTTTATCAAAATTAGACCAAGAGCGCTTAACAATAGAAGAGGGGAAGTTAGAAAAAGGCTGAACAAGAGATAATTTAAAAGATATAAAGTAGTGGTCAGTAAAGTGGAGTGGAATAGATGTTAAGTCATTAATTTTGCTATAATTAGAAGAAATCACAAAGTCAAGAGTATTACCAAGAGCATGAGTAGGAAAATTACAGTTTTGAGATAAATTAAAAAGAGAAAGAATTTCAAGAAACTTAGCAACATAGAAATCAGAAGGTTTATTAGTAGAGATATTAAAGTCTCCAAGAATAAAAAATGGACAAGATAAAGAATAAAGGAATTCAGAGAGATTATGAAAATCATCTAAAAATTGAGGTAAGGAACTGTTAGGAGGTCTATATATAGCAATTAAATTAAATTTGAAAGAAGAAAGTTTAAGAGTAGTAAAAAGGCATTCAAAGGAAGAAAAATGAACAGAAGAGTCAACAGAGATAGAATACAAGGACTTAAGTAAAATACAGATACCACCATATGAAGAGTGTCGAGGAGAAAGAGGGTTAGTTGGAGGCCGAGCAAGTTCAACAAAGGAAAAACCAGTAGGAGTAGAAGCAATAACTGAGGGTGATGAAGCAGATTCATGCCAAGTTTCAGTTAAAATAAAAAAGTCTAAAGAGTTAGAAGTAATTAGATCAGAGATATAGAGTGACTTATTATTAAGTGATCTTGTGTTTAGGAGGCCAAACTTTAGATTAGTATTTTTAGAGATAATATTATTGAAGTTAACTTTATTCTTATTATCATTATTTATTTTTTTATTATTATCAGAATTTTTATGATAAATTAATTTAGAAGATTTTTTATTAATAATAGAATTTAATTTATAATTCAATTGTGTGTTAGTAGTTTTATCTAGGTTAGGATTAGGGTTAGAAAGGATACGCTTTTCATTTTTTTTATAATTTCTAATAAATTTATGGTCTAAGATCTGTAAATTAAAAGCCCTACCTACGTCTTACACTACTTTTAGGAAGTTTAGCGAAAGAAGAGAGTTCAATTAAAAAGTCCCTAGAATACATAATAGAATGGCAATTAGAAAAGAAAAAAATTTAAATTTATAAAAAAATACTATTCCACTCATAAAAAACCGTCTAGCCATCAGCAATACAACGTTCAAAACAGTAACAACTGAGCGCCATGCCGCCATGATGGACGCTAAACAAAAACATTCCAAATTGAACCAACCTTTCTTTAAATAGGTTTTTTCATAAAAAATTTAAAGTAATAACTAAAAGAAAAAAAATTTAATTATCGAAAGAGACGAACCTAGCCAGAAATCGCTTTTCAAGTTTCCAAATCCATTTTTGAAGGTTTTCCAGTCCATGTAAAAATTCACCTCTCCATTGACTCTTCTCTGAAAAACCTGTAGTTATTTTTTTACAAACACTGATCATTTACCAAAAACGGTCAAAGTGTAGAAGTTTTAGATTACATTTTAGTAAAAAAAAGTTAATTTATTTACACTTCAAGTCACCGTTAAATTAAACTGGCCAATAAGTTGAAACATATTTTACGTATATTAAATGTAATCGGATGATTTGTCCTCAATTTTGTGTGGTGAATCTGAAATTATAAACCATTTTACTAGAGCTGTGCTTTAATTTACGTTAACTTTCGATTAACGCGTTAATCAATTAATGACCGTTAAAAATTTTGAAGCCGTTAAATATTTTAAGTCATTTAAAAAACATTAACGCATTTAAAATGTAATGCATTTATACTTATCTAAATTTTACCTTTTTTGCTGCTTTGGTTACATCGTCAGCAAGTGAACACAAACACTACTAATATGCTGTCAACAAAAGAATGGAAATAATGGCACTTCATCAAAAAACTTTTCATTTCTTACAAATTTGCAACAGAACTTCAAAGGATTGGAAAATACTTGAAATTTTCAATAGTCTTATTTAAAATTTGTAGCTTTACACAAGAAATATGCACTTCAGAAGATGATCCAGCTTATGTCATTCGTTTCACACACAAGTTTCTTTCCAAATTGGAGTAGCAACTGAATAATCAGAAAATCCCTTAGTCAAGAATTACCACATCATTAGACCCCTGATTCAAAAATGTTAAATGTTTATTAAAAAAAGTTTCGAAGAAACTATAAGAAGTGAAGAAAACCTCATAAACTATACAGCCTTCACCAAACAAAAGACTACAATCAGGGGCGCAACCAGCCAAAAATGCTGGGGGGGGGGCTCAACTTTAGTATTAAAAAATTATTATTTACCGCAACTGTTGTGTTTTGCAACATCAATTTTTATATTTTCTTTCTCTTTTAATACCGAGTTTTTTTCACATATTTTGTTCAATAAATTTTAAATTCATAAGTTAAATTTCAACTTTTTTCATTTAGTTATTTATAATTTTTTTTTCCTGTTCACATTTAAAATTTCTCATAACAATCTTTTTTCGCTTAGATAATTTTTCAGTTTTTTCATTCGATTTTAGTATTTTTATACAAATTTAGTCCTAATTTCAGGGCGAGAAGATAGTTAGTACTTGAATTATTTTTTTATTTATTCAAAATAACTTTTAAAAGGTTTCCAATGCTTTTAAAAATTAATGGTGCGTTTTCGCAACTTTGACGTAATATGATTTCATATGATTTTTATAAAGCCTAGTCATTCATTACAATAGTTATTATAAAAATAATAAAATTATTAATTTAATGTTAATGTATTATGAAATTTATAAATTAAAATTAAAAGTTGAATTTTGTAGATGAATGTTGATTTTTATATTTCGAAAAAAAATTCTAAACCGCAAATGCTTCAAACTTGAAAATTATTGAAAAAAATATAATTTTTAACTTCTCATAGGTTGATTATAAAATTAAAATAAAGATAACATTCGTCGTCAATGTCGTCTTTGAAACAGCACGACAGTTTATGAGTGCTGTTGTAATTCACTTTAAATAATTTGCTTTATTGTATTTAAAATAATAATAATTATTATTATAACTAATAAAATAATTAGAAGTTTAATTTTATCAAACTATTTGCGATTGAAATTTATTTCTGTTTTAATAAATGTGGTTTGAATTAATTTATTTATGATTTCTTACTGCACATAAGTATGTCACACTTCTCGCTCATGTTGCGTTTTCGCAACATTTTGCCCCATTAAAACTTATGAAATAATTGTTTTCAGTTTGGCTTGAGTTGTTATTATAACCATATAATGCAAGTCTAAATGTAAAAATCGGGTAGCGGCGGTAAATGAGCTAAATAAAAACTACCAATTATAATTGATAAAGAATTTAGTTAGTTTATTAATGATACCAAAGAAAAACTACAAACTAAGTTGCATAGTATTCTTAGAGTTACGTCATCATTTTTAAAACTAAGGTAAAAAGTAAAAAAATAAGTTTGATATGAGATCCTAAACAGTCTATAATTTTTGTTAAAATATTTAGTTTCAACTAAATTTTGATGTGTTCTCAGTTGCAAAATAATTTTTCGATCAGTTTGTGAAAATCTTTTCACCATTTCATTTACTGAAAGAAGTGCAGTAGCGGTTTTGGTAGCAGATATTCTCAAACAAGCTTTGCAAACGACGAGCAGAAACAGTCGTCTTAAGATGAATTTTAGTAAGCCGAAATTTAGAAAATGCTCTTTCTGCATCTGATGAAGTAACTGGCAGAGTCAGAGCAACATCGAGCATATAGTGCAACTCAGGCTGAAGGCTTGTTGCTCAAAAGAGTTCTTGCAGTTCGATAAATGAAATGAGATCAGACTGATCCGCACGTAAACTTAATGTGTTGATGTGATTTTGAGCTGTCTTTGCACAGTTTCAGCATCCTTTCCATGAAGGTTGAATAATTCTGAAAGCTCGGGAGTTATTTTGTCTATCTGCGTTATTCTTTATATACTTGCCATAGGTGGAAAAATTTACATATGAAAAGTGTAAAGATTTAAGAGTGTAGTTAAGTTCTAGTGGTGCTCTATTTTTTTCAGAATTTGTGACATGTTAGTGTTATTTTGGTAGGATCTCTATCTTCTGTGTTGATATATGAAATGTTTTGTGAGATAAAGACCCGATGGCCATCCAGAGAAAATATCATTGTCCTATGGCATATTGAAAAATTGATTACCCCCCCCCCCCCACCACCAAAAAAACTCATCGATTTTCGAAAAATTGTGAGACCCTTCAAATAAGTCTGGGGGGGGCTTGAGCCCCCCCCAGCCCCCCCCTAGTTGCGCCACTGACTACAATCATATTTAACTTCAGATTCTGAAGATGAAGATATTTCATTGATAACTAAGTCAATCATTAAACGTTATAGAAAAAAATTTGAGGTAGGCTTTGAGAGTTGTCTTCTTGTTTCTCGGCAACAACACGAAGGGGCATATCTGGCTCTGGCGAAACTGGCAAGAAAGCACTTGTTATCTTTTGCAAGTACAGTTCCATGTGAGCGTCTATTTAGCTTGTCAAGACACATAGTTAGCAAGAAAAGAGTCTTTTTAGATCCAACTTGTGTTGAAAAACTTGTTTGCTCGAGTAAGTTGCTCAAAAAGGATGTGTGAAAATTTCATTTTGATTATTTATGGATTCGTTTTTATTCTTTCATATGTGGATTTGAATGAATAATTAATTCAAATAATTTCAAAAAAAGTATAATTTTAATTAGAGCTGTTCCACGCTTAAAAAGTTTAATCGCCGTTAATCGTTCGATTAAAAAATTAAATCGTATTTTAACACAATGTTTTTAGCATATTTGACATTAGTAAAAAACAAGATTAAATTTTTTATTATTTACAAATACAATTTTTTCTAACTTTTTTTATAAAAAAATTTTAAAAATGAATTCACAAATAATTTAAAATGCAACTGTCTCATCTCATTTTTGAGCCAGTTACTCAAGCAAACTATTTTTCAACATTAGTTGGATCTATAGAGGCTCTTTTATTGCTACCTATGTGTCCTTAAAAACTCAGTAGACGTTCACATAGAGCTGTACTTGCAGAAGATGATAAGTACTTTCTTGCTGGATATGCTCTTTCGTGCTGTTGCCACCAAACAAGAGGACAACTCTCAAAGCATACTTCAGATTCTGTTCTATGACGTTTGACTTGGTAATCTTTAGAATCTGAAGTTCAATATTTTTTCAGTCTTTTGTTTGGTAAAGTCTGTATAGTTTTTAAAGTTTTCTTTTCTTCTAAAAGTTTCTTCAACTCTTTTGTTTTTTTAAATAGTTTAAATTTTTAAATTGGGGGTGTAATGTTGAGGCAATTCTTAACCATTGGATATTCTGTTTAATAATTTACTACTCCAATTCGGAAAAAATCATGTGTGTGAAACGAATGACATAAGCTGGATCATCTTCTGAAGTGCTTATTTTTGTGTAAAGTGACCCTAACCCTAACCCTAACCCTAACCCGAATCTCATCTGACAAGTTTTTATCATCACCCATTTGTTCTAATCTCCATAATATTTGGACTCGCCACAACAACTTCAAATGTAATGTTGGAGATTTTGACATTGACAACGCAATGTTGGCTTTGTTATACATTTCTATTGCATTTAATACTTCTTTCAAGTACGGAGTATCGATGAAATAGAGATTTCCAAACTTTGGAGTTTGCTGAAGTATAATTGATAAAGAATCCAATCCCAATAACTTTTATTCCATTTTTCCCCCTTCCCGATTTAAAAGTTGATTCCCGTTCCTGTTTTTTCCCGTTCCCGATTTGAATGTCCCGAAAACCTATTCCCGATTCCCGACTTTTCCCGTCCTGAAATTAATTTTTATTCTCGTTACATCGGGAGTCGGACCTCTAGTTCAAAGACACTTACACTAAGATATCTCAAAAACGTGAAGAGAGGGAGAATTTCTGATTTCATTTTTAGTACAAAAAGTCTTTTAAAACACACTAATTGACATTCGATTAACAAAAATGCTGTTGGTTATTAGTTAAATTTGCTAGATACGATGCTAAAAACTTTTTATAACTATTGGGTTACATACCGTGTACTTTTGTCCATTGGAGAAGGCACAGTAGATCGGATATATGAGATTGTTTATTGAGATCCAGTAAATGCCATTATCTTCCTCGTCTTCTCCTGGAACGTTGCTACAATCTTCTTGATCTGAAAAACACCAACAAAATTTGAGTAAATATAATAATTGTTCTGTTTAGAAAATGTTGAAACATACATTATTTAAGTATCATTTTTAGTAACTTTGCCTAATATTAAATATATAAAAAATTAAATATTAAATATTTTTTGGTGGGGTTATAAAAAATTCAATTTGTAAATAAGTCTTTATCAAAAAACGCTAAATAATTAAAAATAATATGTTTTATTAATCGACATTTTTGTTTACAGATTTTCAAGAGAAAAGTTCCAAATAAGCTCTTCATGTAGTATGTGCAGAAAGTGATATTGGAACGAGTTTCAGAAGAATTTGAGTATGGGAAAATCTGACACAAGCCAGTATCGGTGAAGTAGTTGAAACCTGTGCATGCCGTGTATGAACTGATCACTTCAAAACTAGAAATGAGAGGATAGTTTGAAAAGTAGGCATACAAATCATTGTGAGAAATCAGTACGATTTCTCTTTGGTCTTTCAAGTCAACGGTAACGTTCATCAAACTTGTTTTACTCAAAATATTGGTATAATATGAAATGTAACTATCGTTGATTTGAGAGGCAGTAGAGGTATTTTTCGAGTTGAGAAGTTCACAACGGTTGCAGCATTCCAAAATGTTTTTTGTGAACACCTCAATAGTTGAAGTTGTTGGCAGACGACACAGATTCTTGCCTCCTTCATCGTGCAAGCGGCATCGCCTATACAGTGGAGATCCTTCTAAGGCCTGAGTATAGAGAGTGGCTGTGCAATAAAGAAAAAATATTTTCGAAAATATTTTCTCCATAACTTTATTATGTAAAAGAAAATCAACTTTATTATAAAAATTTCTATCGAGGTCCTTAGTCTTTAAATACTATTTTTCTCATTACATTATTGATTTAAAAGTTCCTTGTTTAATGATACTTTAAGACGTTCACAAAAGATCCTTTGTTAAATATTACTTTTAAGCTCTCACAAAAGATCCATTAAACAAAAAGCATTTAATTGTTGAAGTTAGCTCATCTAACAGTCTACCCTTGTTGAAATACATTAGAAAATATAATTTCATTTGTGGAATCAAGCATTAAAAGGTTTTAAAAAAAATAGGTATTTTACAATTGTTTTTTCAAATAGGGGCAAGTTGATTTATTTATTGATTTATGTTGTTTTGTTACTTTATTTTTAGGAATAATAAAAATAAATAAAACTTTAAAATCTTTTCCCCAATCATACAAAATTTTCATCTTGACCCAGTATTGGGGCAAGATGACAACAATAAAAAAGTTACACATTTTAATCTTCGTCATCATCCTCATCATCTTTCTCTTCATCATCCTCATCATCTTTCTCTTCATCATCATCATCATCATTTTCCTCCTCCTCCTCATCATCATCATCATCCTTTTCATCATCATCGTCTTCATCATCATCGTCATCGTCATCATCTTTCTCTTCATCATCTTCGTCATCATCCTCATCATCTTTCAAAACCGGTACATGTAATTTAATTTCATTGAATTTCGAATGAGAATTTTTATCTTGATACTAAAAGTTCTGCTGCAAATCTACAAGAAATTAGTTTTAAAAGAAAGATCATGAGTTAACAATTGGAAAATCTATTAAACATTATATTGAACAAATTTTTAAAAAAATGTCTTAAAGAAGATGTATCACTTAAATTTAATTTATTTCTATTTATCCTTTATTTATTCATTTATTCACTTATACATTACATTATAAAAAAATTTGGGCTTTCATAAATTCCATGAGAAAAACTCGGAGTCGCATATCCGAGCTGCACCTAATAGGATGTGACGGATCACTGAACATTGCGACAACTGATTTAGAAAAGGCAGAAAGTCTCAATAATTTCTTTAAAAGTGTATTCACAGAAGAAAATAATGATAATTTTAACAAAATAGATAATATAACATTTAAAGAAAGATCTAATCATGAAGATGTCACAAAGGAGGAAATTTATAACTTATTAAAAGAAATAAATGTAACAAAAGCCCAGGTCCAGATGGTGTTCATCCCATAGTATTATCAAAATTAATAAATATAATACATACACCATTATGTAACATTTTTAATAGCTCACTAAATAGCGGTATAATACCAGGAGATTGGAAAAAAGAAGAAATAATACCAATATTTAAAAAAGGAGATAAAAAAAAGGTATCAAATTATAGGCCAGTTAGTTTAACTAGTATAACCTGTAAAATAATGGAAAAAGTAATGAGAAAAAGAATAGAAAAACATATGAATTTAAATGATTTATTTAGCAAAAGACAATATGGTTTTATTGGAGGAAGGTCGACTTCATTACAACTACTAATGGTAATGGATAATTGAACTAGTATTTTAGACAAAGGAGGGGTAATCGATGTTATTTACACTGATTTTATGAAAGCATTTGATAAGGTACCGCATAAAAAATTAGTATATAAATTAGAAAATTATGGAATTGGTTATAAAACATGCAGGTGGATAAGTAATTTTTTAAATGATAGGGTACAGAGGGTTAATGTTAATGGTGTTAAATCACAATGGGTAAAAGTAAAAAGTGGCATTCCCCAAGGATCAGTCTTGGGCCCATTATTATTTGTTTTATTTATCAACGATCTGCCAGAGAGAGTGAGTTCAAATATATTTATGTACGCTGATGATTGTAAAATATATCAACAAATTAATGAAATAGAGGACCGAACAAAGCTACAAGATATAAACAAAGTAGTGGAATGGAGTGTACAATGGGACCTGAGACTTCATCCACATAAATGTAAACTATTGCAGATATACAGAAATAAAAAGGAAGAAAGAGTTTTTTCTATGCAGGATTATGAAGGAAGTCAGGTAGTTTTAGAAAGTATAGAGTATGAAAAAGACCTTGGTGTAATTATAGACAAGACTTTAAAATTCCATATTCACATACAAGAACAAGTAAATAAAGCTAACCAATTATTAGGGCTAATAAGAAGAACGTTTAAATTTATTGATACAAAAACATTTAGATTATTATTTAAAGGTATAGTTAGGCCCCATCTAGAATACCTTAGCAGTGTATGGAGTCCTTCATTGAAGAATCAAGTTGATTGCGTAGAAAGGGTACAAAGAAGGGCTACAAAAATGCTGCCTTGTCTGAAAGACATGACTTACAACGATAGACTTAAAGTAATTAAGTTACCAACATTAAAATACCGAAGACTTCGAGGGGACATGATCGAAACCTATAAAATACTTAATAATAAATATGATAGTAAAATAACGGAAGATTTTTTCAAACTTAATACAAGGCAATCAAGAGGAAATTCACTAAAATTATCCAAAAAACAGTGCCAAAAGAATACAAGAAAATTTTTTTATACACATAGAGTGGTAACAGTTTGGAATAGCTTGCCTGATGAGATCGCAAAAGCTGAAAATACAGATAAATTTAAAATAAAATTAGATAAATACTGGAAAAACCATCCCATGATGTTTAACTATAAGTGCGACTATGACATAATAGTTAAAAAAATAATTTAAATACATAAACATAAATATATAATTTTTTATAACCATTATAGAGGTCAAAAAATCTGCGTGGTTTTAACTCCCTAAACTAAACTAAATTACATTTTCAATAACTGAAGAGTCATGAAGCTTATTTTAAGTTAAGATAAATATTATATCAAACTTAATCTTTTGTAAACTTGATCTTTTTGACGTCATTCATTTTATTTACTTAATTTTTTTATTTAAGTTTATTCTAAATCATTATTTACTTTTCGTAAAGATCTGAAGACATATCTGTTTAATATCTGTTTCAGAAAAATCGCATTTTCAGAAGAAACGCGCAAAAGAAAATGTGCATTTAACACATGCAGCGCGCTTTCGTTTGGGTGCAGTTAACCTACAACCTAACAAATTCATTTACGAGCGCTCTTGAATTTGGATATAGAGCGCTATAGAAACCTATTTGATTGATTGATTGAAAGTGAGTTGATTGCAACTTATTTAATTATTAGGTTGAGAAATAAGTTTAAAACGTGTTTAATATATCTGAGTTTTATTGCGATTTCTTTGCTATTTGACGAACCATTCAATCTTTGTTCTAAAAAACGTGTTAATTTTTTTCTAAACTAATTTATTTGTCAACTACTTTTTAAGCTTTAAAATGGAGAACCCAGAAAGTAAAAAAAACATTTTCGACATTTTATTTTTTACTTTTCATCGATAATAAAAGGCTGCTAAAGCATTCTACTGCACGAAAATTGTTTTTAAATTCGAAAATAATAAACTAGACGTCAATGACACGCTCCGCAGCGGAAGACCTTCGGTATTTGACAAGGATATTCTTAAAGTCATATAGGAGAACGGTCGCCAAACAAGTCGCGAATTGGTGTAAAAAGGAAATTTGATGAAGAATAAATTCTGAACCATTTTCACTCGATGGGATTCGCTGAAAAATCAGGAACCTGGGTGCCTCACGAGCTCAGTGAACACATCAAAACTAATTATAGATAATTAGATACAAAAAATTTTGAAAGAATAAGTTGACGAACCCCCCTAACCTTTCATCATCATCATGCTAGGAGGCAAGTGCCCAATTTAAAGGTTGTTTAAGGTTATCTTGCTGGTCTGGATTGGAGGACTCGGACAGGAGCCCTCTCGCATGACTCCTTCACGCCCTTGAGACTCTCGTCTCCAAATAATTCTTACGAGTCCTGGAATGTCTCTATAACTTCCTGAGAGGCTTCTTTCGTGTCATCTTTAACTTCTTCTCCTTCTTTAACTTTCTCTTCCGTCTGCCCTGAGCTTTGAGGCTCTTCTTGTGCTTCTTCTACCTGTGCTTCATCGTTTTGCACCATCTCTTCCTCTCCTTCCGCTTCTCTCTCTTCCTCGGTATCCTCGTCTGCTCTTGTGTCTTCTTGTTCATTCTCCTTGTTCTTGTTGTTGCATCTCTTGTTCAGTTTGTTCAGTGAAAGTTGTTTGTAACTCGTCTTCATTATCGCTCGTCTCAAACTTGTCGTCATTTTGATGATCAGCATTGTCTGTTTTGTCATCTATTTCTTCTAGTGCAGCATTCGAATCGTAGAAAGTCGACTCAATAGTGTTGTCTTCATCGTAGTCTGAAATTTTTGTGTAAATATTTCGATTATCTCGGGAGAGTGATTGCGGTCACTAAAAGCAACGAGAGAAATATAATCAATTACAATTACAGAATTCAAATGAGAATCAAATTAGTAGCGCCTGCTTTTTATGCTGATGCTGAATTTCATACTTTTTCTCTTTCAAAAAAATATACATAAATTCCATTTTACAATTATATGCTTTAAATTTCAGTATGGTATGAATAACTTTAAATGTTAATGTCGTCGAAACTGAACCTTTGGAGTTTTAAAAGTAATTCAGATTAAAACACCGATGTTTAACGGTTATGCAAAAGATGAAAGCCTCTAAAATAATTATAATGTTTCTAATGTCAATGGACTTTTCCGTGCAATGTGAGCTCTCAATTTTCTCTAAAGCTTCAATAAACTTCTAGCCATCAAAATACTCTTGTGTCTGACACTTGAGGCAAAAGTCCATATATACCTGCAACGCATCCGAAAAAGAAAGCGGAATCACTGTCCATTTGTTGGACTGTGTAATTTATCGTCATATTCGGGAATATGGACGCCATTACGATAACCCTGATCATCCTCGTTAGAGCATCAGGCCCCCATCGACTATAGCTGATATTAGGTTGGCAGGAGGAGGCGTCAGCAGTGACGACCCAGATGGCGTAACTGAGGACGTTATAAGGGAGGGAGACTTAGCCTTTAGACTGGTCGGCGTTGCCATCGCTGATACTAAGCCTTTTATTAGAGGCATTAGACCGCAAGGAAAACCATTTTTTATCATCTTAATGGGATCAGAGTATGGCACATCATAGTACACCATTTTCCTGATCAGAGAAGAATCAACATATTTTAACCGCAAATCAGGTGGCAAGTCACGCTCCAACTGATCTATCATTTCTTTTGACGGCTTCAGTCTTCGGAGATGCATCTCAGCTACCGTGGTTATTAATTCATTCATAACCGGCCGATCGATTATCTGCGTGGCAACTGTCAACTCTTTTTGTGGCGTCACGACGTTGAGAGTCCTAGCTAGTTGACTATGTGCGTCTATCATGCGACTTGTGTAGTAAGTCGTTCTCCACGGCAGGTATCTTGAAGCCACACGCAGTCGTGCACACTGGCATCAAAATGCACCGTTGCATGGTGTGTGAGAAGAGATTCAGCTATTTAATAAATTTCCTATAGTCGTAAGGGTTTCTAATGTGTCTCTACGGCCATCTCTCACATCAATGCAAAGTTGAAAAAAACATTATTTTTATTGTCACGTTGATTTGTATACCCCTCTGAAGGCTGCAAGTGCCATAGTTTGATCCTGTTTTATTCAATTAATTATTGTCCATAAAGAAGGATGTTTATGTCCCAATAAGTTCCTAAAACTGTTCTTCCACCCCTCCATACAATTGTTGGTCCTATTCTGGCCTTCCAGAGTTAGATTGTGGACATTCCATGATGACGGTGGAAACAAGGCCGCTGTCTTCTGCAGCCTTATTTGGTTCAAATCTTCATTGTTCTGGTTTTTTCTATACGATCCTCGGCCATTCGTTCGATCAAAATAGAAAAAAATGTCCATCTAATTCAGGTACACCTGCAACACTCACTTGTAGATGGTGGAGTTAAATCAGTGGTCGGAAGGAAGGCGGTGCTATCTAGCATTGCAACAAAATGCCTCACGTCTTCTCTTTCTTTATACGAAGTCTTTACAGTCTAGACAGACTATACAGACTATATATGCCTGCCTTGGAGAACGACTTACCACACAAGTCACACGAAAAGGTCGGGGCTCGAGGTGTCGCAATCGATGTTGCTTGAGGTTGCCTGCTGTGGTGAATCACTTGCCGCCGTCTTCACACTCCTTTCTGTCATGGGCATCAGTGTTGCATGCTCCCAGGTATTTGAGGTCTTTCGGCACTATCTCTTCCCACGTCTTCTTTGGCCTGCCTGGTCGTTTCGTTCCAGAAACCTCCATTCTTTTAACCTTGTTGATCCATCCACCATCAAGGGTGAATCGTCATCCATTGATGAAATAACGCTAATTTGAAAAGGTAAAATAGTCTTTCCGGATCTAAAAATAAGGTAGGTATAATAATAAAGATATGTATGTTTTGTAGATTCAAGCATTCACTTACTTGAGGTTTTACGTTGGCCATTACCCTTTGGTATATAGCAGTTAGGGTCTGTATAAATAGTTTTTTGATTGGGGGCACGTATCCCTCGAAAGGATCGTCCATGGAGTTCATAGTACTCTCCCAACCACCACCGATGCAGCCTATAGCCATAAGTCTTGTCAACGTATCGATAGGGGCATCTGACACTTGAGGCAAAAGTCCATATATACCTGCAACGCATCCGAAAAAGAAAGCGGAATCACTGTCCACTTGTTGGACTGTGTAATTTATCGTCATATCCGGGAATATGGACGCCATTACGATAACCCTGAGTATATGATGATGATGATGAAGAGGAAGATGATGAAGAGGATGATGATGATGATGAGGAGAAAGATGATGAGGATGATGACGAAGATGATGAAGAGGATGATGATGATGATGATGAAGAGAAAGATGATGATGGTGACGATGAGGAGAAAGATGATGAGGATGATGACGATGAGGAGAAAGATGATGAGGATGATGACGAAGATGATGAAGAGAAAGATGATGATGATGATGAAGAGAAAGATGATGATGATGATGATGAGGAGGAGGAGGAGGAAAATGATGATGATGATGACGAAGATGATGAAAAAAAAGATGATGATGATGATGAAGAGAAAGATGATGAGGATGATGACGAAGATGATGAAGAGAAAGATGATGACGATGACGATGATGATGAAGATGACAATGATGAAGAGGATGATGATGATGATGATGAGGAGGAGGAAAATGATGATGATGAAGAGAAATATGATGATGATGATGAAGAGAAAGATGATGAGGATGATGACGAAGAGAAAGATGATGAGGATGATGACGAAGATGATGAAAAGAAAGATGATGATGATGATGAAGAGAAAGATGATGATGATGATGGCGAAGATGATGAAGAGGATGATGATGATGATGATGACGAAGATGATGAAGAGGATGATGATGATGATGATGATGATGATGATGAGGAGAAAGATGATGAGGATGATGACGAAGATGATGAAGAGAAAGATGATGACGATGACGATGATGATGAAGACGATGATGATGATGATGAGGAGGAAGAGGAAAATGATGATGATGATGAGAAAGATGATGATGATGATGAAGAGAAAGATGATGATGATGATGACGAAGATGATGAAGGGAAAGATGACGATGATGATGAAGAGAAAGATGATGATGATGATGACGAAGATGATGAAGGGAAAGATGACGATGATGATGAAGAGAAAGATGATGATGATGATGAAGAGAAAGATGATGATGATGATGAAGAAAAAGATGATGATGATGATGAGGAGGAGGAGGAAAATGATGAGGATGATGACGAAGATGATGACGAGAAAAATGATGATGATGATGAGGAGAAAGATGATGAAGATGATGACGAAGATGATGAAGAAAAAGAGGATGACGATGACGATGATGATGAAGACGATGATGATGAAGAGGATGATGATGATGATGAAGAGAAAGATGATGAGGATGATGACGAAGATGATGAAAAGAAAGATGATGATGATGATGAAGAGAAAGATGATGATGATGATGGCGAAGATGATGAAGAGGATGATGATGATGATGATGATGATGATGATGATGATGACGAAGATGATGAAGAGGATGATGATGATGATGATGATGAAGATAAAAATGATGATGATGATGATGACGAAGATGATGAAAAGAAAGATGATGATGATGATGAAGAGAAAGATGATGATGATGATGGCGAAGATGATGAAGAGGATGATGATGATGATGATGATGATGATGATGATGATGACGAAGATGATGAAGAGGATGATGATGATGATGATGATGAAGATAAAAATGATGATGATGATGATGACGAAGATGATGAAGAGGATGATGATGATGATGATGAAGATGATGAAAAGAAAGATGATGATGATGAAGAAAAAGATGATGATGATGATGAGGAGGAGGAGGAAAATGATGAGGATGATGACGAAGATGATGAAGAGAAAAATGATGATGATGATGAGGAGAAAGATGATGAGGATGATGACGAAGATGATGAAGAAAAAGAGGATGACGATGACGATGATGATGATGACAAAGATGATGATGACAAAGATGATGAAGAGGATGATGATGATGATGATGAAGATGATGAAGATAAAGATGATGATGATGATGACGAAGATGATGAAGAGAATGATGATGATGATGATGATGATGATGAGGAGGAGGAGGAGGAAGATGATGAGGATGATGACGAAGATGATGAAGAGAAAGATGACGATGAAGAGAAAGATGATGATGATGATGAAGAGAAAGATGATGATGATGATGATGAAGAAAAAAATGATGATGATGATGATGAGGAGGAGGAGGAGGAAAATGATGAGGATGATGACGAAGATGATGAAGAGAAAGATGATGATGATGATGAAGAGAAAGATGAT
The DNA here is from genome assembly GCA_943735955.1 of Piscicola geometra. Lineage (NCBI taxonomy): Eukaryota > Metazoa > Annelida > Clitellata > Hirudinida > Piscicolidae > Piscicola > Piscicola geometra. The sequence goes on from OX030955.1 coordinate 14,171,128, forward strand.
GAGAATGATGACGAAGATGATGAAGAGAAAGATGATGACGATGACGATGATGATGAAGACGATGATGATGAAGAGGATGATGATGATGATGATGAGGAGGAGGAAAATGATGATGATGATGATGATGATGATGATGATGAAGAGAAAGATGATGATGATGATGAAGAGAAAGATGATGAGATGATGACGAAGAGAAAGATGATGAGGATGATGACGAAGATGATGAAGAGAATGATGATGATGATGATGATGATGAGGAAGATGATGAGGATGATGACGAAGATGACGAAGATGATGAAGAGAAAGATGATGATGATGATGAAGAGAAAGATGATGAGGATGATGACGAAGATGATGAAGAGAAAGATGATGACGATGACGATGATGATGAAGACGATGATAATGAAGAGGATGATGATGATGATGAGGAGGAGGAGGAAAATGATGATGATGATGATGATGATGATGATGATGAAGAGAAAGATGATGATGATGATGATGAGGAGAAGGAGGAAAATGATGATGAAGAGAATGATGATGATGATGATGAAGAGAATGATGATGATGACGATGATGATGAAGACGATGATGATGAAGAGAAAGATGATGATGATGATGAAGAGAAAGATGATGATGAGGATGATGAAACGAAAACGCTGAAAAAGATGGTGATGATGATGATGCTATTTCTTATGAAAACAAACAAACGGAATTAATATTGGAAATAATCGTAGAAGTCTTCGAATGACGTTGTGCGAGGTCTGAGGCGTTGTTGCGAAGGCTGCATCAAGGGCTCTTGATCAGAAGCATTCTTTGTACAAGACTGTGCATTAGGATTTTTTTATGTATACAAGTAAGTATGCAAACAAACAAACGAGCACACTCGCAGCCAGACAAACGTAACTATGTAAAATAAGCATACAAACATACTAACAAAGATATACAAATACAAACG
>OX030955.1:14182082-14199582 GCA_943735955.1 Piscicola geometra
CCTTACCACCATATACAGGAAATCGTACAACACGGGGCAGGTTCCTAAAGAATGGCGGAAAGCTAATGTGGTTTCAGTGTTTAAAAAGGGCGCGAAAGACGACCCCAGCAACTACCGCCCAATCTCCCTGACCAGCATAGCATGCAAGATTATGGAGCACATAATCACCAGTCAGATAATTAAGCACGGGAACCGAAACGACATTCTGTACCAATACCAACATGGATTCAGAAATGGCCGTTCATGCTAAACACAGCTTATTGAATTCACTGCAGACCTAATTAATGCACTAGAAGACGGTAAACAAACTGACGTCATCATACTCGACTTCAGCAAGGCCTTCGACAAGGTTGGTCACACAAGACTCATCCACAAACTAGAGCACTATGGTATCAACGGCAAAACGAATAGGTGGATCGCTAGCTTCCTGTCCAATCGCAGTCAAAGGGTAGTCCTCGAGGGAAAGTCATCATATGAAGGAACTGTTTTGTCAGGCGTTCCCCAGGGATTGGTCCTCGGGCCAAGTCTCTTCCTATATTACATCAACAATCTACCAACAAGACTCTCTTTTGAGGTGAGACTTTTTGCAGACGACACCATAACAAACCTCACCGTCACCAAACCCGAAGATGCTGCTCGCTTCCAAGAGGACCTGAACCTACTCGCACAATGGGAACAGAAATGGATGATGGAATTCCACTCCAAGAAATGCCAAGTCCTGTCAATCACCCGCAAGCAACAACCAGATGTGCATAAATAAACCCTACACGGCACCATACTAGAGCATACCAACACTGCGAAATACTTAGGAGTCACCCTCATGCAAAACCTAAACTGGAACACCCACATTAATAACATAACGTCAAAGGCAAGCGAAGCCCTATCCTTCATTCGGAGAAATCTACAGATTAAAAACAAAGAGCTGAAAACAAGAACTTACCAGGCATTGGTAAGGCCACATCTGGAATATGCCTGCGCAGTTTGGGACCCCCCACACCAGAGCCAACATTACGAAAATAGAAATGATACAAAGGACAGTTGCAAGATACGTTACCGGCTGCTGGCGGTACATTGCAAGCGTAAGCGAGATGCTGGACAGCTTGAAATGGACACCACTGGCCGAACGAAGAAAACAACAAAGACTAGTCTTGATGTACAAAATCCACAACAAGCTAGTAGCCGTAAACGAAAGTCACCAGTATGCTAAGCCGATAGCAAAGACAGTGCGTGGCGCCCACCAACATGCATACCTAGAGCCTCACCACCACACTGATTACCTACGTAATGCATTCTTCCCACGCACCATTAGAGAATGGAATGCCCTGCCAGATTCAGTCGTATCGGCCCGCACTCCAGATGCCTTCAAGTCCCTACTGGAGGCCTGTCATTGAAAAACTATTAAAACTGGACCTAATAGTCTACATATAGACTGAGTCTAGTATATACGGAAGAAGAAGAAATTAAATATTTTAGCCATTAGTATTGGCCGGCAAAAGTTAGTGCAAAATAAATGTTCATAATTTTGTTTCAACTAAATTATTCTTTTAATAAAACGCTATGTATAAAATATTTTTTAATCCCCACCTTTTGACTATTGAAAAATATATTATTTGCGTCATTGGAAAGCTTTGAGAGTAAAAATAATTATTAAAAAAACGCCATATACATAGTGTTTAGCAGTAAATTTAAACTTAATAAATTCTTACATTTAACTCAAAATGTTTTTCGCAGAGTTTGACTTAATATTAGTAAGCTTTTGAAAGGTAAAAAAAGCGCTCAATTTACTTTTATAGTTTAGTTATTTTGCAATCATTTGAACACTAAAATAAATAGGATTTGATAATAAATACATAAATTAATTGCATGAATATTAAAATCGTGATATAAAAACTACTTTTAGTTGGAAAAAAATATTTTAAACTCCAATTATACCTACGTAACTTGAAGGTGCCAAGCTTTTTGAATTGACCCAAAGATCATGGAATTAATTAATTAGGGAATTTTTAATTTGGTATCCAACAGACATCAAGTTTTTTAAAATTACCAACCACTAACCTGTTATTTCACAATGTAACACATATTACATGGTTTCTAAACTGGAATTTAATTGCAACAAATGTATCATAGAAAAATGGAAATTTTAAAAAAAATTGTGAAAGCATTTTTTTACTTAAAAAATATACATGTTTTCTTCAGCTGATTTCTTCTGTTAAGAATTATAAATTGATACAATTGTACTAATTGCGTTTACAAAAAGTTTAAAAAAATAGATTAAGGGAAGGGGGGGGGGGGGAATTCTTCCCCGATGTCCCCCTCTGCATCCACCCCTGTCGAACTGCTTGGTTATAAATGTTCGTTTGAATTCCCAAAAACGAAAACAATTAATTGACAATTATTTAAAATTAGTCAAAGGTAGAATTTGAAATAAAATATTAATACATATTTTTAAAAAATAAAAATTACTATTTCTTTCTGCAGCAGAGCGTATTTACACGTTCATACAAATTCTAACGTGACCACGAAAAACGAAAAAAACTTCACTTAAAAAAACTGATTTCAGCGTTTGCATTTAACGAAACGGAGGTAGCAGAACCAGTAGTGTTCGTTTCATACCTTCAATTAGTGAAAAACTGAAAATGAGACATTTGTCATTTTTTCCGGCTCGTCATCTAGCTCCGATCTTCCCTACTCTTTTTTTAAAAAGTATTTGTCTTGAATATTATTAATATGAAAATATAATATATAGAGAAAAATTAAATTTTCAAGAGTTAAAAAGATTATTTTTTCATTTGTTTATTTTATTTGAAAGCTGCCTCCCTTGCTCCACCCTGGATACTCCCATGTCTCTAAGTCACTTTCCAAGCTCTCCTTCTCTGTTTCTTATTTTTTTACTCCTCCATCTTTTCAAGCTTGGCATCCTCATGACAGTGTGATTTAAGTAAGCAAAGAAGAGTTTAGTTTTAGACAGCTATCACTATAACTGCATACATAAGCGCCGACTTTATATTGCGGGGGGGACCAGGCCACCTAAACAATACAATACAACGACAAATATTATTAACGTGGCGTAAACCCGGACGGGCTTCAACGCCACCTATGATTTAAGAGTCTTATCTCTTGATATTTAATAAATCAATATTACATTATTTTAAATCTTTATAATCAGTAACATTATAGATAAATAAACTATTTGAATAATGTTTGTGTGAAGTAATTTCAGACAATAAGTAATGAATTCATTCATCTTAAAATTCTCAAACTTAGAAAAATCAATTGTGGTTTGTCAAAGTTTTCTACAAATTATATTTCAAATAAATTTCTATAATGACTACATTTTTTTATCCGTTATCTAGAAGTCGGACCGGAATCAATTTTTGGATCATACTCTAAACCAGAGGTGCACAACCCGCGGCCCGCGGGCCGCATGCAGCCCTTCGGCCTGTTTGGTGCGGCCCCCAGACAACTAGTCCATTTTGGATATTTGCGGCCCTAACAGAATTTTAAATCGACGCACCCGCCCATCTCTTTTTAATAGTACTGTTTGCACTTTCTTAATATAAATCGATTGGAACAACAACAACGAGCGATAATTGAGTTGTTTTAATTTAGTAAGAATGTCAAAGCATAAAATTGAAGCAAAAAATCTTCAGTTTAATGAAAAATGGACAAATGCAACATTTCAACGGAACAGCTTTGGGCCTAATTTGTCGTGAGTCCGTAACTGTAATGAAGGACTACAATTGCAAAAGACATTATGAAACCAAACACGCTGCTACGTTTAATGATGTGAAAAACGAAGCTAGAAAATATATAATTGATCAACTTGTAAAAAGATTGTCATCTGAGCAAAATATTTTTACGAAAAAGTTAATGAAAATAAGACTTTTGTTTCTGCCGGTTGTGCCGTAGCACAGATTTTTGCGCGATTGACTCGACCATTTACTGATGGTGATTTCGTTAAAAACTGCATGCAAGCCATTTGCAAAGAAGTCTGTCCTGAGAAAACAGACCTGTTCAACAAAGTGCCATTGTCACGGATGACTATCCAGCGCCGGGTGGTTGAATTATCCAATGACGTTTGCATGACTAGCTTGCCATTTGCAAGTTATTTTTCAATTGCCTTAGATGAGAGCACGGATAACGTTGACATTGCACAGCTTTTGGTTTTTGTTCGTGCGGTGGATGAAAACTGTAAAATAACTCAGGAATTAGCTGGAATAGCCTCACTACGTGGACGTACGACTGGTGCAGATATTTTTGGAAGAGTGAAATCTGTTCTTGACGTTCATTGGCCAAAGCTTTGTAGTGTTACTACTGACGGTGCACCCGCCATGACTGGTAAAGAATTAGGACTTGTTGATCATCTGCGATCACATTTGCGAAACTTAGGAATTCCAACAGACACCATCCACGCATACCACTGCATCATACATCAAGAGTCACTGTGTACACGAGTCATTAATTTTGATCATGTTATGAAATTTGTTTTTAAATCAGTGAACTTCATACGAGCAAAAAGATTTAACCATCGACAATTCAGATCATTTCTTGAAAACATTGAGTCAGAATATCGTGACATACCATATCACACTTATGTAAGGTGGTTGAGTCGAGGAAAAGCTCTAACTAGGTTTGTTGAGTTACGAAAGAAAATCTGTGAATTCCTTGTTACCAAAGGCAAAGACACAGCTGTTTTTACAGACAAACAGTGGTTGGCAGACTTAGCATTTTTGGCAGACATAACAGAACACTTAAATAAATTGAATCTTCGTCTTCAAGGCAAAGATCACTACATCTTTGATATGTACCAAGAGCTGCTGTCATTCACCTTGAAGCTACGGCTGTTTTGTTCGAATCTGCAATCTGTTAATTTATGTCATTTTCCTATTTGTTTAGCTTTTCAGAAGGAATACCAGTGTGACTTCAATAAATACACGACAGTTTTGAAGCGTTACTAAAGGAATTTAATGAACGTTTTGATGCATTCAGGGAGCATAAGGATTTATTTAACTTCATCCGTGACCCTTTCTCTTGTACTGTAGAATCCGTACCTGAGCAATGTCAGTTAGAAGTCATTGATTTTCAATGTTCATCAGAATTAATGTCTGCGTTTCAACATAACTGCATTTTAACTTTTTATGGAAGTCTTAGTTCAGTTAAATATGAAGCGGTCAAAGATTTGGCTTGCCGAATCTGGTCTGAATTTGGCAGCACATACGTGTGTGAACAAACGTTTTCAGTCATGAACACAAATACAAATAAACTGAGATCATCTTTGTCTGATGATAATCTTTGTTCGATTTTGAGGCTTGCAGCAACAGAACTCAAACCCAATATTGACAATGTTGTTGCAACCATTCAGGCTCAACCTTCTCATTAAAATTCTAGCATTTAGTTATTCATACATGTTTAAATAACGTTATATTTTTTAATGAAATTTATTAAAAACTTGCATTCTTTGAGTTTTTTACATTTAGTTATTCATACATGTTTAAATAACGTTATTTTTTTATGACATTCATTAAAAATTTGCATTCTTTGAGTTGTTTTATTGTGTCATATATGTGCACGCTGATGCGGCCCTTGGCGCCCAGGGACTCAGTAATTTTGGTCCTCAGGCTGAAAAAGGTTGTGCACCCATGGTCTAAACGCATCTCATGCTCATACAATGTAAGAATGTATAGCTTGAGAGTAGTTTGAATGGCCCAACGTTTGTTCAGATTTTTGTGTGTATTGTACAATAAATTGAAAAAAGTCAGTATTTAATATTAGCTTCACGCTTAAGAAAAGTGATAAACCACAACAAAGACAAAAAACAATTATTGATAATTTTTCGCAACCCATTTTCCGCAAAAACATTCCAACAGATTTATTTTCACGTTGATTTCTCGCAGTTACCCAAGGGAAAGATTTCGTTTTAACTCATCAATAGCATCGCGGGCAGAAGTAAGACGTCGTCAGTCTCAGGCATCAGTGCTGATGACTATCACGCACATCTCACAGAGAAAGTTGCGTCGGCGAGAAGGTCAATCAATGCCCAAGATGACCCAACATATTCGTTTTGCGAGCACGGGCTCAGTTTGAATGGGTTCAGCATTGTCGACGATGAAGAAGTAGTTAGGGCTATTCAAGGGCTTCCGAATAAGCAGTGCTCGAATGACCCGGTTCCTACATGGCTGTTGAAGGAGATATCTGGAATAATTGCTCCTTTTTTAGTGAGCTTATTCAACAGGTCTTTTTCGGCAGGCAGGGTTCCGAAGTCTTTTAAGTCGGCCTACATCACGCCACTGCTCAAGAAGCCAAGTCTTAAACTCACTGAAACTTCGTCGTACAGGCCTATTTCAAACTTGAGGGTGTTGTCCAAACTCATGGAAAGATTAGTTCTCCACAGAGTAGTCAACTACCTCGCAGAATTTCACCTTTTCCCTCCCTTGCAGTCAGCCTACCGTCGTCATCATTCGACAGAAACTGCCATAACCAAAGTCTTTTCAGACATCGTTAGGGCAGCAGATGACGGTAAGCTTACATTGTTAGTTTTGCTTGATCTATCGACAGCTTTCGATCTGGTAGATCACGCAACACTGCTCCGAAGACTGCACATTTCCTATGGTTTCTCTGACTCTGCGTTAGAATGGTTTTGGGACTACTTAAATGACAGATGTTTTGACATCCGCTGTAGTGGGACAAAATCGACAATGTCGGTTTCCGCTGTAGGAGTCTCCCAAGGTTCAGTCCTTGGTCCTCTTTGTACACTGGAGATTTGGAAAGAATAGCAGCTAGACATGAGCTCGCTTTTCATCAGTACGCTGATGACACCCAGATTTACGGTCATTGCATTAAAGGTCATCAGGCTGACCTGCAAGAAAGGGTGTCATCATGCATTGATGAAATTGCTGCTTGGATGGGTGCCAATCAACTGAAACTTAACTCCAGCAAAACTGAAGTTATCTGGCTCTCATCCCTCGAAACTTTACTCACACTCCCAAAGATCCAGTTCGCATTTGTCAGAACGAGATAATTCCTTCCGATAGTGTCAGAAACCTAGGAGTTTATCTCGACAAAGACCTCACCATGACGGCACACATCAACAAGATGACTCAAACCTGCTTTGCTTCTTTACGCCAAATACGATCCATAAGATGGTTATTGACCAAGGACTCACTGAGAACATTGGCTTCTGCTTTGGTTCTCAGTCGAATTGACTATGGCAATATCATTCTTACTGGGTTGCCAATGACGAAGCTGCAGAAATTCAGTCTATAATCAACACCACAGCTAGGCTCATAACAGGTGCTAGAAAGTATGATCACATCAGCCCTGTTCTCAAGGAGCTTCACTGGCTTCGTGTTGAAAATAGAATTGAATACAAAAACATCTTGTTTATGCACAAGTGTCTGTCTAATGAGTGCCCAGATTATTTGTCGAGTAGCATTGTCATGAGAGCAAGTCTTCCCCAGAGGGAAAGACTCAGATCTGCTAGGTCAAGAGATGTAGTTCCACAGAGCTACAAACTCAAGTATGCAGGTGCAAGAAGCTTTTTTGTTGCAGCGCCGACTCTTTGGAATAGTCTTCCCAATAGACTCAAATCCATGAGCTCGACCGCGACATTCAGCCGTTCCCTGAAAACGTACTTGTTCGACCGATAACAATAACTTACAAATTTACTGCTCACTTTTCATTAATCAATTTCTTGCTTCCCAATTTCATTCTTTTTTTATATTTATACAAATGGTCAATAATAATTGTAAAATAAATAATAATAATAATATAATATAGAAATCTACTTTTTTTTTCTTAAATTTATTGTTATTATCATTTCAGTTTCAATCTTTAAAAAAAAATATTTTGTCTATTTAAAAAAATAAAAAAATAAATATATGTATGTATATATCTATATATATGTGCTTATGTATGTGTATATGTATGTATATATATATAAATGATTTTATTGTTAAATTTCAATACCCTACTTTTTCTATACTTTCCATTTATTCATCTATCATTAATATTATTATCAAATTCTCATAACCAAGTGGTCTTGAAGCCCGTCCGGTTTTACGCCACGTTAATAATACTCGTCGTTGTATTGTATTGTATTGTTTTTTAAATATATTTAATTTTATTTTTAATGTAAGTAATTATTTTTACGCCAAATATGTTGTTTCTATTTTTTCCCATTTCCAATTTGAATGATGGTTCTCGTTCCCGTTCTATTCCTGGTTCCCAATTCTCCCTATTCCAGATTTAACTTTCTATTACCATTCCCGATTTTATTTTTATTCCCGTTTCCTTGGGAGTTCAGCAGGCACTCGGTCAGACTTCTCAGCTTTCAAACACACACAATAAATATTTAACTTTAATCAAATATAGAAAGATAGCAAAGATACTTCATAATTTCTGCTTAAATCGCGATATGAAAACTTCAACCAAATATAATTTAGAGAGTAAGACCATCGCAAGTCTTTTGACGTTTAATAGGAAAATTATTATAGAAAGTTCATGAAATATTTGTTAATTATATCAAAATATGTATTTCAAAATTTAAAAAAATAATATTTTAAATATTAAAACATCAAAAAATTCAATTTCTCTAACACAATATTGGGAGGAGGGGGCTCAGCTAAGGGCGAGCCCGAACGGCTAAACATGGAAGAAAGTTCAAGCCCCTGCAAGTCCTATGGAGTCGGCGCCTATGCCTATAACCAATTCATGGGTGGGGTTGATGCTGTAGATGCACTGATGGCTTACTAAAGGCTATGCAATCGATCAAGAAGTTCTACATGCGCCTACATGGATAAAGTAGAACATTGGCCGAGAATTGTTGCCAGGCAAAGTTGCAAGTGCAACAGGCAGTCTGTATATGTCGGTAAAAATGGGACGTCAAATTGTGTTCACAGAAGAACGGAAACTGTTTCCATGGATTCCATTTATAGGGGGAGGTTGCTGAAGATGAGTCGCTTACAAAGATGAAACTAGCTTATTTACAGCTACACGATTTAGGAAAAGATTATTTTTCTTTATGCATCCGTTTTCAAAGCATATTGTATGCTTGTTTCACTTTTGAAAATTGTCTCGTTCAATTATAATAAGTTAAAAACTACTTTCCAAAAGAATAGTTAAAAAGTTTGTAGATAACTGTTTTGCTGTTTTTTTCTCAGTATCCGAAGGAATATAACTTTTATTTTTTTATTCTTTATTAGATGATGGACTAAAATTTCATTATGTGCAAGTAATATATTTAATAATTGAGTTATCAGCCTTTTGTAGCTATGGATGTGAAGCATGGTCATAGTTGTCTAAAATAAAACATGAATAGTTGCCTAAGATGAAACATGAGCAGTTGCCTATGATGAAACGTAATAAGAGTTTGTAGATATTAATAAGTCTGTCTCTGGCATCCATCCAACTCGGGAGATGATGGTAGCGCTCTGATAAATCTATATAGAATATACACATTATAATAGACTATACAAAGTATATTCTAAATAGACTATTGAAAACTAATACAATCAATCACAGGCATTTATATAGCGCCTTTTATCTAGTCAAAAGCGCTTTTTAAATAAACTTGTTAAATAAAACGGTTTTCAGACCACTACCAATATATGTATATATATCAATTTAAATATATATAAAAAAAACAATCAACTTCAATAATCTTATCTCACCCACACCACAATGACAATCACCGCCAAAAAATCACTATCACCACAATAAAAAATTCAATCATCGCCACAGTACCAACACTCATACCACAGCACAATCATAGCCACATCATCCTCAAAACCACAAAACACATTCATCATTCTTCTCAATTTTCTGTCATGCCACTATATTACTTTTTTATTAAATAAAAAACTGTCTGTATTCATTAGCTTTGCCAAAAGTATGTTCAGTTTATAAATAAATTTCAACTTTGAATAGATGTAGACTTTCGTCTCATTAGTCTCTATAGACTGTAGACTAGAGGTTTGCACGGGAAATGGTTGAAACTATGAGTGAAATGCTAAATACATAAATTTCTCTGGGCAAAGCGAGTTTAACTCATGTTATTCCAAAATAACATTGTTCTGCAGAGTTTACTTTTAAAATAAAAATTTTAGAAATATCTTTAAAACGTTTTTAAAAGACGTTTTTGATGACGCTTTTGAGAAGAAACGAAAAGACTACATATTCCATAATAAATAGAGGATTTGTGGAATTATTAGTATTGAGTGAGAAGAAAAAAAAAATTTCAAATAAATAAGATAGTCGGATAATAAGTAAAAACGTTTAAATTAGAATTTTAATGACAGAAAATATGATTTCATCTTAGGCAACTAAGCGTTCCATCTTGGAAAATCAGTTGCTCAAGATGGAATTTTTGAATGTTCATGTTTGAGGTTAATAAACTCATATGTTTTATATATCTTGTTATTATTTCAAAGTTGTTAGTTAGACAAAACATCAATATAATGGCTGGATAAATTTTAATTTACGTTAAGGGTTTTGCAACTGAGCTACGAGGCACGGGTAAAAATCCTTCTATCTTGTGCAGCATCCCCCTAATAGCTCTAAAACGCTTTTTCCCTCTGTATATAGCTTTTTTTTGCTGTATAAAAAGTTTGACACAATGTGAGTTTGAAGGATTCTAGGGTGTATGAGAATAAAACAAATGACCTATGGGTTTAACCGTTAATAATTAAGTGCTTTATTCAAACTATTTTCACATGTTTTAAATAGTTTTGACCTATTTTAAATAGCTGCGTCTGATTACTAGTTAAATACTAAAGAAATAATTCAGTTTTATTAATAAAATTAAACATACACAACATGAATATAAACTAGATTGGCTTGCCAATTGAAAGTTGGCATTTTTGATGTTTTATTAAAAGCATTGTTTGCTTTTCAGTCTAATATAAATGCCAGAGCATCAAGAAATAAACTCGAAAGCCTGACATCGAATATGCAAGATGAAGTAAAAAATATTTCTGAACACATTTTTATGGTAAACCATCTCAATAAAGCATTCAATGAAATTCAGTGCTCAGCCAATTGTAGTGAGATGAATATTTTTTCTTTATTAGATTTTGGTCTACAAGAGCAAACTTAGTTTCGTATCTGTTTAGATCAAAATGCATGTTTTTGAAAATATAATTCAAGTAGGCATCATTGGAATGTCATTAGAAAACATATCTTCCCACTCAACAAACTTCCGGCCTTCGTCTCGCAAGCCCTATAAAAGAAGATGAGAAACAGGAGAGAAATTATTGTTTAAATTATATATTTCGTATTTAAAAATGGAACTATTAGAAACTATAATTTTTATGTATCTTTAATCTGAAAAAAAAGTATATAAAGATTCTTTTAGAAACCTCGAAAATACGTTTTTCTTAAGTCTTTTATTTAATAATTGAAAAAAATCTTGAAAGAAAAACAAAAATGAAAGTTTTAGAGTCAACGTCTTTGATTCTTTTTATTGTGTGGGTGGCCAATGAAATCGAAGGAATGAATGACAAGAAGCTGTTTTTGAGAAGGTTTGGAAATTTTCCAGGGTATGAATTGAAAAAAACGAGTGAAATAAAATATCAAAAAGGCGGAATCGGTTTCAATGGCATTGAGAATTTGCCGCAGCACTACATTTCTGAACCTTTCCTCTCAAGCAAGGAAGTTATTGCAGTCGATACGGAAGCAGTCAAAAAACCACAAGTGATTTGAATTCCTTGTATATTTATCAAATATTTCAGGCCTCTAAGTAAATCGGTTAACTTGTCAGATTTCATTGATTTTTTATGTTTCAAATTTCTAGATGAGATATTTTAACCAAGTGGCTTGAATTTTTTTTGAGTAAATTCAATTTAGAACATTTAAATTCTATTTTATAACTATTCAAATTGAATAATTAATTATTATAATAAATTTTTCAGTTTCAAGGTTCGGATCTGATTGAAAGCAAAGAAGGAAGTGTTGATGGGTACTTCGCTGGAGGCAATGTCCGAAAAAGAACTCTGCTGTGCAACCTCGACTTGTACTGTTTGAATGAAGAATAAGACGCTTTTGGGACTTTTACTATAGACATAATCAGTTTTATAAAAAGTCATTTTAAGATTTATAATATTAAAAATATTAACCAGTATTGTTCAAATGTCAAACTTACTGGTGATTTAATAGTATTTCTCGAAATCAGTTTATAAAAAATAGTGTTTCTACTCTTTTAAACAAAATAAAATGATGAATATGAAAGTTCATAATCACATAACTTCACTATGTAAAGCGTTTTTGCGATGAATCGCTGATAAGCTCAAGCTTTTAAAAAAAATTATTGAATTATTTAATATGTCTGACATGCATTTTTTAAAAATCCATTGTCAACTTTATTATGACAATACTCGTTTAACCGTTGTACTAAAAGCAAGTAAAAACATCAATTATAAAGTATAATTCTACATCAATTATAAAGTATAATTCTACATCAATTATAAAGTATAATTCTACATCAATTATAAAGTATAATTCTACATCAATTATAAAGTATAATTCTACATCAATTATAAAGTATAATTCTACATCAATTATAAAGTATAATTCTACATCAATTATAAAGTATAATTCTACCCTATGCTGGAATTATCAATTTGGAATTCCCCGAGTTTTCTTCGATTTTGCAGGTGCATAGCAAAAGGCCTAGCAACGCGTTTGACAACGCCAAATTTATTGTCAATCGATCTGTTTTGTTTGGTTATGCTTAGATAGAGTTTGCATGGGAAAAATACTCTGCAGTTGAAAACCTGTTCAAGTATTCCCAATGAAGCTTTTATTCAAGAAAAATATTATGTAGAACTAATAACAATTTATAAGAGTTAGAAGTATTTGCCTAATTTGTCAGTGGTGCAAGAGATTGCTAAAAAAATTGGAAAAACAAAAGCCGTGTTTAACTCGACAATGATTGGCAAGTCTGAATGATTGAAGTTCAATAAAGCCTTTTTTGAACTTAAAATTACTAAGAACGTCAAATTACTCACAAATTATTACATTCAAACGACTTCATTCACAACAACCAAAAGTATTCTTACAACTGTCATTCCAAACACTGCTGCTTCTAAACCCAACCCTCAGAGCGTATGTCAGAGCATGGAGCACTGGTAATAATGTTTGGATCGTTGGGGTTTCTAGTTGCTGCAGTGCTGCTTGGGTGTGTTCGTTGTAGAAACTTCCTTCTCTTTCGACAAAAACGTTTGGAGGTATTTGAGATTGGCATCACATTGATTATAAATTCTATGCGAATTAATCTGAAAAATATATAATAAATACTCAACTAATACTATAAAAATCAATCAAATAAATTTCTATAGCAAAAAGTGAAATACTATTTTTTTTATTTCTATAAAAACAAGAAAACTTACAAAAATACAGGATGAAGGTACTGCTGACCTGCAAATCACTTTCCCGTACAAGCCCGACTCCAGTGTTCAATACGATCAGCTCCCCAACCTTCTCGTTACCATTCCAGCATCTAAAATTTCCATCATTTACTCTTTTTTCTTTCCTATCATTCACACTGAAAAGAACCTTTGCAAGCTCCTTGAAAAAGATTCATTCATGCACCATGCACAGGCGTTCCAAGGTCAGATGATTGCATGATTGTAAAAGAAGATGGATAATTGGAAGTGCTTTCAAGATTGAATTTATAGATTGAAAATTTAAGGGAATATATATAGATAGATAGATCAAATGAGTAAATCACATTTCAAATATATGGGGTTATCACAGTTTCATGATTCGTTGAATAGTAATAGATTAAAAACTATTTTGTTCGTTGAAATTAAACTATATACTAAAATATATAAAATCTACAGAAGGCCCTTACGAGACGAATCGAAACTCACTGCTCAAGGAAAACATGCTAGGACAAGGTCGACATGGAAGGGTGAGACATTAATTGCTTTTTAACGGCCATTTTCAATAGAAAAGCTGCAATGTTAGAGTGTTATAACGTAAACCGAAAACAGTTTGTGATTTTACTAATTAGATTTTTTTGGAAAATAAACTAGGTTTTTTTTAAATGTATGAAAACAGCATAGCATTGATTGATCTTTCATACAGGTGTATTCAGCTTCGATAATTCATGCTACACGTGAAATTTCGTGTGTAAATGTGACATTTGATGATAAAGAAGATGAAAAAAATAATGATGCAAATTTAAAAAAACAGAAAGATTGTAAGATGGATTCTAAGATGGATGATAAAGAAGGGGAATATCACAGTGATGTCAATGATATTGAAAATAACGGCGAGAAATCTGAAAATATAGATGAATTTATTGATGAAAACACAAATGATCTGAAAGTTAAAATAGTTAAACAAAACGAGAAGAAAATATTAGAAAAGGCTGATGAATCAAGTCAGCTCAGCAAGAAAGTAGGATTCTTGAAGGAATTCTTAGCTTACAGGTTATCTAGCTTTTCATAAAAATGTTATAATATTACAAAACTGCTATAATTTAATTTTCAAATAGCGGTTAAAACTTTATAAAAATAAAAAATGGCAAAATGGGTAAACGGGTAGTCGAATGTGTGACGACTCTGGGTTTAACCAATGGTTAATAGTCCTGGGTTCGAATGCAAGCTTTTTCTTCGTAACCTATAAACATGAATTGAAAAATGTGCAGCCTAAGTGGCCTGGAAGCCCGTTTTGGTTATAAGCTACTTAAATAGTGCTCGTCCTTATTATTATTAAATATCACCCACAAATATAACCAACCATATCTTCGATAACCACATAAACCCTGACAACTACCCTCCCAACTACCCCAATTACTACCACTGCCGCAACAACATCTAAAAATGCAACTTTCAAACAGAGAGCTGAAACATAGAAACGTGTTGAAGTTTTTGCAGGCAGACTGTCAATCTCTCCCTCTCTGCGTCTTCCTCGAACTGTGTGACATGGTGCCTTGGATGCTTTTTTCATCACTTATAACTCAATCATCGACCTACTTTTCGTTGTTTGAAATTGTTCAAACTAATATTCATACATAAACATTTGCTTGATACTAAAGTTGGGCAATAAACCGTTATTTCCATTAAACCTTAGTAATCAAGAATATCCTATATATTTTATACATGCATACAAACACAGAATCAAGCACACGCACACAACCACACAGGGGGATTTAAAAAGCTACTTGAGCACTCACGCCACTCCCAAGTATTTGTTGGTCAACTGGGCATGTGACGTCACTGAAGGATTGAAGGTACTGCATGACTACAAGTACATTCACAAGTATGCACACAGACACAGCGCAAATTTGCAAGTAGTAGCTTATTTGCATATACATAAATACTGTATGACGCATTTATTTTCTAACAAAGAAACAGATAAGTAAACCTTTATGCTTCTTCCTTACCCATAAAATTATCATCAATACTAAATTCACAAGTTTTCCATTATTAGGAATGCCAAGGTTACAGGCACCACACTCATCTTTAGTTACATTCTTACGCTGATCCATAGATATCTAGAACCAAAATGCTGAATCTAGAATTCCACAGATAATCGCACCACACTCACCGCAGAGATCTGGCTGCGAGGAATTGCCTGATAGGAGCTGATATGGTTCTGAAGATCGGAGACTATGGCATGCAGAGAGAGAAGTATCCGGTTGGTGGCTGTAACAATCGAAAATATATTTTAATGAATCTTAGATTTTCTATATAGGTTTTGATGTCTTCGCATTTTTTCGAGTGTTTGGATCAAAACAATTAAATCACTTAGTGATAGTTTATGATTAATGTTTCATTGAAGCCAAATAAAAATCTCTATCAGATTTTTAGTTTGGATTTATACAATGACAACGATTCCTACTTCCCACCTCAAAGAACGAATATCTCATTCACCATGGCTGGTACATTCCTATTCGCTGGTTGCCTTTCGACTCCATTTCCTATGATGGAAGCTGTCTGACCCTTCACAAAGCCACTCCTGCATCTAATATTTGGTTAGTGTCGTTTGCAAGTAGAAATTATAAATTGTTAGTTGATAATGAATAAATACTTGTTTAAAACTTGGTGTATAAGGTTGTAAATGATTATGTGTGAAATAGTAACCAGCTTGTTGTTTGCTGAGGTACAATGTTAACCAACATGTTATTTTTGAGTAACTCATTTAACCCTTAAACATGAATCGAAAAAAATAACGTTGGCGTCCGCATCGACCCATCGCATATTTCAACGATGTTTTCACACACACATTTTTTATGTTGAGTTAAGGTGATTTTGTATAATATTGTCATATATTTGTATAAATAATTATCAGACTTTGTTTTTTTTTAAATATGTCACTATCCTAATAGGGGTTTATAATGGTAGAGGCATTGTGATAAAAGACTGTTGTCTGTGTATTAGCCAATTTATATCTAACTTTACACCATGCTAAAACCGAAACTATAAAGAATATTTCACATCTAAAAAGTGTGTTAGATTTTCAATAAAAAGATAGACAAAGTTATAAAATTACATCAAAATAACTTCACAATTAAAAACATAGTTAGCGATTGAACAATGGTATGGGTCGAAACGTCCGATGTTGGTGTTTGAGGGTTAAGGAAAAATGTATTTTAAAAATTGAATCATCAATATAAATACATTTCATATGATATCTTCATCATCACAACACCGACTTCGCAGGAGCCTGGGTATAGTGTTGTGGGAGCTAGTGCACCAGGGTTCCCTTCCTTACCATGATGTGGATGATCAACATTTATTAAAAACAGTAGAGAAGCAAACAAACGATTCTCAAAAGAGCGGATTGAATGTTGAAGTTAACATTGCCATTGAAACGGAGGATAACTCTAGAATGAGTCGGGAAGAGTTGAGAAAATTGTTATGCGTTGACTCACACCCACAATTCAATGACCTGTAAGTATGTGTTGCTAGAAAACCATAATAAAAATCAATGATAATGAAAATCATTAAAACTTTTTGAAAAAGTTAATAGGTTTCAAACTAGTTTTAAGTGATAATGCAACAACCTTGAGACCATTGGCACACGCGCAATAAATTAATTCCAGCTCCAAAGTGATGCAGTTGTGCTTGAGTGTCTCTCCCTCCAAGAGGTCCCCCCTCTCGACTATACTCTCCAACCTGGCTCTCATCAAAAATGACCAGATCGATGAAACCCGTTTGTCGTCTTTGTCTCAACCGGAAAAAAACTTAACAACTTCATCTGAAACCGGGAATGTTTCATCCTCTCAGCTGTTTATTTCCAATCCATCCTTCCAATCTTCCTTTGATCGTCTTTCTGCCATTCCACAAAACTTTGAACTTTCCAAAAACAAAGATGGCGACACCAGTGTTATCTCCCAGAATAACCAATCATCAAGCTCCTATCAACAGAATGCATCCGCTCTCGGGAACTATTGGCCGGAAACCCTTTCGAATTCAAGTTCTCCGTGTGAATTTCAAGACTCGAAATCTATTCAGGTATGTATTTTGAAAATATTTATTAATAATTCAATGATTTT
>OX030955.1:14204582-14379582 GCA_943735955.1 Piscicola geometra
TTTGCTGCTAAGCTGATGGCTCGGAGTTCAGCATCATGGGCTGTACAGAGTACCCCTGCTGCTTCCAACCAGACGTCACTAACCACTTCACCCTCCATAACCACCACTGCACTTCCACCATTCTTGTTGTTGTCGCCTACAGACCCATCAGTGTAAATGACCACACCCCCTTCCTGCTTACGTAGCATCATTGTCTTCTCAACATCAGCCTGGAGCACCTCTTTTGTAGACTTTTTGTTGGTTCCAACTGAGAGTTTACTGCACAGCTGAAGTGCAAGTGTCTCCTCCCATGGTATAGGTCTGATGCGAGTGAAGGGTTCACGAATGGCCTCATTGCCTGTGATCTGGGCCAATGCACTTCTGGAGTCCTCTCGCCAGCCTTTGTTTCGCTTGTAGCGATTCGGAACATGCTTGTCAGCTGTCACACGTAGTGGGTGGTGTTCATCCAGCCTCAGCGTTCTCTCATAGGCTCTCAAAGTCAGCATACAACCCTTAATCCTTGCCGGCACAATGTCCGCCTTCCCGCCACACTGCTTCATCGGGGCATGTCCTGGTTAGCCCAGCGATGATTTTTGCCGCTCTCTTCTGTTCTTTTTCCAGAAGATCAAAGTTGGAAGCACTTATCCATGGCATCCAGCTGGCGGCAGCATACCAGAGTACTGACTCCACCGTGGCGTTGTAGACTTTCTTCAGTGTCGCAAATTCACATCCCCAGTCCTTACCAGTGAGTGCCGCGATCACCTTAGTCCTTTCACGCATGGATGCTGCCACCAATTGGACGTGCCTACCAAAGTTGAGACCATTGTCGATTGTCACACCGAGAAACCTACAGTGGCTGCTGAAACGTAATTGCTTGTGACAAACCACTACCGAAGGGATGACTTTCCAATCTTTATTGTAGCTGCTGCATACAATTCCCTCTGACTTGTCTGCGTTCACTTCCACCTTGTTGGCTTTTGTCCAAACTTCAACACTCTTGATCACAGACTGCACCCTGGATGCCGCTTCATTGATCGTCCTGCTCGTGGCCCAAACTGCGATGTCATCTGCGTAGCCACTGATCTGCACTTCCGCAGTATCTTCCCTGAGCAGGTCACTGGTGTAGAGAAGGAAAAGGATCGGGGATAACACAGCTCTCTGTGGCAGGCCCTGTGTCATCTTTTAAAACTTGCTCTCACCGTCACCAAGACGAACCATTGCTTTGCGGTCTTCCAGGAAGCATTTGACCCATTCAAGCATCCTCAGAGGCATCTTGAGGTCGTTCAGCTTCATTAGCAGTCTTTCCCGTCATACACGGTCGTAGGCTTTGCTGCAATCAAGTTGTGCTGCGACGGTTCATTTTGCCGGAGTGGATTGGAAGCCATCGTAGATGTCCTGTGACAGGCGCATGCAGTGTTGCTCCGTTGATTTCAGACGTTGGAAACCAAGTTGCCACGGCTGTATGACGGAGTTTGCTTCCAGCCAGTAACCCAACCTGTTGGCAAGCATTCTTTCCATGACCTTGTATAGGACTGAGGTGAGGCTTATGGCTCTATATGACTCCACGCAGTCTGCCGGCTTCCCTGTCTTTAGAAGCGAAATAATTACTGCTTTCTTACACTTTCCTGGTACTGTTCCCTGTAGCCAGGACTTGTTGTAGATTTCTAGCAGAATGTTGAGCATGTTTTGTGGCAGGTGGCTCAACATTGGCGGTTCGATCTTATCGTTATCACCCTTTTTGGTGTCGTCTTGTTGAGCGATCGCTGCCTGAAGCTCTGACATCGTTGATCCATCTCTGTGGGCGCCTCTTGACTCTGTCTCTGCTTGATCTTCCGAGCATTTTCATTTCTGAGCAGGCGTACTTCCTTGTTGAGAACGAGTTTGCTGACATCCGCATAGTGCTCTGCGAAGGCTGCTGCCTTTTGCTTGTCAGTAACTCGCATCACGCCCTTGAAATTCAGCATCTCATTTTTGGCCTTCACCTCTCCATGCCCGTTCATTTTCCTGATGGAAGACCACAGCTTCCGTTGGTCGTCACCCTCTCTCAGTTTCTCCACCCTCTCACGCCAGTATTTCTTTTTCTGCTCTGCAATCTCCTTCCTCCATTCGAGGTTGATACGCGTGGTCTCCTCTGTGTTTCCACTGCGTATGGATTGCTGTCTCTGGCGTTCGAGTGCGTCGAGAGCAGGGCTCCAGAACGTTTGTTGTGGTTGCTGGCTTTCTTCATTGGCACTGCATCTTTAGCGGCCTGGATGATTTGGTTAGAGAACCAGCTTTCCTTCTTCACCAGCGTCAGACCTTCTGGCATGGTTTGTGCTTCGAGAAATTGTTGGAACTTTTCCCAGTCTGCCCGTTTTCATGCCCAGCTCAAACGTACTCCTTGACGTTTTCGTTTATGGGCTTTGTCGACTTGGATGACAATTGGAAAGTGGTCTGAGCTTAACGCTCTTTACACCTCCCATGTCATCTGGTGTGCCAAGTCGAGGCTGGCCAACGAAACATCAGGGGAACCAGTTGTGCCTGAAACTCTGCTGAAGTGGGTGTGTTCTGACGGCTTGTTGAGGACCTGATAATCGTGTTCTGCGCACCATAGCTCCACTTGTAACGCTTCTTCGTTGCTAGTAGCGTTTGAATCCCAGCTGGGTGAGTGAATGTTGAGGTCAGCGCAGATCAAGTGGTTCTTGGCAGGTTTCAGCTTCTCAGTGATCTCCTCCTCCCGCTTGGTCTCATCCTGTGTGTTTCTCAAGGGAGGCTTGTAGAGATTTGTCAGTCGTAAACATTCCTCGTTCTCCAGCCATACTTCCACCGTGATTTCTTCAATCAGGCTGTTGTGGCTCGTGCTGACTTTTTTGAAGCTGAGGTCTTCTTTCACGAGAGTGAGTAGTCCGCTTCCTCTTCGTTCTGCCGAGTTCCTCAAGTATGTCCTGTCTTGCCTCACCGTGCTGTAGCCCTTGAGACCCTCGAACCGTGTGTGCTCATTGAGCTTTGACTCTTGCATCAGCACCACGTCGATCTTCTCCTTCTGCAGCCATCTCTCCAGCTCATACCGCTTCGGCGTAATCCCATCAGCATTCCACTGGCAGACTCTTATCCTTCTTCTTCCAACCATAGCACTGGTTTGCTTGATTTGGACAGAATGCGTTGGTCTGTTAACGATTGCTGCAGCGGGTCGTTTTGCGTTTCGGCATCCTCGGCACGTCCAGAGGCCCCATGAGATTGTGGCCCCGGTACTTCTTGCTTCTTCTGAACAGGCTTCTTTCTGATGGAACCATCGTGAGCAGCTCTTACAATGAGGCATCACTGCTGCTCTTCTGATTCGGCCTTTACACTTGGCACATTGACTTCCCTTCCATTCCTCTGGGTTGGTTGGGATTGGAGGGTCACCCTGCTCTTCTTCTTCTTCTTGTGACGGGTTTAGTCTGCATTGTCGGCCGCATCGCCAGAGCTTGTTGTCGTCCTTCATGTAGGAGTCCATCCATGTCCTTGTCAACCCAGTGCACTTTTTGTGAAAGTTTTTCTGGCAGCCTCCGCATACCATCGGCGTCGTGCCGCTGCGGATTGTTCCACTGCATCTTCCACATTGAGGTCCTGGCTTGGGGTGAACATCACCGGCTCTAAGGATGAGATTAAGCCAGAAGACATACGCCGGTTTATGTCCTCTGGCCACGAAAAACCCATCTTTGTGTTGATGTTGTTTGTTGTTGCGCTTTCTCCTTGAGAGAGGGGGGGAGAGGTGGCGCTTTTGAGATCCTCTTCGTGCCCGAAGGCAGCCAACGACGCCGCGTGAAGGTGGGACTATATAGCCGTTGTAGTGTTGTTGTTGCACTTTTTGTTTGTGTTTATACAAAACTTTTAGTTTCTGTGTTTGTTGTTGTTGAAAAAGATGTTGTTGTAGATGTGTTCAGTGTTGTGTTTGCAGTATTTGTTGATGTTGATACAAAACTTGAAGTTACTGTGTTTTTTGTTGTCGGTACAAAGGTTGTTCTTGCTGTGTTTGTTGTTGTTGATTCAGAAATTGTTGTAGCTGTGTTCAGTGCTGTTGTTGCAGTATTTGTTGTTGAAACGAATGCCGTAGTAGCTGTGTTCAGTGTTGTTGTTGCTGTGTTTGTTGTTGTAGATACAGTTGTGGTGGTTGCTATGTTCAGTGTTGTTGTTTCAGTACCTGTTGTTGTTAAATCGGATGTCATAGTAGCCGTGTCAGTGTTGTTGTTGCAGTATTCATTGATGATTAATCAAACTTTGTAGTTGCTGTGTTTATTGTTGTCGATACAAGGGTTGTTGTTTCTCTGTTTGTTTTTGTTGATTCAAAAATATTTGTAGCTGTGTTCAGTGCTGTTGTTGCAGTATTTGTTGTTGTTGAAACAGATGTGGTGGTTGCCATGTTAGTTGTTGTAGATACAGCTTCAACAACAGTTGTGGTGGTTGCTGTGTTCAGTGTTGTTGCAGTAATTGTTGGTGTTGAAACAAAACTTGTAGTTGCTGTGTTTGTTGTAGTTGACACAGATGTTGTGGTTACTGTGTTTAGTGCTGTTGTTGCAGTATCTGTTGTTGTTGAAACGAATGTCGTAGTAGCTGTGTTTAGTGTTGTTGTTGCTGTGTTAGTTGTTGTAGATACAGTTGTGGTGGTTGCTATGTTCAGTATTGTTGTTGCAGTATTTGTTGTTGTTGGTACGGATGTCATTGTAGCTGTGTTCAGTGTTGTTGTTGCAGTATTTTTGGTTTTTGAAAAAAGTTAATTGGTTCTATTTGATTTTCAAGTATTTTACGAAATACTTCAAGATTTGATGACCAAGAAATTACATACGACTAGAAATATCTCGGACTCTATCGTTGCTAGTAGCGTTTGAATCAAAGATCAAAATGTCATAATCCAAATCGACCTTGCATGAACATCCTTCACTAAGCTACAAAAGTTTCTTTCCTCCCCCAAGCTGAGAAGAGACATCGAAAACCGCATTTTTCAAGCCATCTGAATCTCTGTTTTGCGCTATGGTTGCGAATCATAAATACTCAATACAATACAACACAACTTAAAATATTATTACATGGCAATGCCACGTCGTGCCATAAACCCGGAAAAGCTTCAATGCCAGTTTCGTCGAGGAAATTTGGCTTTTGAGACATGGACTTTTTATCGGATGATGTGTTGAATTCAACAGTTTAGCAACTACATCACCAACGTATTTTCATTTGCTGACTTGCACTTATTTTATATTTCAGATAAAGAACCTGAAGTTGGAAAGGTGCAGTAGCTAGTCGATGCCACAAAGTCCATTGGCCTGGTGGTGGTTGGCAATCCTGGCACTGCAATCGTCGTTCCATTCGACTTGCCTTAGACGAGCACTGTAACGTCACATCTAATGTTTATAAAAATGTTCATTTTATTCATTATTATTATTATTTGGCGAGTGGGTTAGCTTAGCAATTGTGAGCTATCATATACCTAGTGTATCTGATGCGGTGTTTCACGACTTATGTCGTGTGAGTGGCGCCTCAGTTGCGTGCCTTGGCGCATTATAAATACGCATTTATTATTTCTATTATTATTATTATTATTATTATTATTATTATTATTATTATTATTATTATTATTATTATTATTATTATTATTATTATTATTATTATTATTATTATTATTATTATTATTATTATTATATAGGGGAGATCGGGGCAAGATGACCTATTTACCGATTTATGTCGTTTTGTTATTTTATTTTTAAAGATAACAAACTTTTTTTCACTGAACTGTTAAAACATTCATTTGTTGTGATAAATATATCAAAATTTACTTTTGAAAATAACTATAACTAAAGAATAATTTTTTTTCTACAACCCTATTATATTTTCATTTTGCCTCAGTACCGGGGCAAGATGACAACACTAAAAAAAGCCCTAAATTTGTATCTTCTGAATATTTTACTTGGTTTAACAAATTATATTAATGTTCTTACTTTTTGATAATATCAAATAAAATGAAATAAGTTGTAATATCATGAAAATAAGATGAAATCTAGACATCCATAATTATCTATAATTTACAACATAAATTCTTTGCTGTAATTTATTAATTTATAATAATTAACTAATAATTAAAGAGCAAAAAAGCTACAGTATCATAATCATATTTGATTTTGAAAAACAAGTCATGAGACAAATACAAATTCTATCATAGTTGGCAACTTTTCTTCACATTCCTTTATTGCAGTATTTTGTAAAATAGTGTTAATTTTTGTTGTGGTGAGAGCATGTCTTCAAGAGCGCTGACCTTTTTCTTCATCTTTCCAACGCAAAATTTTCTAAGACATGGATACCAATATTTAGGATTCACCCATTCTCGTATTGGTTGTTTTTGTAAAAAGCTAGTCTATTTTCTTCTTAGGATCCTTGGTTGCATTACAATGGAGTCCCGCGGGTACCCGGTCGGATACCTAGTCCAACCTCTAGTTTCGACCCATACGGCCACGAACGTAATTATAATTTTTAGAATGCTGTAGAACCGAGAGTATAAATAATATTTATCATCTGAAAAATGTGTTAGATTTTAAATAAAAAATTGGACCAAGTCATGATATAACAATAAAAATAACTTCACAATTAAAAACACAGTGAGCGATTGAATTATGGTTTGGGTCACCGTGTTGGTGTTTAAGGGTTAAATGGGACAGCCCCTATTCAGCTAGCTGTTATATCACATTTTACCTGTTTTACTGGGTGCGTAAGGACTCAAAGTACTAAAACACTCGACAAATTGACTAAATATTGAACCTTCGAGACGGGAAAAGTCGGGAACCGGGAATAGGTTTTCAGAACGGGAACGGGAATCAACATTCAAATCAGGAACGGGAAAAACGGGAATAAACGTTATTGGGATTGGATTCTTCAACAAATTCATCAGCAAACTCCCAAGTATGGAAAACTCTGTTTCATCAATACTCCGTACTTAAAATAAGTATTATTGAAATTTATAATAAAACCACTATTGCGTTGTCAATTTCAAAATCTCCAAAATTACATTTGAAGTTGTTATGGCGAGTCAAAACATTAGGGAGATTAAAACAAATGGGTGATGATGAAAATCGGTCAGATGAATTTATTTTATAAATTTATAATTTATAATTCGAATTGAATTATTAACTTCCAGTTGATTGCTCAGTTGATCATTTCGTCAAAAGAAAAGATGCCCATTAATCTTTTTCATATGGCAGCATGTCTGATGCATTCCCAGTATAAAAGAATATTAAGAAAAGAGTTTGAGATAGAAAAAAGGAATAAATACCAAGACATTTATTAGAAGAAATTACATTCCATTTTGTACAGCCAGACCAAGCTGCAGTTCCGTTGAGAAAAAAACAAATGATGGTTATTTTGACCTATTATGTTTCTTTTTATAATGTAAAAATTATAATAAAATTTTTATATTATCAAATTATACGAATGATTTTATTTTTGCATTTGTGGAGAATAAGAATGTTGTCAAAAAACATATTTTTAACATTATTGAAGAATTAATAATAATGAACGAAGAAAGAAAATTCAGAAGAAGATGAATTGTACAAATATTCACACCGAAATTGAAGATTATAAAGATTTTTTATTTTATTGGAATAAAATAATCAATTTTCTATTACTACAAGAAATAACCAAAATTTTGTTTAGTATCAATCAATCAATCAATTAGATTTCTATAGCGCTCTTTCCTCAAATTCAAGAGCGCTCGACTTGCAAGTTCTATGCCCTGTGATTTAAATTTTTTAACATTTGGTCGTTTAACTACAGGCTCAAGATCATCTCATTTGAAAGCTTAAACTCTTGACGGTTAAACCCGTGTGAAAAACAAAAAAGACTTGATTGAATTACTTAAAAACAATGACTAACTTCAATACTTTCATTTCAATAAATATTGGAAATTTAAATCGTGTTTTTTATATATTTTATTAAAAGAAATATTCTCTGACTTTTAAATAATAAATTTTGAGAAATCTTAGGACTAGCAAGTTTGGGACCAGTGAAAACGGCAGCGAAAATGAATAAATAAACAAAAAAGTTTCGGCAATGGTTCAGGACTGGAAATTGGGATGCGGAAACGGGACGGGACGGGAAGCAAAATTTTGATGTCTTATCAGGAACGGAACAGGACGGGGAAAAATTCGAGAACGGGTCGGGACCAGGAATGAAAAATCGTCCATGTCCGATCTCTATTTTCTACTAATATATGCCATGCACATGATCTAGATGACCGACTCCACCTTTAGCCATGTTGCATGTCTTGATGATTCCCGGCTTATTGGTTTCTTAGTCAACTTCTTCCGCAAGTGTTCACTTTATAGTAACACTACTCTCTGGGTTGGCCATTTGTTTGATACAGGTTGCTTTAGACTACGTGGTACTAGTAGCAAGTTCTCAACAGAACCCGACTACTAACCCTAACCATAAATCTAACTTCACATACAAATAGCCTTTAACCTTGGTCCTTGCTTTTCAATTTGCTACAATTTGCATACCAAACCAACTAAATAAAATTTTCAAATAAATGTAAGTCGTGAAACACCGCATCATATACACTAGGTATATGATAGCTCATGGTTGGCTGAACAGGGATTCGAACGGGCGACCTTTAAATTGCAGGTCTAATGACTTTACCATCTAAGCCAATTTGTCCGCGGCAAACATTTCTAACAGTCAACAAAATTAAGGTTAAGGAATTATTGAGACATTTTTTATGATTTAGCGAACCATAAGGATAATTTTAATGATTTTTCGTTAACGACTTAACTTCATAAACGGAATAGTTAACTTATATTTTCGTTGATCATAACGATTAACGGCGAATACCATTTCAAATCGTGGAACAGCTCTAGATTATTTAGTTTCTATTTGCGTTAATTAATTAGCGGGTTAACAAAATAAATAACGTAGATTAAAGCATAGATCTAATTAATTCCTTAACACGAAATAATGTTCACAGTCGATCAATACCTCCGTATGCTGAATTAACAAACGCTTAGAAATGCTAGCTGGAAAGATGAACAAGAAGGCATTGTATCGACAAGAACAAGGGACTACAAGGAAAACTCTGAAGAATTTTTATTGGACGATTGAACGATTGGCCAACAGTGTTTTTCTTTGAAGGCCCGAGCAGCTAGCCATCAGCATCCGTTTTTTTTCAACTCCGAGGTGGGCAAGCTATGTTTCTGTCTTATTAAATGCTTTTTCAATTTTTAAGTCATCATTTTTCATTTA
Source organism: Piscicola geometra (assembly GCA_943735955.1). Lineage (NCBI taxonomy): Eukaryota > Metazoa > Annelida > Clitellata > Hirudinida > Piscicolidae > Piscicola > Piscicola geometra. Next base: position 14,213,802 of record OX030955.1, read on the forward strand.
AAAAGTGTTTTTTTTGTGTGAAAGTTACCCACACAAAAACTCGCATTAATAATTATATTTATAATTAAGGGCGACTAAAATCGGCAACTCATCTGCATTCTTCCACAGATTCCTTCACTGAAAAACCTACAATCTGCCACGATGAAGTCATTCCTCACTCTGGTCCTTTTTGTCTCCTTCTCTCTTGTGCAAGGCAAGGTAGGCGAGGAAGTAAAGAAAGGCGTAAGCTTTATGGATTTTGTGAAACAAGTCTTGCTTCTCAAAGATGATTTCCAAGGAATCTTTGGTGAGTTCTGTCAAGTATTTAAGAAGAATGTGCAAGACTTGATAACTGAAACAGAAAAAGACAGTGCTCATGGTGATAAAAGTTTATCAGAGGCAAAAGAAAAAAAAGAAAAAATTGAGTCGAGCAATGGAATACCTGAGTGCAAAGGTGTGTTGGAATTAGTTGAAAAATTTGAAAGTCTCTTTCCATTGGGTAAAGAAGGAGATGTAGGGACCAAGATGTTGCAGGATGTTTTGTCAAAGTCCATTCAAGAGGGGCAAAAAAAAGTTATGTGAGGTGCTACGAATAAGTAATGAATGTTGGGAAAATGAATAAGAAGAAGCAGCGAAATAAAAGAAAATTAATAATATTGCAAATTAGTGTATACATTCATACAAGCTCTTTTGTTCTTAATCACAATCCATCCATTTGTTTCGAAGATTAATAAATGATAAGGCATTTTGTTCAGCGTCGTTTCGGAAACTTTTGACACGCATAAAGCTTTACATACTGCTTCAGAGGGTTGGAGCTCGTAAAAGATGACTCTAAAGTTTCTTAAATAATTTGAATGAATTAAAATAAAAAGGATATAAAAAGTGGAAAAGTTGAAGCTGATTCATTATAGCTTAATGCTGTTAAAATGGAGCAATGTTACATTTGTGTTCATGTGTTACATTGTAACATACACAGCATGAAGCTATAAATGTGAAATTTTTGCATTTCTATGTTTTTAATGCTAGAAAGGTTACATAAGAGGGTTTATTAAATCTAAAAACCATTAAACTTTAAGTATCAAGAAAACAACATTTCACTGCTAGGAAAGAAAATATATTTTTTAAAGAAAACTAGCGAGTTAGATTTAAAAATCGATAAAATTGCGTAACTGGAAACTTTAAAAAGTAATAAAAAGAGACAAAAAGTTTTGTTTCAGCAGGATTCTGAAAGAGTGTCGAAAAAGCATCTATCTGAACGGGATTATGAGAAGAAATAAGGAATGATACTTTAGAAATATAAAGAATAAAAATAGAAAGTCAGGAATAGAAAGTATATGAAGTAAAAGTTGAAATGATTTAGAGAAAAGTAAAAAAATCTATTAGATAAATATGACTTAATCCATAAGAACGAAGAACCGTTAATTTTAAAAGTATTTTTGAGTACTATTAATAATAAAGAATGCTCAGCAGTATCGAATGCTGATGAATAATTTAAAATAAAATTAAATAAAAAAAATCTGAAATTGAATCTTAAGTTTTCAAATAGAATCGAATCTCAAAATGCTCAAACTTCAAATCAAATCTTTAAATATTTAAATAGTCATTTTTTACTTCTTTTTAAATACAGTCAGTAATAATCCCATTTCTAATGAAATTTGGGTCAAAAAAATAACAAATATTGAAATAAAAACAAATACATGAAGTTTATTTACTTGAAATTAATAAGGTTTCAATTAAGGAATTGTGCACATGTTATATAATATATTTTGAGTTATCAATTTAAAAAATTTTGTTAAAGAATTAAGTTCCTGTTTCATATTTTGAAGAAATTTTTTTTAAAAGTGATGAAAATAGGTTCTATTCTAATTAATTGGTGAAAAAAAGTCCCCCACCACACGAAAGCTTTAAAATAGTAGGGTTAGACGATATTCATTTATATAGTTTTCATTTGTTTCTAAAAGCCTTCAAAGGCTTATTCCTCGACCCTGCGAATTTAATCCTCTTAAACCTTTTTTGAACAATAAGAAATCTTTCCGACATGAATCTTGTTTTCAGACATTATGGTGGGCCTTAGGGACTGGATATTGGGGAGGCTTGAGTCTTTCCAAGCCCCATTAAGTCAGCGCCTATTAATTATTAATTTCAGTCATAATTATATCGAGAATATTAATATGACTGAAATTAAAGTTAAGTACATAGGTTTTTGTTTTCCCCAAGCCTCTTTTTACGTATTTTGTTCACTTTTTGTTAACAGTTTTAATTTATTTTTTTCAAATATACATTTGTCTACTGAAACCGTATGTTTATTAATTAGCAAAACAAACTTTAGAATAAAATCAAAACACTGAGCTTTGCAATTTTATTAAAAGAATTTGGAAGTTTATGATAAATGTTAAATAGGATTATGATTATGAGATTTATTACTTAACTGTTAAATCTTTATATCATTAAAGAGTGTATAACTTTTTTCCAAAATGTGCTCGATGGCACATGCTTATTCTTGGCACATGAAACACTTTTTAAGATCACACTTGAGATCATTCCACTTATCGTTGTCCCACATTTCTACGCAGTGTTCGCCGTGACTTTTTCCGTTTGGTTCGCCATGGTTCCAGTTCTGATAGGGTTCTCCACAGGAACTGATCGAGTACGTACATTGAGCAGGGTCGTAAGGACTTGCTATGCCACGAGAAGGCCAAATCCACTTTTCTTTGCATAACACGCCTCCAATCCAAAATCTACCACATTCACCTGGAAGCATTCAGATAATAATACAAACACTACTATCAATATTTGTAACCATAAATCAAAATTAAGTTATGAGCTCATGAACAGAAAAATGCTGCTTCAGCTCACTCCCGAACAGTTGCTTCCTAGCTTTCTCCAAGGCTTTAGTGTCAGCATCACTTAAGGCAGTTGCTAATTGACCCTTGTTTTCAATACAGAACTTTTGTGCATCATACCATGACTTCGTATCCTTCACACCCATGTAGCATTTCCCATCAATTTCTTTATAACTTTCCGAACAATCTGTCGAATGGAATCTCAACTTACACGTTTTATTAAGGGATTTTATTTCTTAAGATGATTAGCAAGTGAATAATAGAATGGTAACCTGCGTTGGCCTGGAGAGACGCCAGAAGAACACAAGCAAGACAAGCGATCAACTTGAAGGAGCTCATGACTGCAGTGGAATGGTTTTAGAGATTATATATAATTGAAATAAAATTATATTGCATATAAAAAATAAATCATCTTAAAAAATTGTATGTCTAACTGATGCTTCGGCTAACTTTTTTGAACACTTGAATCCACAATGATGTTCTGAACTTGACAAGCAACTCAATGTGGTTATATATATCGTTTATGTTCTTAGTTGTATGTATTAGTTATATTTCTAATTTCTAAGATTTGTTATTGTCATCATCGAGTAATCGTTATTTCTGTAGAATAAAATTATGGCTGCTTGAAACTTTCACGACGTGGGCTCAGAGAGCTTGACGTCAGCATATTTTCATCATCGTTCTAGAACTATGAAATGGATTCTTGGTTTGTATTACTTTGGTGATGTTAGTTAGGTAACGTGTATTTTGATTTAAAAAATAAAAGACTAGAATTTCTTCTTCCATCGTTTTTACCCGCTCAAATGATTTGATTTCCGAAAATGTTCTTGAAATGACAGTTTTTTTATACTGTGATTGGGATTGTGACGTGGGTTAATAATTTGTTGTCGATCCGTATGGGAATTTGATTGTGGTGATGTGGATTGTCAAATAATAATGTTTTTTTTATATATATTTTTATTATATACTCATCTTTTGTTATAACAATTATTTCAACAGACTCTTTTTAATTTATGATTCATTTGTTTTTTTCTCGTAGGCAATCAATGTTTGCCTAGAACGACAGATTTCTTTTACATGGCTTGCTATGGTGATGTGGATTGATAAAAAATTCAATTGGGTTGTGAAAGTGGGCTCATTTCGATGATCGAAATAGCCTTGATACTGATTAAGTATCTTGCAATGAAATTTAATTATCTTTTGATTTTTTCTCCAGTTTTTCAATATGCTACACCAGAAAAAATTCCATTAATTAAAATATATTTTATGATTGTTCGGAAGATTCATCACCTTCATGGAGAAAATACTTTCATTCATTTTTGGGAGAAGCAACGATAATCCACAGAGGGTTGATGATCACATACAAGCCACTTAACGGATTCAATCAATCCTTCACAGGCATGAGTGCGTTTCCCAAAAAAATCTTTCCCTCTAAATCTAGATTCTATTAACGACTATGTGTCTTTCCATATTTAGGTTTTCAATCTTTAAAAAAACTTGCTTCAATAAAAATATAAAAATAAAATTAAAAAATATATATAATTTTTTGACCAAATTTTCATTTAGTGGTTTTTTGTATTTTTAATACTTTTTATTTATTAGCAAACAGCAATGAACAAATAAAAAAGAAATAAGATTAAAAAAATTTAGATCATATTAAATAATCTAACACCGCCAACTTTTGGGTGGATTTACATAGTTAAGGGGTGGAATAGTAGGGTTAGGTTAAGGTTATTATTATAAATTACTTTTAGATGTTAAAAATCTTCAAACTCCGTCTCTTAACTACGTAAGTTAGTGGTGTTAGATTATTTAATTTGATCAAAAAATTTAAAGGCTGTCTTAAATTCTTAAAAGGATTAATAAATCAAAATATTTTTTTTACTTTTGAAAAAAACTTTTTTCACCAAGTATATATTGACAAGCAGCTAATAATTGTGTACCTATGGACCAATTCTGTTTGAGGCTTTAAATCATCGATCCTTAAACACACTCTGTGGTTAAACGCTATTTTAATTAATTTTGGTTCATATTATTTTTAAAATAATTTCTTTATCCAATGAAACTTGTTTAAGAAAATCATTAGATAGAAGTTTGATTTGGTGGTCAGGTATGAAAAGCTATGAAAAACAAATAATCGATTTTACTTGCCTAGTTGCGTGTGAGACTTCTAAATGATTTGAATGGTGCTTTTCACATTAAAAGTCAATTCATATATAAAAAAAGTTATATTTAATATATTTTACTGTGTTAAGAAGACAATAATAGTAATTATTAAATTTTTTCCAATATTTTGTTTTCTATAATTTAAAACTGAATGGCAAGATTTAAATTGCGCAGTAAGCGATGTTTCCAACAAACAGTCACTCTCTTATTTACAAATTATAAATTAATTAAATTTAAATATATTACATACCTATAATTATAATTATCTATTAACTAAATTCATTCTGACTAAGTTTTAAACTATTAATTGTTTATACATTTTAGTCAAGACTGGTTTCGTCTGTGTAAAAAAATTGATCTTTTTATATTTTTTAATTAATTCATGTTATAATTATAAGTTTAAGATAAAATGCAGTAACTAAAAATGAAGATCTTCTTATGGTATAAAACATGGTTCTATTTTCACCAAATAAATTATTTTATACAATTATTGGAAAATGTTGATTTAAATATAGAATTGTTATTAGATAAATGCTGCACATCACTATTATAACTCATCATTTTGTTATGATAGGAAATTATTGATAACATTTTATAAACAATTTGCAATCCCTAATCAATATCGAAAATGGAGATCTTGTCATGGCTTAAAACAAGATTTTTCATTTTATAAATTTTTAATGAATTTAGTTTAAAATGGTTTATTTAAATATAGAAAATTGATTATGTTTTTTAACAAAACATTTACTTTTCTTATAACTAGATAAATATAGCGCATCACCATTATAATCATCCTTCTCATCATTTTGTTATGCTAGGAAATGTTTGCTAACTTTTCATAAACATGTTTGCAATCACCTAATCAATACGCAGCTACATGAAGCCACAGAAATAAGTAGTCCCTTAATATTGGCATACATTGGAGTTGGTTTTGTTACCCATCAAGAATTAAAATTAAATAATCTCATTTGTTTTAAGATGTATTAGTATTATTAAAATATTTTAATCTAAATTCTTCTTATGAAGATTTATTTTTTAAAGTATATTATCTGAACTAATTGTTCTCGATATCAGACATCATTCGTAAACTCATTTTTAAGCATGAAATTAACTTCTACAAACTCGTTCAGTGAATGGCTCTTTTTTCTATGAAACTTCATTTTTCGAGTCATTGAGATGCTGCTCAAGTTGCTGCAAAGTGACGCCTCCATGCGGAAAGAACCTGGACATGGCGTATCCAGGGGCGGAGCAAGCTGCCCCCTTTTTTATTACTTGGAAAAGTTTTACTAAGAAGCAAAATTTAAACAACTACTATTTGAGTACATACTCACAAATAGCATAATAACAATGAGTTACCTTTGCTGTAAATATACTCTCCGTGGCAGGATAACAACACTGAAAAAGTCTAAAATTTAAATCTTTTGAATATTTTACATGGTTAAACAAATCGTTAAAATGTTCTTACATTTTGAAAATATCAAATAAAATAAAATAAATTTTAATATCATGAAAATAGAATAAAATCTAGGCATCCTTAATTATCTATAATTTACAGCATTAATTTTTTCCGGTAATTTATTAATTTATAATAATTGACTAATAATTAAGCAGCACAAAAGCTCCAGTATCATAATCATATTTAATTTTGAAAATTCTGACAAGTATGTCATCTTGCCCCGACCATCATGCCCCGAACTGCTTAGTTACAAATTTTCGTTTTTACTGCCAAGTCAACTAATTGATCACTATTTATGTTAATAGGTAGTAATATAAATAAACTAACAATATTTAAAAAATTCAAACGAAATATGTTACCTAATTCTGCAGCAGAACTTATTTAAACGTGCATTAAAGTTATAACGTGACAATCAAAGCTTCACAACTAAAACAAAAACAGTGATTTCAGCGTTTGCATAATATTATTCAACGAAGGGGAGGTAGGAGAGCCAGTAGTGTTTGTTTCATGCTCTTAACTAGTGAAAAACTTAAGACTTGGTTGCGTGCACCTATGACACAGCCTCGCTTGAATTCACTGGCCGTTTGTCATGCACATCAGGATATACTTAACAGTCTGGATTAAAAAGGTTAGCAGAAGAATTTGCGAGTCAGTCAGACATACGAAGAAGTCTTTTTGGAAATTGGAGTAAACGAGCTGTGGGGAGAGGGCAAGAGGACAGGCAGAGAGGGTATTTTATGTTATCTAAATATACACTGTGAGCAAAAAAAAATTCCCAATGTATACTTTGGCAAATTTAAATCTATTTGTAATTTTTTAAACTATTTGACTCAGAAATGAATAGAAAACAAGATGTTATAAAATTTATTTGATGGGTTGATGGCTAATTGTAATTGAATTTATATAGATGACAACTAATAAAAGGTACTGAAATCACTATTTTTTTTTTCAAACCGCTCAAAGTGGCAATAGGAAAGTATTTTTATTGAGTATCAAACTTTTTTTTCTAAATGTTTGGTGATAAAAATATTAGTAGTTGATACAAAAATAATTTGCACTACAGCAAACAATACTAAATAGTATCGCTTTTACTGTATTGGTCGATACCGGTTCTTTGATTTCAACCCTGGGGAGGACCCCCCAAGATTTTCCGCAGATCACCACCCCTACTGAGAAGCACTGTTAGTGAAAACTGATTCAATTGATTGGCCATGTTGAGTATTCATTGTCAATGGATTTCAGCAAAAAACTAAAACAGTGTAGTGTGGGCGGCAGAAATATTTATAACTTTGTCTTCAAAAAAGGAAAAGAAAACTCTATAAGATTGCTTTGAAACGCGAGGATCAATGGTCCAGAATAATGACCAAACATGAAAACGGTAAACTAATAAGTTTATTATAAATATCCAAATTAATGTAGCAATAGACATCATTAATGAGAACTATGAGTTTGTTTGTAATTTTTTATGAGCAAACCCGTTCGAGGCTTTATCAATCAATCAAATACATTTTTATATATTCGTCAAACTTATTTGAAAGAACTGTTAAATTATTATTTACTGTAATAGTTATCAGTGCGGCACAGTGTTATTTTCGTAACGAAAACGAAAACGAAAATTCTGAATAATCGTTCCACGAAAACGAAAATAAAAACTAAATTTATTTTCAAAACGAAAACGGAAATAAAAACTATAATTATTTCCAAAACGAAACTGAAATAAAACCTATAATTATTTTCAAAACGAAAATTAAATAAATTTCAAAGTATGCCATAATATGTAAATGAATAATTTATATAAAAAATATATGTCTATATTATAAACATTTTCTTTGGGCTTTATGAAAGTAGCGCCATTTATAAGACGTTATTTTATTACCGCTCCGCTTTGTCAATTGGTTATAGGTGAACTGCACGCAAAAGAATGCACAGAGCATGTGTAAAATGCACGTTTGATTTTACACGTATCTTCTTGAAATGCGATTTTTCTGAAAACCCTAACCCTAACTCTAACCCTAACCCTAATCCTAACCCTAACCTTAACCCTAAATTTACGTTTTTTCTGTAAAAAAGAAGATACGTGTAAAATCAAACGTGCATTTTACACATGCTCTGTGCATTCTTTTGCGTGCAGTTCACCTATAACCTTGTCAATTAAATTATCACTTATTTTAATCGTAAATTTGTTATTATATTTCAAATTTGTTATTACTCAATAATTTACGTACTCAATTCTTATAATATTTCAATTGACTGTTAATTTTAAAAACTCATTTGTTGTTAATACAAAGTTCTCTTTTACTGTTTAATGTTATGATCAATTAATTTTTTTAGATATAAAAAAATGGTTGTAGGTTAACTGCACCCGCGCTGCATGTGTTAAATGCAATTTTTCTTTTGCGCGTTCCTTTTTTTTTTACAGAAAAACGTTAATTTAGGGTTAAGTTTAGGGTTAGGATTAGGGTTAGGGTTAGAGTTAGGGTTAGGATTAGGGTTTTCAGAAAAATCGCATTTTAAGAAGAAAAGCGCAAAAGAAAAGGTGCATTTAACACATGAAGCGCGGGTGCAGTTAACCTACAACCTAAAAAAATAGTTTTTAATGTTGTAAATTAATATATTTTCAAAACTAAAATAAAAATAAAAACTTTAATTATTTTCAAAACTGAAACGAAAATAAAAACTTTAATTATTTTCAAAAAGAAAACGAAAATAAAAACTATAATTAATTCCAAAACGAAACTGAAATAAAAACTATAATTATTTTATGAAACAAAAATAACACTGGTGCGGCACTGCCAGTGCCGCTTTATTCACAGAAAATAATTAGTTCACCGAAATTCAGTCTTTTTTGTTCTAATGATTCTGAGGTGCTAAAGTTGAAGTTGTTATTACAACATTTATAAGTTGGTCAAAACAATCAATCAATTAAATACATTTCTATAGCGCTCTTTCATGAAATTCGCCTATAAGTTATAGGCATATATATATAGTATATTATTATAGGTATATGGTTATAGGTAATAGTCTTTATTTCTGGTCTGATCTGACTTTAAAAAATATTTGTAAAAAAATAAATATTTTTAGAGACACTGATTCTTTATTTTAAAACTAATAATAATGAGTAAAATATCTTTAATGTCGTTATCTTAAAAAGGATGTTTGTCTATCATAGAATATCGCTCAAATTCATGCGGTTTTTCTAGCTGTTCAAAAAATGACGGTCATCAAGTATTATCAGCTTCCTGGTTTGACACCTGTTGAGTTGAAGAGGTGTGAGAATAAGTTGATTAGAGTGCTTGAAAAAGAAAATATTCCAGGTAATGGCTTTAAAGCTTTTGTGAAAACTCAAAGCTGTTACTACATCGACACTAAGAAAGACGGTATTCACATTTTCCATAAACTTTGAACTTATGTAGTTTTAATGATTTAGCATTTTAATTTTAAAATTATTTATCCGTTATTTGTGTGAATTATAATATCACAACTAGAATTGTCTTTTCTCAACATCAAACTCCTATTGCACTTTTTCACACAGCACTTTCTCTAGCCGAAGAGGAAGTTATACTGTGGATTTTGAAGTGTCCGTTTGGTGGCAGGGAAATCTCGAAAGATAGCTTCATCACCAGCAAGGATGTATTTGAGATAGGGCCAAGGTGAGCTAAGTGAAGATAAATATGTGTAGTTTATTGTAGAAAAATATGCTGATTAAATTGTTAAAATTGTAATTTTTTTAAAAGACAACTTATCTAAATAGCATATGTTAGTTTGACTTTTCCTACAACAAGCATTGAACACTTACAGGTTGAACTTCAGCACGGCCTTTTCAACCAATGCAGTTTCCATCTGCCACTCAGTCAACCTCAAGGACATCTCACGCATAGAAAAGTCAACCCACTACGTAGTGTCAATCAGTGTCGACAACAAGATTCATTCAATCAATGCAGATCTTCACTCAAAAATCACTGCCTGTCTCCACGACAAGATGACTGAGATGGTTTACTCAGCACCAATAACCTCGTTTGACTTACATGTCTCACCTGACCCTGTTTTCGAAGTTGACTTGCTTGGAGAGGGCAAGATTGCTCTGGAAAAGACCAGCAAGAAACTGGGTATGCGCCACTACATGTTTAAAAAAACATTTTTTTATTTTATGATTGATTTTGAAAATGGGATGAAATGGTTTGCCATGACCTGATGAGGCTGGAATTAAATTGTTTGGGTATTCAGAATTTTTTATGTGGAGAAGAAAACTGAGATGAAACAGACATGTTTCACTTTTTGAGGTAAAATAATTGAAGCCTATATAAATCAAAAAAAGATGATGGAGATGATGATTATGATGGTTTTTTTTTTAATAATTAATTTCTAGTGTTGCTAGAATGCATTTTAAATAACGTGCATGTTAAATACAACCTTTAATTATTTCAACCACACAACAAACACAACCCACCTCACAGGTCTGAGCTTCGACTCCTGGGACATCGACTTCTACAGTCAACTTTTCCTTCAGAACCTCCAAAGAAACCCCACTAGTGTTGAGTGTTTCGACCTCGCACAGTCTAACAGGTCGGTTTGAGGACGAGGATCTTCTTTTGCATAATTCAGATTTTGCATATTTTGTTTAATGCTTAAGCGTTTATTGACAGTGTTGATTATAAAGTTTTAATTGAATTGATTTAGTTTTTTTCTGAATAGTTGAACTGATTCTTACTAACATATTGAGGATGAGTATAATGATGAAGAGGGGGAGGGGGGTGATGATAATAATAATGATGATGATGACGACTAAAGTTCTTGGTTCTACAGCTCAGCTTCCAATTAACAACGCTAAAAACTTTTATCCCTCCATAACTCACTGCCCATCTTTCCCTATTTATTTATCTTCTTTCCAATCTTCCATCCAACCTCTCTTCTCATCTTTTTATTTATTTGCAATCTCGTCCTGTCGCGAAAAAAAGGCCTCCTAACCTAACCTAACCTATGCGCCCGCTCGATGATGATGATGATGACGTCCCATCTGCACCATCCCAACCAACCTCCATCTCTCCCGTCCCACCCACCACCTCCATCTCTCCCGTCCCACCCACCATCTCCATCCCTCCATCGATTCACAGCGAGCACTGCAGGCATTGGTACTTCAAAGGCGTCTTCTTCATCGACGGCCAGCAGCAAGCCACCTCGCTTCTTGACATGGTGATCGACACGCAACTGCACACCAACCAGAACAACGTCATCAAGTTCTCCGACAATAGCAGGTGCGGCATTTTCGGATTGTTGTGGGAAGGAAGTTAAGTTGTCGTGCCGCGTTGGAAGAGGTCTCTTGGCCTCTTATCTCTGCCTGTTCGATGATGATGATGATGATGATGACTATCACCATAACTCACACGAAAACTTAATTTTTCATGACTACCACACGAATCTTCAGTGCGATCAGGGGCTTTCAAGTGAGGCAACTTGTGCCTTCAGAGGTGGGAAAGCCTTCTGCATTCTGTCTGCCCCCTCCATCTCCCACACACATCGTCTTCACTGCCGAGACCCACAACTTTCCAACTGGTTAGTTGCTTCGGTTAGAATGGTTCTATTACTTTTGTTATCAATGATGTGCAATTATCTTGTGAAAACCCAGCACGTCTATATTTTTTCAACTAGCCTCTATCGACCACCATCACACTTCAACTCCCAACAATACCACATTCAAACCCATCTCTATGACCTTCATCATCACCAACACTACCGCTCCTACACTCACCATCATCTCTAAAACTCCCACCACCACTTTTCACCACTTTTGTGGCTTTGAAGCTCGTCCGGGTTTACGCCATATCAATAATATTCTTCGTTTCATTGTATTATATCGTATCTTTTTGATCTCCACCATTGTCACCAACACGTTAATAATAGCTGGCGAGCGGGTTGGCTTAGATGGTAAAGTCGTTGGACCTGCAACTTAAAGGTCGCTAGTTTGAATCCCTGTTCAGCCAACCGTGAGCTATTATATGCCTAGTGTATATAATGTGGGGTTTCACGACTTATGTCGTGTGAGTGGCGCCTCAGTTGCGTGCCTTGGCGCATTATAAATAGGCATTATTAATATTTATTTATTGTCTTATATTGTATTTCTACCACCACCACCACCACTATAACACAGGAGTAGCACCCTTCCAGGGCGCCACCACAGGCACAGGCGGTCGTATCAGGGACGTGCAGGCAACCGGAAGAGGCGCTAGAGTGGTGGCCGGCACCGCTGGCTACTGCGTGGGCTGCCTCAATGTTCCTGGTGAGTCTTTGCAGAACCTTAAGCCTCCTCGTGAACAGAAATTAAAAACAAAATATTCTAAATTAAAAACAAAATATTCTAAATTACGAACAAAATATTCGTAATGTTTCCCCTTCGACCTGAGCGATCATGGCATACAAGGCTTTGGGAGGGTTGTCAAAATCAGTTCAAAGTTTTCGGGCGTTTCAGTTTTGAATTTGTAGTTTGGTCTTTGAACTGTTTGTGGGATGAGATAACATAGTCGTGTGGAGTCTCATAGTGTACTTGGTAGAGGTTTGTTTCAAAGACGATCACTCATTCATTAAACGTTTAACTCATTCTGAACCCATTCCCTTCTAATCATTCACATCAAACCGTTCTTCTCATCATAAACCATTTGTGCTTTTGAAGCTCGTTCGGATTGTTGCTGCATTGTAACCACTGACTCACGCTAGACCACAACACACAACTCATAACAAGAAAACAATTCTACGCCAAAATCACCTAATAGATTACATCTTACCATGGGAAGCGACCGCTGCCTACCCTCCTAATCTGGCACTGCCTCTGGACATCCTCATAGAGGCTAGCAATGGCGCCTCCGACTACGGCAATAAGTTCGGTGAACCCATCGTGGCCGGATTCTGCAGGTCTTTTGGCATGCTGGATGTATCGGGTTAGTGAGTGTTTGTAAAGCAAATAAACAAATATTTATGTGTTCAAGTCTGTTGGTTTAAGGCGGACTGTTCTATGTTATTTATCCTGAAGTTTTCAGGTTTGCGTGTTTTTGAAAAGCAAAAATAATTTTTTAAGAGCTCTATCTGGTTTAATCTGCCTCGAAGATGGTTGAACTAGCGTCACTATCTGTTTTATTACCAACACTGCAACACCACAACCTCCACTACACCACCACCACCACCACTTCCTCAACACCACCACCACTTCACTACACCACCACCACCACCACTTCTTCGACACCACCACCACTTCCTCAACACCACCACCACTTCACTACACCACCACCACTTCACTACACCACCACCACTTCTTCGACACCACCACCACTTCCTCAACACCACCACAAACATCATCCGCTTCCACCACTTCCTCAACACCACCACCACTTCTTCGACACCACCACCACATCCTCAACACCACCACCACTTCACTACACCACCACCACTTCTTCAACACCACCACCACTTCCTCAACACCACCACCACTTCACTACACCACCACCACTTCTTCAACACCACCACCACTTCCTCAACACCACGACAAACATCATCCGCTTCCACCACTTCCTCAACACCACCACAAACATCATCCGCTTCCACCACTTCTTCAACACCACCACCACTTCCTCAACACCACCACCACTTCCTCAACACCACCACCACTTCCTCAACACCACCACCACCACCACTTCTTCAACACCACTACCACTTCACTACACCACCACCACCACCACTTTCTCAACACCACCACCACTTCCTCAACACCACCACCACTTCCTCAACACCACCACCACCACCACTTCTTCAACACCACCACCACTTCCTCAACACCACCACCACTTCACTACACCACCACCACTTCACTACACCACCACCACCACCACTTCTTCAACACCACCACCACTTCCTCAACACCACCACCACTTCACTACACCACCACCACTTCTTCAACACCACCACCACTTCCTCAACACCACCACAAACATCATCCGCTTCCACCTCACTACTTTAACAGGAGAGCGCAGGGAGTGGCTGAAACCCATCATGTTCACAGGCGGCATCGGCAGCATGAAGGACTCTCACGTCAGCAAGATGCCGCCCTCTGTCGGTCTGTTCGCAACTTTTGTACTTCTTAATTGGGGAATTTTTTTTTGAAATAGCAAATTGGAAATAGTTTCTTGTTAGTTCCCTCTTATATGAATTTTTTAAAAGTTTTTGCTCTTTTATATAGCTTTTTTCTTCGTGCTAGCAAATAAATGTGCTTGTTCTCGGTCGTTGTGTTTTTTGAAGTTTTTTGGGTTTTTAAATTCATATCAAAGTAGGCTATCAAAATCATTGTCTCGATCAAGGCATTTTTCAAAGTTATCACTATCATCACCACAATTGCTCTCAAAGTTATCACTACTATCATCATAATCATGACTGCTCTTAGTATCATCATTATCATGACGCAGGTATGAGTGTGGTGAAGGTGGGAGGGCCTGTGTTGAGGATCGGAGTGGGCGGAGGGAGCGCCTCATCCGCCAGTGTGCAAGGTTGCTCATGATGGTTATGATACTGAGGATGATGATGATGATACTGATGATGATGATGATGATGATGATGATGGGGAAGATAAGAATAATAGTGATGATTATGTTAGTAATGATAAAGCTATACACCTAAAACTCGCACTGTCCCAACTGATGATGATGATGATGATACTGATGGTGATGATGATGATGATGATTTTA
This sequence comes from Piscicola geometra, assembly GCA_943735955.1. Classification (NCBI taxonomy): domain Eukaryota; kingdom Metazoa; phylum Annelida; class Clitellata; order Hirudinida; family Piscicolidae; genus Piscicola; species Piscicola geometra. The sequence continues at coordinate 14,228,969 of OX030955.1, forward strand.
GCAGTGATGAAACTCGCAATACCACTACAACTACCATAACCACCTCAACAACGACCACTACAACTACTACCTCAACTACCATAACCACCTCAACAACGACCACTACAACTACTACCTCAACTACCATAACCACCTCAACAACGACCACTACAACTACTACCTCAACTACCATAACCACCTCAACAACGACCACTACAACTACTACCTCAACTACCATAACCACCTCAACAACCACCACTACAACTACTACCTCAACTACCATAACCACCTCAACAACGACGACCTTAACACCCTCGCAGACGACCAACGGGACGAGTTGGACTTCAACGCGGTGCAGCGGGGCGATGCGGAGATGGGCGAGAAGATGAACCGAGTGATCAGGGCGTGTGTCGAGAAGGGCGCCGAGAATCCAATATGCTCCATACATGACCAAGGAGCCGGTGGCAATGGTAGGTTTGGTGTTGTGCGTGGTTATAAGGTTTTGTCTTGAGGTTGGTGCGTGTGGATGCGTGGCTGGTCTTATTCGGTCTTGTGTGTTGAAGTTGATGGAGGAGGGGGTTGTAGGGTGTTTTTCTGTGTAGTGTTTGAGAGGAACACTACTACTGGAGAGGGGTCATGAGTTACTTCCATTAAATAATAATAATAATTTTATTTTTCATGTGGTACCGGACACGCAACTGAAACGAACATTTTGAGGATTATCCAACTCACATTTTTCCGCGTATGTGCCAATTGTAGATTGCACCATCAAACGCCCACACACTCACCAAGGCAACGTCTTGAAGGAGCTCTGCCACCCTGGTGGTGCTGAGATCAGACTGTCCTCATTCGAACTGGCTGACCCTTCGCTCTCTGCCCTCGAGGTTCGTGTGCCTTAGACTTGGGACTTGAGAAAGTCTCCTTTAGGTAGAGGCCTTATTATGTGTATGAATTGAGAAAAAATATTTTCAAGGTGTATCGTTACTAAATGGTTTTTAACTGTAAAACCACAAAACCGCTTTACATTAATTTCACATTAAGTATTTCTAAAAAATCATTTAAAAACTCAATTTTAGTTTGCACACTATGCATACAATTTGGAGAAGAAAATTGTGAAATAAAATTTGGAATTTAAAAGTTTGACTCTCTCAATCACTTGCAACCATCACCGCATCCACCACAAGCTGCACAGCCACTTATTCTACCACACGCACCACCATCACGCCAACACGCCACTGCCACCGATGAGAAGGTGTGGACTGCGGAGTACCAGGAGAGCAACGCCATGCTGGTGAAGAATGAGAATCTCGCTTGCTTGCAGGAGATTTCCAAGAGGGAGAGGTGTACGGTGTCTGTGGTGGGAGAAATCACCGGAGATAATATGGTGTGTTTGGTTGGGTTGGCTTGTGGTGGTGGTTTGCTTTGGCTGAAGCGTGCGTTGATGGTGGTGTGTTGATGGTGGGGTGTTGATGGTGGGGTGTTGTTGGGGTGGGGTGTTGTTGAGGAAAGATGGAGAGATGAAATGTAGTGTGGAGAAGGGATGAAGAAAACTGGAATTTGTTGGTTTAACTGCTATTTTGAGTCTCTAATGATTTCTTCACTCGCCCATTAACCTATTGTATCAGTTTTTTTTAAAGTAATTCACAAAGCACTCATCTATAACTCTATCCATTCACCCACCCCCTCGTTATTTTATTCATTCATTCATCATCTCCCTCATCCGTTCATTCATTCATCCACCCTCCCACTTATCAACCCACCCTCTCATCCACTCATCCACCCTCCACCCCATCTGTTTATTCTTCAACCCATCCCTCGTCTGTTTATCCACCCACCCACTTCTTCCACTCACCCACCCACCCACCCACTCTTTCCACCCACCCACTCCTTCCACCCACCCACTCTTTCCACCCACCCACACCCTCCACCCACCCACACCCTCCACCCACCCACACCCTCCACCCACCCACCCACCCACTCCCTCCACCCACCCACTCCTTCCACCCACCCACTTCCTCCACCCACCCACTTCCTCCACCCACCCACTCTTTCCACCCACCCACTCCCTCCACCCACCCACTCCTTCCACCCACCCACTCCCTCCCTCCACCCACTCCCTCCCTCCACCCACTCCCTCCCTCCACTCACCCACTCTTTCACCCACCCACTCCACCCACCCACTCCCTCCACACACCCACTCCCTTCACCCACCCACTCCCTCCACCCACCCACTCTCTCCACCCACCCACTCCCTCCACCCACCCACTCCCTCCACCCACCCACTCTTTCCACCCACCCACTCCCTCCCTCCACCCACTCCCTTCACCCACTCCCTCCCTCCACCCACTCCCTCCCTCCACCCACTCCCTCCACCCACTCCCTCCCTCCACCCACTCCCTCCACACACCCACTCCCTCCACCCACCCACTCCCTCCACCCACCCACTCTTTCCACCCACCCACTCCTTCCACCCACCCACCCACTCCCTCCCTCCACCCACCCACTCCTTCCACCCACCCACTCCACCCACCCACTCCTCCCACCCACCCTTTCCCTCCACCCACCTTTTCCCTCCACCCACCCACTCCCTCCACCCACCCACCCACTCCCTCCACCCACCCACCCACCCACTCTTTCCACCCACCCACTCCCTCCACCCACCCACTCCCTCCACCCACCCACTCCCTCCACCCACCCACTCCCTCCACCCACCCACTCCCTCCACCCACCCACTCCTTCCACCCACCCACTCCTTCCATCCACCCACTCCCTCCACCCACCCACTCCCTCCCTCCACCCACCCACTCCTTCCACCCACCCACTTTTTCCACCCACCCACTTCTTCCACCCACCCACCCACTCCCTCCATTCACCCACCCACTCCCTCCATTCACCCACCCACTCCCTCCATTCACCCACCCACTCCCTCCACCCACCCACTCCCTCCACCCACCCACTCCCTCCACCCACCCACTCCCTCCCTCCACCCACCCACTCCACCCACCCACCCACTCCTTCCACCCACCCACTCCTTCCACCCACCCACTTCCTCCACTCCACCCACCTAGATCACCTTCATCGACGACCGACCCGCCCTCAAGAAGCTCAAGTCCAATGACGTCATCAGCTCCAGACCTCCCATCCAATTAGATCTTGACCTGGTGCTAGGCAAAGTGCCAAAAAAGGTTTGGTTGGTTTGTACTTGCTAGCATTATATAATGATGCTAAACTTTTATTTGCAATCTTTGTCTGCGTAACAGGAATCTATTTTTCATTGTTTGATCCAGTCTCCAAGATGCTTCTATGTTTCTTCATCGTCATCTAAATGTATGCAGCAGTGTTATTTTCGTTTCAGAAAATAATTATAGTTTTTATTTCAGTTTCGTTTTGGAATTAATTATAGTTTTTATTTTCGTTTTCGTTTTGAAAATAATTAAAGTTTTTATTTTCGTTTTGAAAATATTTAAAGTTTTTATTTTCATTTCAGTTTTGAAAATAATTAAATTTTTATTTTCATTTCAGTTTTGAGAATATATTAATTTACAACTTTGAACACTATTTTTTTATATCTAATAAAATTAATTGATCATAAAATGAAACAGTAAAATAGAACTGTATATTAACAACGAATGAGTTTTAAAAATTAACAGTCAATTGAAATATTATAAGAATTGAGTACGTAAATTATTGAGTAATAACAAATTTGAAAAAGAATACAAAAATTACGATTAAAATAAGGGATAATTTAATTGACAAAGCGAAGCAGTAATAAAACAACGTTTTATAAATGGCGCTACTTTCATAAAGCCCAAAGAATATGTTTATAACATAGACATATTTTTTATATAAATTACACATTTACATATTATGGCATACTTTGAAATTTATTTAATTTTCGTTTTGAAAATAATTATAGTTTTTATTTCAGTTTCGTTTTGGAAATAATTATAGTTTTTATTTTCGTTTTCGTGGAACGATTATTCAGAATTGTCGTTTTCGTTTTCGTTACGAAAATAACACTGACATGCAGTAAGACGGAGTAATTTCAAATCGGTGTATTATTCCACTCATTTCCTGAGTAATATTCTGATGACGTATAAAAGTGTCCGATGTACAGAGCGGCTCAGCATTTATTCCACCACCACCACCACCATCACTGCCACCACCACCACTACCACCACCACCACCATCACTGCCACCACCACCACTACCACCACCACCACTGACCACCATCACCACTGACACCACCACCACCACTGACCACCATCACCACTGACCACCATCACCACTGACCACCACCACCACTGACCACCATCACCACCACTGACCACCACCACCACTGACACACACACAGGAGTACCACGTGGCCAGGGTGGCCAGCAATCACTCGCCCATCCACCTGCCTCCCTCGCTCAGCGTGCAACAGGCGCTCGACCGGGTGCTCAGACTCCCGTCGGTCGCTTCCAAGAGATTCCTCACTTCTAAGGCGGGGAGGAGGGGGTGTTGGTCGTTGTGGTTGGTCGTTGTGGTTGGTCGTTGTGGGTGGGTTGTGGGGTTGGTGGTTAAGTAATTAAAAATGTTTGAAGAAGTGCCGTGGAAAGAGGCTTCATGATCTGTGCCCACTTGATGGTGATGATGATTATTATTATTATTATTATCTTGGAGGGTAGTCGTGATTCTGGAGAAAAGTGGTTCTTGTGGTAGATTCTGGAGAAAAGTGGTTCTTGTGGTAGTAATGATTTGGGAAGAATATGGATGATGGAACCAAAGTGTCTTCATGCGAGAGATTTATAGCTTTTCGTTTTATATTTGTTTAAGCTTTAAGTCTTGCTCGCCATAATTCTCGTCTTCACTATCATCATCACCACTATCGTCATCACCACTCTCATCATCACTATCGTCATCACCACTCTCATCATCACTATCATCATCACCACTATCATCATCACCACTCTCATTCCAAGCATTTCCTCTCACGCCATGATCACTACACTCATCTCTACTCAAACCATCATCATCGTAATCACATCATCATCATCATCGTCACACCATCATCATCATCATCGTAATCATCATCATCGTAATCACATCATCATCATCATCCTTATCATAATGACACAGGTGGACAGGTCAGTGACAGGACTGGTGGCCCAGCAGCAGTGTGTCGGACCGCTGCACACTCCACTGGCAGATGTCGCTGTACTGGCCCTCAGCCATTTTGATGTGGTAGGTGGTGGTGGTGGCTTGGTATGTGTTGCTGCTTTTGTGTGAAGTGTGAAAAGGGGTGTTTTACTTAATTAGTAATTAACTTAGTAGTTGAATTAGTAATTAACTTAGTAGTTGAATTAGTAATTAACTTAATAGTTGAATTAGTAATTAACTTAGTAGTTGAATTAGTAATTAACTTAGTAGTTGAATTAGTAATTAACTTAGTAGTTGAATTAGTAATTAACTTAGTAGTTGAATTAGTAATTAACTTAGTAGTTGAATTAGTAATTAACTTAGTAGTTGAATTAGTAATTAACTTAGTAGTTGAATTAGTAATTAACTAAGTAGTTGAATTAGTAATTAACTTAGTAGTTGAATTAGTAATTAACTTAGTAGTTGAATTAGTAATTAACTTAGTAGTTGAATTAGTAATTATTTTAGTAGTTGAATTAGTAATTAACTTAGTAGTTGAATTAGTAATTAACTTAGTAGTTGAATTAGTAATTAACTTAGTAGTTGAATTAGTAATTAACTTAGTTGAATTAGTAATTAACTTAGTAGTTGAATTAGTAATTAACCTAGTAGTTGAATTAGTAATTAACTTAGTAGTTGAATTATTGATTTAATTAATTATTTTTAATTAGAAGCTGGAGTTTTTTTTCAATTTTGAGTTGTTGATGTTGCATTGAAAGATTAGTCTTAGTTTTGTGTTGGTTGTAGCTTGGAAAGCAAGTAATGATAAGACTTGGTCGAAATTATTTCTCAATTATTTTTCACTTTCCACTATCCCACTCCAATCCACCATCCCACTCCAATCCACCATCCCACTCCAATCCACCTTCCCATTCCACTCCACTATCCCACTCCACTCCACCTTCCCACTCCACTCCACCTTCCCACTCCACTCCACTATCCCACTCCACTCCACCATCCCACTCCACTCCACCAATTCTACCACCCCAACCCACTCCCACCTCAATACACTCAACCACCAACTCACTCCCACCTCAATACACTCCACCACCAACTCACTCCTTCCACGGCAGAAAGGCTCAGCGACGGCGATAGGCGAACAACCGGTCAAGTGCCTGGTAGATGCATGCAGTGGTGCTCGTATGGCCGTGGCTGAAGCCCTTACTAACCTTGTGTGGGCGTCTGTGGGAGACATCAGGGTGGGTTGGTGGATGGGTGCTTGAGCGGGTGACTGCGTAGATGGAGGGCTGCTAATTTATTGATGATGGGGGAGCGGGGATGGCTTAAATGCTAGACGTCGGACTTGAAACTTAAAGGTCGCCAGTTCGAATCCCTGACAAGCAACCGTGAACTATCATTTACCTAGTGTACATGATGCGGTTTGGGCGACGTATGCATTGAGAGATGTGTACGTCGTGTGGAGTGGCGTCTCTGGCGCATAAGAGTTCTCAGAACAATTGAAACATGGCCTGCGTCTGTCAGGCTGTGAATAATACAGACCATAAAAATAAAAAATAGATTAATCATTTAATACTTTCTCGCTTAATCTCCTTTGGAATACTCTTCTCAAGCGTTATATATGTAATCCATTATTACTGCCTGTCCCGATCTTACAATCTATAATCATGCAACCACAATCCGCATTTAATTCCCTATTTAAAATTTCTACAATTATCCATTATCATTATTCTCTATCTCACTATTATTCAACCATCATGCAAAAATCCCCCACAATCTAAAAATCCACTTTACAACCCACCACCATACAACAACCCACCACCATACAACAACAACCCACCACCATACAACAACAACCCACCACCATACAACAACAACCCACCACCATACAACATCAACCCACCACCATACGACAACAACCCACCACCATACGACAACAACCCACCACCATACGACAACAACCCACCACCATACAACAACAACCCACCACCATACAACAACAACCCACCATCATGCAACAACAACCCACCACCATACAACAACAACCCACCACCATACAACAACAACCCACCACCATACGACAACAACCCACCACCATACAACAACAACCCACCACCATACAACAACAACCCACCATCATGCAACAACCACCCACCATCATGCAACAACCACCATTAGGACGTAAAGTGCAGCGCCAATTGGATGTGGCCAGCCAAATTGCCAGCGGAGGACGCCCGACTTTACGACGCATGTGTCGCGATGACGAGCCTCCTCAACGAACTGGGAGTCGGTGTTGATGGCGGCAAGGACTCCCTGAGTATGGCTGCCAAAGTGGATGGCCGAGTCGTCAAGTCACCTGGTGGGTGGCATGGGATTTGTTGGTTGGTGAGGCTGGTTGGTTGGTTGTCATAGTGCTTTCGAAAATTAAAAATTTTCAGACTTCCAAAATGTCAAATAGATTAAACTATTATATTAATATAATATGACAAAATCATCATCGAGCGGGCGCAGATGAGGGGCTAGGAGGCATTTTTTTCGCGGCGCGACGAATATAATATAATAAGACTATAATAATATAAAATATATATATATAACTATAATAATATAAAATATATATATAAGACTATAATAATATAAAATATATATATAAGACTATAATAATATAAAATATATATATCGTAAGACTATAATAATATATAATTTATATATAATAAGACTATATTAGAATAAAATATATATATAATAAGACTATAGTAATATATAATATATATATAATAAGACTATAATAATATAAAATATATATATATAATAAGACTATAATAATATAAAATATATATATAATAAGACTATAATAATATATAATATATATACAATAAGACTATAATAATATAAAATATATATATAATAAGACTATAATAATAATAAAAATTTATATATATAGTAAGACTATAATAATATAAAATATATCATCACTGGTTTTCAGGCAGCCTGGTGATATCGACGTATGCAGCTTGTGATGACGTCACTCTGACAGTAACGCCTGATCTCAAGTGTCCCGAGGGCAGAGGTGGGTTGTGTGGGCTGGTAATAGTAGTAGTTATAATACTAAGAATAAAAATAGCTGTTAATAATAGGGTAGCTTTTAATGTTTTGTTAGCATTGATCTCGTAGCGGTTCAGTAGTGGTTTCGACTGTTGGTGGTCGTTAGAATGCCAATGCTGAAAATTATCTCCTAACATGACGAGCATATCTCAATAACACACATACACAAATACTAACCTTAACCCCCCCCCCCCCCCCCATCATCTCTTCTTTTCCTCTCTCTAGGCACCCTTCTTCATGTGCCTCTTTCAACGGGGCATCACCGCCTCGGAGGCTCAGCGCTCGCTCACTGCTTCAACTCGATCGGGACTTCAGCGCCTGACATCGACGATCCTTCGCTCTTCGTCGCTGCTTTCCACGCAATACAGCAGCTGATCAAGGGTTGGTTGAAAGTGCGTCTGAGAGAGGGTTTAAGGTTGTTTTTGTATTAAAAGGAGGATAATGGCTTTAAACGGGACAAAATTTTATTAATTTTTAAACATTTTATATTACTGAATTTTAAACATATAAAATAAATCATAATAATTTATTTATAGGTCGTAAAATCAGGTCAGGTCATGACGTCAGTGACGGTGGTTTCTTGACGTGTGTCTTGGAAATGGCCTTTGCGGGAAACTGTGGTCTGGAGCTTGACCTCAAAGGGGAAGGTCACAGCAGATGGAATGCTTTTGTTTGAAATTATTCTGATCATTTTTTTGTTTGTTTCATTTTCTTTTTTAAGTGTATTATTAGACTTCAGTTAATTGCCTTGGCGCTATATTAAAAACATCATCATGATTATTATTAATAAAATTAGTCGTGAAAAAAGACTTAAACTTGCTCTTGCCATTAACACCATCATTATAAACACCCTCACACCCCTCACAGCACCACTCTTCGAGTACCTTTTCAACGAAGAAGCCGCCTACGTGCTGGAGGTTTCCTCCGATGACCTTGATGACGTCATGAAGGTCATCGAGAAACACCACGTGACCTCGAATCTGATTGGTCACTCGTTTAGTGGTGGTGGTGGTAGTGATGATGGCCAGGTGGGTGTTTATAATAATTATGGTTATGATTATGATGCTGATGATAATGATGGTTATGATTATGATGCTGACCAATCCCCCTCAAAATCAGGTGACTGTGAAGTACAACGGGGAGGAGGTGTTGGTGGGAAGGGTGGCAGAACTGAGGGCCGTGTGGGAAGACACTTCGTTTCGTCTGGAACGCCTGCAGTCGAACATTGTGACGGCGGAGGAAGAAGAGACGGCGTTGCTGCTCAGGAAGGGACCCTCCTACCAGACCACCTTCGACCCCGACCTGCCGTTGGCCTCTCTCCTTCGTTGGTGTTTCAGTTTGGTGGAATTGATTGTTTTTGTGCGCTGTTTTATTAATTTGAGATTTACCGCAAAACAGCAATATCTTCGCACACTTCTAAATAAATATTTTCCCACATTTTAAAACTTTTTGTAAAAAAACTAAATTTTTAAATATGGATTTTTCGTTTGTTTTTTTATTTTTAGTCGAATTAACTTAGTCATAATAAATGCTTAAATGACAATCATGATGGGTTTTCAAAGCCATTTAAATGCTATATGTCAGATGCAGTTCCCAGTGGAGGTGTGAGGGTGGCTGTGTTGAGGGAAGAGGGCAGTAACGGAGACAGGGAGATGGCTGCAGCCCTCTTCATGGCAGGCTTCACCGTCGTCGACGTCAACATGCAGGTTCTGGTAGTTTTGAAGATCTACCGTAAAATGCCAAATTGTTTAGACACTCATTTTTAGAAAAAATACTTTTTTTTGGTTTTTAGTTTGGACTAGAGGTCGGACATGGACGATTTTTCATTCCCGGTCCCGTCCCGTTCCCGAAATTTGTTTTCCCGTCCCGTCCCGTTCCCGATGAGACATCAGAATTTTGATTCCCGTCCCGTCCCGTTCCCGAAATTTTTTTTCCCGTCCCGTCCCGTTCCCGATGGGACATCAGAATTTTGATTCCCGTCCCGTCCCGTTCCCGAATTTTTTTTTCCCGACCCGTTCCCGAAAGCTTTTTGTTTTTTTATTCATTTTCGCTGCCGTTTTCACTGGTCCCAAACTTGCTAGTTCTAAAATTTCTTAACATTTATTATTTGAAAGTCAGAGAATAATTCTTTTAATGAAATAAAAAAACACGATTTAAATTTCAATATTTATTGAAATGAAAGTATTGTTTTTGAGTAATTCAATCAAGTCTTTATTGCTTTTCACACGGGTTAAACCGTTAAGAGTATCAGCTTTCAAATGAGATGATTTTGGGTCTGAAGTTAAACGACCACATATTGAAAAATTCTGTTCACAGCGAATATAACATGCAGATATACTAAACAAAATTTTGGCTACTTCTTGTACTATTTTAAAGTTGCTCATTTTACTCCAATAAAATAAAACATCTTTATAGTTTTCCATTTTTTTTGCGACGTAATTGTGAATATTTGTTCAATTCATCCTCTTCTGAATCTTTTTCTTTTTTCATTATTACTAATTCTTTAATAATGTTAGAAATATGTTTTTTAACAAAATTCTTATTCTCCACAACTTCAAATATAAAATCATTCGTATAATTTGATAGTATAATAATTTTATTATAATTTTTACATTATAAAAACAAACATAATAGGTCTAAATAACCATCATTTGTTTTTTTCTCAAAGGCACTGCAGCTTAGTCTGGCTGTACAAAATAGAATAATATTTTCTCTAATGAAAGTCTTGGTATTTATTTCTCTTCTATCCCAAACTTTTTTCCTATTATTCTTTCATACTGGGGATGCAACAGACATGCTGCCATATGAATAAGATCAATGACATCTTTTCTTTTGTTGAAATGATCAACTGAGCAATCATTTGGAAATTAATCATTCAAATTCAAAGTATTAATTTATAAAATTAAAATTAGATTTCATCTGAAAAGTTTTCATCATCGCCCATTTGTTCTAATCTCCCTAATCTTTGGACTCATCATAACAACTTCAAATGTAGTGTTGGAGATTTTGATATTGGCAATGGTGGCTTCGTTATACATTTCCATTGCATTTAATACTTATTTTAAGTACGGAGTATCGATGAAATAAAGATTTCCATACTTAGAAGTTTGCTGAAAAATCATTGTTAAAGAATCCAATCCCAATAACTGTTATTCCCGTTTTTCCCGTTCCCGATTAAAAAGTTGATTCCCGTTCCCGTCTTTTCCCGTTCCAGATTTGAATGTTGATTCCCGTTCCCGTCCCGAAAACCTATTCCCGGTTCCCGACTTTTCCCGTCTCGAAATTAATTTTCATTCCCGTTCCCGCGGGTACCCGGTCAGATCGGGTACCCGGTCCGACCTCTAGTTTGGACATACACTTTAAAAACTAGAATGTCTATAGTGCTAATTGTGGCGAACAATAATAATACTCGTAACTGAATTTAAATAATATGACCAATTTAATTCGACATAGAACTATTAAGAAAAAACTTCAATATTCATCAATTTAGAATTATTTGAAAAAATATTTATTTTTGTATATTTGAAAGAACAATTGGGAAAGAATACTGGGTGTTGTAGTGTTTTAAATTTTTTGCTAATTTTTGAATGGGTACGGGATGTTGTGTTTGATTTTATTGTTGATTTGATACATGCTTTTTTACAGAACATGTTGGTAAATATGACTATGGTTTTTTTTCTACTGGGTGTTGTGGATTATTAAATTTCTTATTTGATACATATTTGTGAATTCCCACAGGACCTGATCTCGAAGAGCATACGGCTGGATGACTTCAGAGGCGTGGTCTTCGTCGGAGGCTTCAGTTACGCCGATGTCTTCGGCTCAGCCAAAGGTCTCCATCGAACGTCCTTCTTTAATATATTTCTCTTAGTTTTTATTTTTAACCACTTGAACCTTTCTTCCCTTCCCTCTCCTACCTCAGGCTGGGCCACTGCCATCCGCTTCAACGAGGACTTGAGCGCTCAGTTCAATGCCTTCTACAAACGACGCAACACCTTCTCGCTAGGGGTGTGCAACGGATGTCAGCTGATGAGCTACCTGGGATGGGTGGGCACGGTTGCCGCTGACCAGGGTGAGTGCTATGAATAAAAATAATTAAAAATGGATGAAATGAAGATATTTTATAAGGGCGTCGTAGTGGTGACTGCAGAGGTGTGTGCTTGTGATGATGTAATGCTGATATTTTATAAGGGTCTTATAGTTGTGGTTCCAAGTGTGGGTTTATGCATAGGGTTTTAGATTCTACTGTGGCATTGGGGGGGGGGAAGATGATTGCAAGGGGATAAAATATAATACAATAATAATATAATCGGAAAGTTCAGTAACTACCGTAAAATACCAATATATTCGTAAATTTTGAATATTTTTTTTCCAAATGTACGAAGTTAGAGGTATTTTTCATCTAATTACCAAAAACTCTAAATCGATAAACATTTCGCAATTATAAATGCGACCAAAATCTAATTAGTTATAAATTTTTTTACTTTTTCATGATTATATTTGTCATTTTTAAAAACTTCAAAAATAATATGACTATATTATTGAAATCCAGTTACGAGAATTGTTATTTTTGCCATAATTACCACCACAGACATTCTTTTTTAATCTCGGAACGAACTAAGGGTCCAAAAAACAATTATTTTTTAGAAAAATGATAATTTACGAAAATTAAAAATGTATGAATTATCTGGTATTTTAGGGTAATTCAATGTATTTTAATTCAAAATTAAAGTTTAACTTTTTTTCCCTTTTTTGAAAAGTCAACAAGCAAGGCATAATGCTGGAGAGGAATCTGTCTGAGCGTTACGAGTCAAGGTTCGTGAGTGTGAGTGTGCAGGAGAGCGCCTCAATGATGCTACAAGGAATGCAAGGAAGTGTGCTAGGAGTGTGGGTGGCTCATGGAGAAGGTGGGTCGTCTGTTTTTTCTCCATTCATCTATATACACGTTGTAAATCGCTTCAATCACACTTAAATGTTATGCGACTGTTGTGGTTAGGTGTCTGTGTGCATTTTATGTCTGGTTGGCTTTGAGAATGAGTTTTTATGCTTTTTGTGGTTTTTGTCAGGTTTGTGTAACTTTCAAGTACTTTTTGTTTCGTGTATAATTTTTAAAATGAATGTTCGATTTCAGCAAGCATTTAATCCACATATATGCATTATCGATATCCCTTCGAACCAACAGGCCGCTTCAAATTCCGAAACGAGGCGACCAGAAACGCCATCCGCTCGAACAACCTTGCCTCACTGACGTACGTCGACGATGACGGCGCGCCGACGCAGCAGTACCCGATGAATCCGAACGGGAGCGACGATGCTATAGCCGGTGTTTGCTCGTTGGATGGCCGTCATCTCGCCATGATGCCTCATCCCGAACGGACCGTGCTCAGGTTTGTTACAGATTTTGGAGGATTTAATTTTCATCTGTATTTAACGTTTTGTTATTATTATCAACCACCATTTCGCTTCTTTATCATTCTCACGCTTCCTTATTAACTTCCTTACCTCTTCTTTTCTTTTCATAATCCTCTCCCTTCTCATCATTACGCATCATTGATTACCAATCTCTTTCTTTCTCGTAATCCCCTCTTCCCCCCTCCCTCTCCTCCCCTTCCCTCTCCTCCCCTTCCCTCCCCTCCCCTCCCCCCTCCACTCCCCCCCTTCCCTCCTCCCCCCTTCTCCCCCCTCCTCAGGTGGCAATGGCCCTGGTTGCCTGAGGACCAGGCCTGGAAGACTTCTCCGTGGCTGCGCATCTTCCACAACGCTCATCGATGGTGCCTGCAAAACCCATGAAAGCCCCTTGGTGTGCCCGCATGCTTTTGATTATTTTGTCTTTTTTTCCGGATGCTTTTGATTATTTTATCTTTTTTTTCGGATGTTTTTGATTATTTTTTCTTTTTTTTTTCGAATATTTTTGGGGTTTGTAGTAACATGTTTGTCTATTGGAAATAAGTGATGTTATTCCGTTATTAGTCTTAGAGATTGTACTCATTTTGAAGTTAATTTTTTGCGTCAATATAATCTGAATGTCACTCGTTAAATACGGTAATAAATGCCGCTCCCTTTGACCTGTTTCTGGGCAGTCGTTAATATTTTCATATTTAGTTGCCATAAAGGTTGAATCGGCATTTCATTTATGAATATTCAACACATTTCTTTAATAAAATATCTAAAAACTTTCACCTCTTGTTTTGTTAAACTGAAACTGATAGAAGTAGAAACTGAAATGATAGAATAAAAAAATTATAGAAACTGAAACTAAAATAAACCGAAACTATATAGAAACTGAAACTGAATTAAAATGTAGAAAATAAAAATAGAAACTAAAAAATGTAATATATGTAACTGGAATATCACTGATGATTCTAGTCAGAATATCAACAATTGTCTATACCGATAATTTCTGGATGCAATAATAGGAATAACGATATAATAGCATTTGGTTTCATAAATCGAGTCTTAAATGCGTGAAAATCTAGAGGTGACGTGGTTCAAGTGAAATACTTATACAACAAGTTTGAGGTCATTGTGGCGGAGGTAACATTCGCAGTTACAATTAAGCAGTCTGGGTCGTCAATTGCCTTTCCTCAAAGTTCTCAAAGAAACAAACGAGTTCTGTGAACGAAGGCCTTTTTTTCGGGTTTTCGGACCAGCACTGTAGCATTCTTTCGTATAGGTTATCTGGACAGAAAAACTTGAAATATCCTTGAGGATGGTAAATGGAAGGGTTTTGAATCCTTTGACCTGTGCTTATGAAGTCAAAAATGTCTTCGTTTTCTAGGCCTGTGTATTTTAAAAAAGAATTAAATTATCTTTATAAAAAGAGTAGATATATTTAAAATACTTTATTTTATTAAACTTAAATTGCACTGTGGGCCGAAAAAACATATCACTGTATATTTGTTTATAACTTTGGCAAATGTAAATGGATTATTTTACTTTTTTTCAATATGCAGTATCTTCACCTTGTAAAGCTGAAACAAATGTAAAAATAGCGAAAAGTATCATGTAAACACATTAAAACACTATTTTTAAATTTTTAAACAGTTTAAGTTTTTAATTTTTTATATCTTTTTCATATAGTTTATGATATAAACATTCATTTGACTTTTTTAATATGCATTTCCATTACCTAGTGAAACTAAATTAAGTTTGAAAATCGCAAAAATTGTATTGTAAAACACAATGTTTTCACTTTTTTAAAATGTAAATTTGTGTAATACATTTTTCAGTTATATTTTATTTCAATTTTTTATGTTTTTTACATGAAATGTCTCGATATGTTCACCCTTGTTTCAGTTTCACTAAAAGGACTTGTATATTAAAGGCTTCATAAGAGATTTTGAGACTATCTTGTTCTCCATTCATTGCTGAGTCAAACAGTGAAAGAAATTTGGAAATTGATTCACTTTTGTCAAATATACAATGGCATGTTTTTTTGGCCCACAGTGTAGAATTTCAAAACTATTTTTTAATCTAAAGCAAAGCCAAAATCAATCTAAGTCCACCTTCTCTGGTGTAGGGCAGCTCTCCATACGTGACCAGCTCGAAAAGCAGCACCCCAAAAGACCACACATCTGACTTGATGGAGAATTTCTTTTGCTCAAACACCTCTAACGCACTCCAGCGTACCGGGAAAAGAGACTCTTGGAGGAGAGTTGAGATAATTATTATAATTAGAAATCTTTTTATCATTTAGTTATAATACTTTATTATAATTATAATTATTTTTACTAAAATGTTTGAATGTTTGATAAGTAAAAGCCTATAAATACAATTCAATAAAGTATCTTTAATGCTTAATTTATAATTTTGCTTTTAAAAATACTTATTTCACTTGGCTAATTTTAATCACCATTGTTTCCACAGTACACTTGCTGAACTTTAGAAAGACCGAAGTCTGAGATCTTGATTAGGTTGTTGGAGTCGATGAGGACGTTAGAGGTTTTTAGGTCTCTGTGGATGAAACCTTTGGCCTCGATGAAACACATGCCCTCCACTATCTGAATGGAGTAGCTTATATTTGGGAAATGTTCTTTTAATAAAGTAATTAATATTTAAACTTTAAATTGTAAAGAAACTCGTAACTTCTTGAGTAAGAGCTGGCAATAGTTTTTTGGTTAGCAGCTGCCATCTTGGCAGCCGCTTTAACCGTTTAATATAGAGACTGACCGAAACAGATATTTTTATTTCGGCCGAAACCGAAATTAAAATCCCATTTTCGGCCGAAACCGAAATTGAGCCGAAATTGAATATCAATTTTCGGCCGAAACCGAAATTAAACCGAAATTGTAATTATATTTTCGGCCGAAACCAAAGCCGAAACCGAAATTTTTTCCAACTTTTATTAAAAAGGAAAAAATAGTATTTAACGATGACAATGCCAGTTTAATAAGTAAATCCAAACAAGCGTATATTTTAAGCCAAAAAATAAAATTTATTGTTGTTGACAAGCTTTGCTTTGGTCAGACTGACATTTTGTAAAAAACTTCCAAATAGGATTCAACGACATTCTCACAATTTATTTTTGAGTTAATTAATCGAAGCCAAATCTCGTTCTTTCGACTTATATATAGTGTTTTTCAAAGCATGGATATCTAGAATTCCACATGCTTGTATATCTTATTCGAATAATGTGTGTGTGTGTGTGTGTGTGTGTGTGTGTGTGTGTGTGTGTGTGTGTGTGTGTGTGTGTGTGTGTGTGTGTGTGTGTGTGTGTGTGTGTGTGTGTGTGTGTGTGTGTGTGTGTGTGTGTGTGTGTGTGTGTGTGTGTGTGTGTGTGTGTGTGTGTGTGTGTGTGTGTGTGTGTGTGTGTGTGTGTGTGTGTGTGTGTGTGTGTGTGTGTGTGTGTGTGTGTGTGTGTGTGTGTGTGTGTGTGTGTGTGTGTGTGTGTGTGTGTGTGTGTGTGTGTGTGTGTGTGTGTGTGTGTGTGTGTGTGTGTGTGTGTGTGTGTGTGTGTGTGTGTGTGTGTGTGTGTGTGTGTGTGTGTGTGTGTGTGTGTGTGTGTGTGTGTGTGTGTGTGTGTGTGTGTGTGTGTGTGTGTGTGTGTGTGTGTGTGTGTGTGTGTGTGTGTGTGTGTGTGTGTGTGTGTGTGTGTGTGTGTGTGTGTGTGTGTGTGTGTGTGTGTGTGTGTGTGTGTGTGTGTGTGTGTGTGTGTGTGTGTGTGTGTGTGTGTGTGTGTGTACCTCTAATAAATCGACCCTCTGGATCATTGCCAAAGATGCATTTAACTTTCCCATCACATCTAATAGATATCTAATAGAGATGAGAATCGAACCCAAACTTAATAATTCAAGTTCGATTGAGGATATACAGATACTTACTTTTGACAATAACATTTTTTCAAACAAATGTTTTAAGAAATAGAATTTGCTTAAAAAAAGTTTTGTTAAATATCATCATTGAACGTATGACAATTACTTAAATTTCAAATAAATGATTGTTGTTCCAGATGCTTGTATATGTTATTCGAATAATTAGTCTGATGACACCCATAAATCAATCAACCACGATAACTAATAGATATCTAATAGAGAATCGAATCCGAACTTAATAGTTCGATTGAGGATACAGATATATCAGATAAACTACATAAATAAATAAAAATTTCGGTTTTTCGGTAAATATGAAATCCATTTCGGCCGAAACCGAAATTGAGCCGAAATTACAAATTTATTTTCGGCCGAAACCGAAAAATTGCCGAAATTGTAAAATTAGATTCGGCCGAAACCGAAAAACTGCCGAAACTAAGAAAATTTGCAATTTCGGCGCCGAAACCGAAACCGAACCGAATTTCGGTCGGTCTCTAGTTTAATATATTTGTTAAATAGTTTGTCTTCTGATCCAATAATTTAGTTTTTCTAAACTTCAAATAATAATTATTAGTATTATTTATCTCTTTTCTTGCTTTTTAGTTTTTAAATTTATCGCTTGCCAAATCTTGCTCTCGGGATTAAAATCTTCAACCAATAACTGTCTAACGGACTACAATAAAAACTTATTTTAAAAGGAAAAAGTGCCAAGGCCTCAAATTGAGCACCAATGCACAGCTTGCAAGCACCCACTGGCTACCTACTTCACAAAACAGATGAGCTCTGCAGATGAAGGACAGACTGTTCGAACGAATCTTCAACACATGAGTGTGTTCATGTCTATTATCTATTGAAAACTGGTATAGCTTCATGTCTTTAAAATAAAATCCACTAATATTTGAACTTATATTTTTTGATAAAAATGGTAAACTAATTAATGATCCATGTAATTTTTCCTCTCATACTATTGTTCCATCTAAGCATAGTCGTAGCTTAGGATTTATTTCTGACTTGAAACTAACCTTATCAAATCAAATTCTGTTTTTTTACTAAATCTTGCTATTTTCATCTCAGACGTATTAGACAATTATGACCTTACTTAGATGACCCTTCTTTAAAGATGTTAGTTTCTCCACTTTTTCTATCTCGAATTAACTATTGTATTTTACTTGAAAGTACTTTAAAACCATTTTAATGCAGCTAGAATCGTTAGCCGTACTCTTATTATCATCACATTAAGCAGGTCCATATATTTGGAACTCATAACCTCCTTATTTAACTACTTCTTAATCATTATTAACTTTTCGTAAGGATCTGAAGACATATCTGTTTAACAAATTTATTTACGAGCGCTCTTGAATTTGAAGAAAGAGCGCTATAGAAATTGATTTGATTGATTGATTGAATAGTTATTTTCAAAACGCTCTTGACTCTAGTTGATAAAATTATTGTTATAAATAAAACTGACCTGTGCAGCGAAGTCGATGAGGTCCATGAACTTGATGGTCTTGCCTTTGTCTATTTTGAGGGTATTTCTGAGACAGCCTCTGTCCATGTAGTCCATCACTAGGAGGTAAGGCTCTTCTAAGAGACACAAGCCTGCAGTGGGTGAGCTGAGATTAAAAGAAATAAAATTTGAATAACCTCGATGTTACGATGGTTGATTGGTTATTTCGTGTTATTTTTAATTTGACTTCTATTGCTAGTAACATTGCTAGTAGCTCATGTCAACAAAAAATCATCAATTTTAAACGTTTTTCTTGAGAAATTGTAGAGGTAGAGTCTTTTAAACATGTAAAATTTATATTAATAAATAATAGCCTTAAAAAGACATTCGAAATTTCCAAAATTATGTTATACATTTAAAATTTCCCAGAAACAAAAATGAAAAAAGACAAGACGCTTCACAAACCAATGAGGTTGATGAGTCTCTTGTGTCTCATTCTGTTGTGCACTTTCGCCTCGTTCAGAAGGTCCCCCTTCAGCCCTTCAGAAAGCTCTCTTAATTTCTTCACCGCCACTGTCTTTTGGTTCAGTTTTCCTGGCAAATTGTGTTGCTCGTCTCGAAGATTGCCTTTAGTCTAGCCTGCACTAGCAAAGTTATTGATCGAAAACGTAATTTGCGCTTTAAAAGGAAATTAAAATTTTCAAACCCAGTTTTCGTAGCCTAAATTGCATTTATTTAATTATTTAGCGTGTATAAAAAATAAATTTCTACCTTTCCAAACTTCTCCAAATGAACCTGAGCCCATGAATGTCACAAATTTGATCTTCGACCTTGGAAGTTCAAGATCTTTCAGAGGCACGTCTTCAATCTCACGAGGACAAGCAGAGGTTAGTCTACAAGCTAATTCATCAGCTGTTTCTGTAAAAAAAAGATAGAGTTGTGGATCTTCATTTTTTGCAAATATAGTTTCTATTTTTGAAACATAAGGGCTACATGCGTGGATTGTGACTAAATCTATCGTTTTTTTACTCAACTCGAGCGTCCTACACCTTAAGCCATCTATAGATAATTTAAGATCATAAACGCTCAAAAACTTATAAAGTCGTTTTGAATCTCATTTCAGGCAACATAACAAGCTAACTCTTGTAATAATTGACGAGCTGTGGCAGGGACTTGAATTGGCGCGCAGGGTGTATGTAGTAATCTCCGCCATCTGCTTTGTGAATCCTGTAGTGTCTGAGAAGGTCCTTGTCTGCGCTAGAAACTTTCAACGACAACACGAACGTGTTCAAAGCTGTGGGAAAGGATTTTTAGACGAAGTTTATCTAGACTAGTCTGTTGAAACTATTGAATTTACTTTCAATATTATAAATTGTTTCATAGTTTAAAAATATTTAAATAGCAAGTTAGACGCATTTATAGCAAATCTGTAAATAGATGAGTAGTGAGATAGAAACCATTGCTCTGTCTCACGATGAAGGTTCCGTCTCGGTTGGAAGGCATGCTCAGCAAGGAACAAGCCTCCCCTCTGCTGCACTGCATCCACCAACTAAGAACATGTATGCAATGAAGATTGGAATATCACATTTCATTTGGTTCGAAGAAAAACTCTATTTTTTAAAGTATTTGAAATAACAATTTAGTCTATTTTTTACTCCTTGATAGTTTGGTCTAAACTAGAGGTCGGACCGAGTACCCGATCTGACCGCGGGAACGGGAATGAAAATTAATTTCGGGACGGGAAAAGTCGGGAACCGGGAAGAGGTTTTTGGGACGAGAACGGGAACGGGAATCAACTTTCAAATCGGAAACGGGAAAAGACGGGAACGGGAATCAACTTTTAAATCGGGAACGGGAAAAACGGGAATAAAAGTTAGTGGGTTTGGATTCTTTAACAATGTTTTTTCAGCAAACTTCTAAGTATGGAAATCTTTATTTCATCGATACTCCGTACTTCAAATAAGTATTAAATGCAATAAAAATGTATAACCATTGCCAATGTCAAAATCTCTAACACTACATTTAAAGTTGTTATGGTGAGTCCAAATATAAGGGAGATTAGAACAAATGTGATAGGTGATGATGAAAACTTGTCAGATTAAATCAAAATGGTCAGTTATATTATTTTTAATTTATAAATTAATACTTTGAATTAGAATGATTAATTTCCAAATGATTGCTCAGTTGATCATTTCGACAAAAGAAAAGATGCCCATTGATCTTATTCATATGACAGCATGTCTGTTGCATCCCCAGTATGAAAGAATAATAGGAAAAAAGTTTGGGATAGAAAATAAATAAATACCAAGACTTTCATTAGAGAAAATTTAATTCCATTTTGTACAGCCAGACCAAGCTGCAGTGCCGTT
Organism: Piscicola geometra; assembly: GCA_943735955.1. NCBI lineage: Eukaryota > Metazoa > Annelida > Clitellata > Hirudinida > Piscicolidae > Piscicola > Piscicola geometra. Next base: position 14,250,313 of record OX030955.1, read on the forward strand.
GAGGAAAAAAAACAAATGATGGTTATTTAGACCTATTATGTTTGTTTTTATAACGTAAAAATTATAATAAACTTATTATCCTATCAAATTATACGAATGATTTTATATTTGCAGTTTTGGAGAATAAGAATGTTGTCAACAAACATATTTCTAACATTATTGAAGAATTAATAATAATGAAAGAAAAAAAAATTCAGAAAAGGATGAATTGTACAAATATTCACAACTACGTCCCATCAAAATTGAAGATTATAAAGATGTTTTATTTTATTTGAGTAAAATGAGCAATTTTCAAATACTATAAGAAGTAGTCAAATTTTTTAAAAGTATTTCTGCAAGTTATATTCCCTGTGAACGGAATTTTTCAATATGTGGTCGTTTAACTTCAGACCCAAAATCATCCAATTTGAAAGCTAAAACTCTTAACGGTTTAACCCGTGTGAATAAAGATTTGATTGAATTACTCAAAAACAATGACTAACTTCAATACTTTCATTTCAATAAATATTTGAAAGTTAAATCGTGTTTTTTAAAAATTTTATTAAAAGAAATATTCTCTGACTTTCAAATAATACATTTTAAAAAATATTAGAACTAGCAAGTTTGGGACCAGTGAAAACGGCAGCGAAAATTAATAAAAAGACGAAAAAATTTCGGGAACGGGTTGGGACTGGGAATCGAGTTGCGGGAACGTGACGGGATGGAAATCAAAATTCTGATGTCTCATCGGGAACGGGATGGGACGGGAAAACAAATTTCGGGAACGGAACGGGAAAAACAATTTCGGGAACGGGACGGGACCGGGAATGAAAAATCGTCCATGTCCGACCTCTAGTCTAAACATAAACAGACTCACTCTTGGCTTTCTATTTGAGAGCCGTCAAGAATTATAAAATTTGATGGAACAATTCCTGATTTGATAGGTTTGAATAGTAAATGAAAATTATTTTACGAATTGTTTAATATTATTAAATAAATCTTTCTTTTTTCTAAAATTCAATTGCTAAATACGAAAAACTTTAATATTTGTTCAATTTCGTAGTAACCCTACCTATTTTCTTTGTTTTCACGTGCCTGCACAACCACCATCCTGATTCGTTTCTGAAGATAAGGAAGAAATTTACAGTGGTTAGGGCTCATGCTTTTTGCTAATAAATGTAAGAAATCATCAAATAAACATCAAATAAACATCAAATAATTACATACGGCACTATGTCATAATTTCTTTTTCAAATGACGTCAACCTCAATAAATACTTGACTAAGTGATATACCATTTAAAAAAGTAAAAAATAAATACATATTACTATTATTAGTAATAATAAGAATGATAATATTGAAATACTAAAAATACATAAATAAATAAGAATTAGTCTAAAACGTTTCTTTTAAATTTAAAAAATTAACAAAAAGAAATGCTGTTGAAACTTCTGCAATGCGATCAGGTGGTCGTTCTTCTTAAACGGCAAGCTGTCTTCTTCAAGGCCTTCGTAGTCGAATATAGCCCTAAAAACCTCTGTAGATTTCAATTCAGTAAGTTAATATAATAAATACAGTGTTTAAATAATTAATTATGTCATTTTTTTATATTTTTATAATTGTTTTAAATGCGTCTTCATTGATGTGTTGGCATTTCTGAATGTTTGTCACCTGGTTGGTGGCACAGTTTATTCCCCATAGACCAGCTTCAACCTTTTAGACTCTTTTTGTGTTCTCCTTGTTTTTAAAAGTTAAAAAAATTGTTTCAACTAATGCTTATCATTCAAACTTCCCAGTTAATTTACTTATCGCCAATAAGTTAATTTAAAATTTTGTCTAAGTAGTTCAGAATTATGAATACCTTGTGCTTTATATTCAAATCATTTTGGAGATAAAATTACATTGAACAAATCTCTTGGTTGAAGTTTATTTAGTCATACTGTTCTTATTCATAGGTGTACATTCAGAAGATTAAGAGCCACCATTCATTAGTTGAGATCACTTCCATTTTATAAAAATAAATAATTCCTATTTATAATGCGCCACTCACACGACATAAGTCGTGAAACACCGCATCATATACACTAGGTATATGGTAGCTCACGGTTTGCTGAACAGGGATTCAAACTAGCGACCTTTAAGTTGCAGATCCAATGACTTCACCATCTAAGCCAACCCGCTCGCCAAAAAAAGCTTGAAGCTTTCAAAAGCACTTGCTTTATTTTTTACATTCAGTTTGTCAAGTTTTTTGTTGTTTCAGATTAATTACTTTGTGTTTCTTCATATATCTTGGCCCATGAATTTTTAAGAGTAAATCAATGACTAATAAAAAAAAACATCCTTTCGTGAGTTTAAAGGATAATAATAAAACTAAATTTTAGTATTTTATTTGATACAAGTTTTTGGTATGAACTCATATTTTACAACTGTTTACTACTTGATGCTTCACCACAACTGCCGCTCAAACGCGTGATTCTTTCTTATATTTTCTTAACTGTTCTTAAAGTCAAAAAAATCAAAATTAGTTGTTTTTTTAAATACCATTAAAAAAACAAACGGAAAAGATGGTATCAATACCTGAAGCGCATGTGTGCAAGGAAGAAAACCTTTTTAATGTCCGCTGTTACACAAAAAGATTTCATTACTCAGTCTAAGATCTACCACTTTCAATAAAATAAAAGATTTTTTTATATTTATGCAGCGCGTAACATATCGATGATATCGAATCAGAAAACCAACATAAAAAAAAGACCACCCAGACATGCTGAAAATGATAAAGCATTCAATAGAAGTCATAACAACCAAAATTAACGAATGATTTAATTTTAAATATTCCAATGGAAATGGATTTTAATGATTTGAACTGGTGGCTTCGGAGGATGGGAGGAATGAAAAGTCTTGTTCTAGAGGAACCGTGTAGCCTAATGAAAGTACCTAAGCTGTATCTTGCAGTCACCATAACTTTATAATTATTTTAAAATATTTTTCAAAGACTTGAAAGCTAAATTAATGCAAAAATTTCGATAATTGAATTGTCGTTAACGTTTTCTTGGAGAGTGACATGATTGTGTACTGAAACACTGTAGTATTTTTGCCGGGTGATATGTGATTTCTATTGTTCGGAAAGTGACTGCTGTGCTGAATTGGTAAGTACGATTCGTTATTTTCTATACCTCATCCATGCATTCGTGTTTATTCATTTTGATTCATCCATGCATTTTTATGAAGGATATGCATTGCAGAATTGATTTCGCCAAAGCTGCCACTAGACATCTGTATAGAAAGGGACGTCAACGATGGCAATAATGAAGATGCCAAAATGTTTTTTGAGGACGATGAGGAAGGAAGGGGGTTGTATGAAGGAAGCGCAAACATCGGAAGTTTAACTATTTTGAATGGAATTGAACGGTTTACTAGTTTTCATGAAAACTTGAAATAAGTAATTGGTATAACATCTTTGATGTTGAATCAGCATCTCGACCAATTTTCAACAAAAACCCGTCTTAAAGCATTGTTTTAAAGACACACAACAAATACAACACAGCTAATCATGAAAGAAACTCAACGAAAAACGTGATTAAAACATTTAAAAAGTAAAAATTTTACAAAGTTTAACATAATTAATTTCAACAATATTAATTCAATTTCAAAAATACTGTTTTTCCAATATAAAATAATAATTTTTAAAGCTAGATTTAAACAATATTTTATATTTCTTAAGGCTCTTCCAAGAACTAAGGGATAGCAAGTTTTTAATTAATTTATTTGTTTTAGTATTCTAAATAAATACATTATTTTCATTCGTAAATAATATTAAATAGGTCCTTAAAACCTTTGAAATATAAGAATTTTAGGTAAATCTACACTCTAAGTAATAATAACACTTTTAAAAACTGTTGCTAGCATTATTAAATAAGGAATAATGTACCGACTCCATCACTTGAGCATACTAGTTAAATCAATTAATTAAATAAAGTTAAAACGAAAAAAAGTAACGAAAGAAATTTAGTCACCAAAAAAAGTATTCTTCAAAAATGACAATTATTCGAATTTAAAATTCAGTAATCAAGAATATTTATTAAATTACTGAACTAATTCACAGATAAAATGTCACTTGGGAGGAAACCCCAAATATGTCGCACATACAAAAGATGTTGCTGACGAAGAATGTTAGTCCGTTCGTAGGAAACTTGAGCACATAATTATATTAAAAAAGAGATACGCTTAACTAAAATTCAAATGACAACAAGTTTGATTGATAATTTCCATAAAAAGACAGAACAATAATTGCATTTATAATAAGATATTACTTATAGAATAAATATAAATTTTATAATTATTTATTTTATAATTTTGAAATAAATATAAAATAATTGTTGATGAAATATCTCCAAACGCTAAACGACATTCAAACGACATTTAAAGAACTTTCGGCTTTTGGGGACTAACATCGTACAAATATTAATTCGAATTCAAAGTTTCAAATTCTCAAAAGGTTTTGCGCCTCAAACATTAATTGACTTTTTTATAGTTTTAAAAATCTTTTTATTGAACTTCAGTTCAATTACAAAAACTAGATGCATGCCTTCACAATGATTTGGTATAATGCGTTTGGATCGATCAGAATACACAAAAGAAACTTGGCGAGTTAAAATAAATAATGAAAATTGTTTAAAGTTAAATGAATGTAATAAAAAAACTGTAACAAATGTTATTAATAAAAAAAATATAATGGCCAGTTTTCATCATATAAATTTTTCTTTTTACAAATCTCTAAGAATCACAATTACAAAATAATTAATATTTGAGTTTTTTTATTGAAGTAGCTCTTCATTAAACCAGACAGTTTTACTAATTTTTTCAAAATATTGGATAATAAATAAAAATTCAAAATTCAAAACAACGACAAAGTATTTAAAAAATGAGTTGATCAATTGTATCAAAAATGTTGAAAAAGAAAAAAGTAGTAATTAAAAATGACGTTTACTCAATTTGCGTATATAGTCGTATCAAGAATGAAATCAATAGATGAAAAAAACATTTTTTAATGTTAATAATATCCAAAAAAATTCAAATAATTATTAATATACAAAATAATTCTTATAAGATTATTTGATAATCATAATTAATAAATAATAATCACAATAATGACAATTTCGGGGTTAAGTGGAGACGATGTTTGAAGACTTGCTCATGGCTAGGTCACAGTTTATTGGAGAAAGATTATTGGTCATATTATTATTCATATTTTTCAATGATATATTCTTCGTTTTATTATTTTTATTACTGTTTTTGTTTTTGCTATTGGTGTTATTAAGAGTATCGTTGGTGCTTTGCTTGATGCTTATGGTATGGTTATGATATCTATCATTAATAATTTTCTTTATAATACTATTACTATTATGATTATTACTGTAACCGTCAGTGTTATTTCTATCGCCATTTGTATGCAAAATAGAATTATTTATTTTTGTAAATTCTAAAAGATTACGCTCCAACGATTTCTCAGAAACTTCATCCATACCTATGTTTCCATTAATTGTAATAATTTTGTTTAATTTATTCTTTATATGATCATGATTATTATCATTATTATTAGTAGAAATAGTATTACTATTATTACTATTATTATCTGTATTACAATTTGTATAATTTAGTTTACTTTTTAATGCGTCTAATTCGTCATGTTTTGAATCATGAATTGGCTTCGAAGATGAGTTTTTAGAAGCATTTACGGGAGTTTTGTGGTCGTTTGTGATACCATTTTGATGGCTGAGTTTTTGGATTAAGTGCTGGGTGAATTGGTGATTTTTTTGAAGCATTGGTTTGTTGAGTCGGTTGTTGTTGCTGTGGTAGTTGATTAAATCGTCAAAAGTTTTGCTTGCAGAGCTCTGAGTGTTAGAGCTTGATGAATTAGAATTGGTGATGTGATTGTTGTTATTGTTGTTGTTGCTGGTGTTGCAGTTGTTATTGTTGTTGTTAGTGAAAAAATCTTGGAGTATCTTATGTTTAAGGTTGTGGCGGTTAAGCGAAGATGTTGTTGTTGAAGTAGCTGTGGCTGGTAGTTGCACTGCTACGTCATTGTGATGATAGCTGCCTATGTTGTTGTTTGAACCAAAAATGTTTTTCAGTTTGTTGTTGCCACCCAAAATGACGTTCAAAAGGCTTTTATCAAAAGTTTCAGTTTTAGCGTGGTTCTGGTCAGTGACAAGGGGCTCTAGACTCACCACGTCACTGCCCGCACCACTACTGCCACTCTTGAAATCATTCTTGCGATCACTATCATCACTCACACCGCTGTATTTGTTGCTGTTGCTGCTAAAACTCGTGCTATCATTAACGTCACAGCTGCCTGGTCGGCTGTTGCAGTTGTTGTTGCCGAGTTGTGCCATGAAGTTGTCCATACTTTTGAGTTCCTTGTAGACGAATGACTTGATGCTGTCTTTGGAGAGAAGGGATTGGAACAGGAGACATTCGAGGATCTGAGAGTTGAGACCCAGGACTGAGTACAAGGCCAGTAAGAGCTGAGTGTACCTGAGAAGAATGGTTAGAAGATGGGTAGCTTTATGGGGGTTGGATGGGTGAATGAGTCTGTAGATGGTTGGTTGGTTGGATGGGTGAATGAGCCTGTAGATGGGTGTTTGAAGGGTAACAAAGTAAATGGAAGGGTGGTTGGGGGAGTAAAAAAGAAAATAGATGGGTGTTTGGGTGGGTAAAAAAGTGAATAGACGGGTAAAATAAGTAGATAATTAGATGAAAAGACAGCACCTGTTTTTATCTTCTGACGTCAGGTCTCGCAGATCTTCGAGGCATTCCTCGCAAAGCTTTTTCACCATTCCTGCATCCTCAAGCGACTTTGAGGGGTCTGCAGAGAAAAGAAAATGTGATTAGGAAGACAATGTAGTAGAAAAAATATATAAAAAGATAAGAAGACACTTAAGTAACACTAGAAAAGACAAAAAACAAAAAAGATAAGCAGACACTTGGGTAGACAGGGGAACGGACAAAAAGCCTCTCAGAAAAAAAGCCATCGGATAAAATACCTTCTACAAAAAGCCTCCCGGAAAAAAACCTCTTGGAGAAAAAGCCTCTCGGAGAAAAGTCTCCTTGTTAATATTTTATATAAATAAAACGGACTTTTTATATAAAAAACTGCTTTTTTTATAGATTCGTTTCACAATTTTAAATAAATAAAACGGACTATATTTTTTAAAAATACATAACTAAAACGAACTATAATTTATAAAATGCAATACTAATTATTGGTAAACGGATAAAAAGTCTTCAGGATAAAAAGTCTTTAGGATAAAAAGTCTTCAGGATAAAATGTCTTCAGGATAAAAAGTCTTCAAGACAAAAAGTCTTCAAGACAAAAAGTCTTCAAGACAAAAAGTCTTCAAGACAAAAAGTCTTCAAGACAAAAAGTCTTCAAGACAAAAAGTCTTCAAGACAAAAAGTCTTCAAGACAAAAAGTCTTCAAGACAAAAAGTCTTCAAGACAAAAAGTCTTCAAGACAAAAAGTCTTCAAGACAAAAAGTCTTCAAGACAAAAAGTTTTCAAGATAAAAAGTTTTCAGGATAAAAAGCCTTCAGGATAAAAAGTCTTCAAGAGAAAAAGTCTTCAGGATAAAAAGTCTTCAGGAAAAAAATCTTCAAAAGTTAATTGTTAAGAAAAAATAATCACCATCGAGAACCAGCAGAAAACCTAATGATTAAAGTGAGGAATCAACAACAACAACCAAGTCTAATTTATTCAAATGTTATTTCCAGATTGAAACAAAAAATTGAGCAAACATTAGATAAAAGTATGAAATTTCAATCTTTTAGTTTTAAGGATCACATATTCTTTCCTAAACATTATTTCCTTGAAGACTTTTTATAACCACGATCGAAAACCAGCAAACAATTTTATGGTTAAAGTGACGAAACAACAACAGCCAAGTCAAATTTATTCAAATGCTATTTCGAGTTTGAACGAAAAAAATATAGCAAAAATTAGATAAAAGTGTCACATTCTTTAAGTTTTAAGGATCGCGTATTAATCACGTATTTTTCCTTAAAAATTAATTTTTTGAAGATTTTTTTTCTGAAAACTTTTTATCCTAAAGACTTTTTATTCTGAAGACTTTTTAATAAGTTTTAAAGATCGCGTATTAATCACGTATTTTCGCTTAAAAATTAATTTTTTAAAGATTTTTTTTTGAAAACTTTTTATCCTAAAGACTTTTTATCCTGAAGACTTTTTATCCTGAAGACTTTTTATCCTGAAGACTTTTTATCCTGAAGACTTTTTATCCTGAAGACTTTTTATCCTGAAGACTTTTTATCCTGAAGACTTTTTATCCTGAAGACTTTTTATCCTGAAGACTTTTTATCCTGAAGACTTTTTATCCTGAAGAATTTTTATCCTGAAGACTTTTTATCCTGAAGACTTTTTATCCTGAAGACTTTTTAAAAAGTTTTAAGGATCACGTATTAATCACGTATTTTTCCATAAAAATTAATTTTTTAAAGATTTTTTTCTGAAAACTTTTTATCCTAAAGACTTTTTATCCTGAAGACTTTTTATTCTGAAGACTTTTTATCCTGAAGACTTGTTATCCTGAAGACTTTTTATCCTGAAGACTTTTTATCCTGAAGACTTTTTATCCGGAAGACTTTTTATCCGTTTACCAATAATTTGTATTTTATTTGATAAATAAAGTTCGTTTTAATTATGTATTTTAAAAAAATATAGTCCGTTTTATTTATTCAAGATTGTGAAACGAATCTATTAAAAAATAAAGTCCGTTATAGTTATAATTATAGTTCGTTTTAATTATGTAATTTTAAAAAAATATAGTTTGTTTTATTTATTTAAAATTGTGACACGAATTTATAAAAAAGCCGTTTTTTATATAAAAAGTCCGTTTTATTTATACTAAAATATTAACAAAGAGACTTTTTCTCCAAAAGGTTTTTTTTCCGGAAGGTTTTTTGTAGAAGGTATTTTATCCGAAGGCTTTTTCTCCGAGAGGCTTTTTATCCTACATCCACCTTGTTTTTATTTTTCTACTTCTTTGTCTACAACACTTTTTTTTGTGTTGTTCAATTTTTCATTTTCTCTAGTGTCTACCCAAATGTAGAAGGTAGAAGACAACATAATATACTAGCATTATCTAAATTCTAAAAGTATGAATACTTAAAAAAAATATGGTTTTGGAGGCAACAAGTGGAGACTCTATTGATTGTTTTGTTGGATGTTCATAAGAGATTCCTTCATAGAGAATATATTTAAAAGTGTTCATTCAACAAATTCAATTCCTTTCACTTCAATAAAATCATAAAAATTGAAGAGATATACAATATATCGAAGTATTCGAATACGTATATAGGCTTATTACAAACATATGGCTATTCTATTAGACGCATATATAAGCCAAATAGTTTGACCTCTGAACGATGGTACCCAGGATTTACATCAAAGAGATAATAATGCGGTGATGATGATGATGCTTTTGCAAGGAGATTATGTTGGTGCTAATGACGATGACATTTTTATTAAAGTTATAAGAGAGTAAGTATGATAATGATATCATTGATTGTAATCATAATGAATTTGAAAAAGGATAATTTTTAAAAAAGTATGAAAATAATAATTTATTTTTTAAAAAAATTTTAAACTATTTTTATTCGTTTTAAATTTAATAATTTAAAATATATATTTATCAAAGGCCGTTTTCTTGAAAAAGAGAGATTATTTATTGTGAGGCAAGGCATTTTCTCTATAATGTAATAGCTCGAAAAGGTTCGAGACAAAGTTTCCAAGGTGAAGAGTCAACTTCAGGACCTTTCGTGCATTCCTGTCGCTGTGCGTGAACGTTTTCATACGGCTATAAAAGACTATTTGGTATATTCATTTGAGCATTTAATTATATTTAATGATTTATATTTTTATCGTTAATTTTTTTTCGCAATTTTAGTTGACAAAAAATCAAATACGAGAAAAAAAGATAAGGTTTGAGTTTAAGAATGAAATAAATTAAATGTTAGTTTAAAGCTAAAGGAAAAAGCATTTTATTGATGGCACACAAGCTCATTAAAGGCGTTAGCAAACAAACGTACACACAGTCCAGACTTAGAATTGAAGATTTCAAGAACAGCCAAATAGAACTGGCACTGTGCACACATGTGCCACCATTTGAGAGGCACTGTGAAGTCTAGCACCAAAAACATAACAATAAGAAGGCATAGAGCACTAGCACCGGAACATTACAGACACATACAAGCACATATAAACATACACAACATTTCTTCTTGCACATGACCCGTCCTTGGGTCCACTTTCTCACTTTTTAATTTTAGTTTTATTTTTATATGTGTGTGCAGTTATTTATTTTCATATACATTTGTGTGTATGCGTAGGTGCATGTTTGTATGTTTGTATATACAGTAACTGTTGTTTTCTTAAAAATAAAATAAAAATCTAGATGTGCATTCTTGAGCATTCAAAGATGTAAATATTTTGTTAAATAGAGACTTACTGTGAGAATAGGTGCTTTAGAAAAAATGGAAAAACTTTGTAAATAAAAATATTAAGAGCTCGAAAAATTGCCAAAAATGTGAAACACTCAAAAAACTTCTGACAATTGCATTGTTAAATGAATTCATGTGAGGAATATGCATTCGTGAGATTTCAGCTTGAATATATTGATAACAAATCTTTTTGTTTAACTTTTAAAAAATTCAAACGATTTAAAAAGTTCTGAAGGTAAAGTGACTGTTTGATGAAAAATTGGTCAAGGAATTATTGACAAAAACCAAATATCGAATAAGTTTTATTTTTATATAAAGAAACAACTATTTCTAATTTTTTTAAGATTTAAAATAGACGCAGTGAAATAAAACTTTTTATTGAATAAGTAAAAAAAAGTTTCAGCTTTTGAATCCTTCAAAGTTACTATGGATTGAAAAATCTAATCAAACTTTATGAATCTATATTTTTCATTTTTCAGTAAAAACTAATGGTTGGCTAAATCATGTTTTTCTATTAATATTTTCGAGCTAAAAATATAATAAATAAAAGAGAGATATGAAAAAAGGAAGAGTAAAGCGAGAGAAAGGAAAGAGAGATCGTGAAGAGATGGTCCGTTAGTTCAAGGCGAAGTTTTGTGCGTGATTCACGTACCTTAGAAAGTTGGTCCCGAAACACACAGCGTGTCGTATAAATATTATATAAATAATTTTTCAAAGTATTATATTTATTTTAAATCTTTTCCAATAAATATTATATATTTTTATTTCTTCTATTTTTTAATAATGAAATTTATATTTGTTTACACATTTTTTCTTTGATTTGTAAGGATTCTTATTTATTTAGAATTTGTTATTAGAATCTTTTAGAAACATGTTTGTTTTTCAAAAAAACTTATGGGTTTTAATTCTTATGAAAGATATGTCATTTGTAATTTTATCTCTAATCAGTATTGTGCCAACCTTCATTTTTCCTCATTTATCAGCAATCACAAACGATCATAATTATACTTACCAAACACATTTTATTTTAAATTTTTTTTTCTTTAATTTCCCCATCCTCACATAATAAAAGTTAAAATAACGTTAATTGAAATTAAACTAAATTGGATATTAATAATTTTTAAAAAAAAGACTTAGCTAACCACTATGACGGTACAGAGCGATGAGTTTGAGGTAGAAGAACTCAGTCTTGTTGACGTTGATGGTCTTGCACCTGTTAATAAACCGCTTGAGGCCTTCGACAAACTCCACAGTGGGCACTTCTCCCTCCTTGCGGCCCTTCGAGTAAGCTTCTGGAGCATCAGCGCTTTCTGAGTCGTCAAGCACCGTCTCCAGCTGGAAATTCTCGCTGGCGATGTGGATGAGGAGAAGCTTTGGTGTGGCGGAGACCAAGAGAGTTTTTTGATCTTTCAGCGGAAGCTTGTTGAAGTTCGGAAGACTGAGAGCAAAGTTGACGACTTTGTTGAGGAAGAGAAGGATCGATTGGTTGGCTGATTCGATCAGTCTGACCCTCTGACTCACTGCCTTGCTCTTGTCCAAGCCTTGTTGAAGAATTCTGGAAAGAGAAGAAGATGATGAGAATGACGACGAAGAGGAAGAGGATGATGATGAAGAAGAAGAAGAGGAGGGCGATGATCGCGAAAAGACAGGATGTGCTGAAGACTTGAAGAAGAAGCTCAGAGCGTTTTTGGGGCCGTTTTCATGAGAGGGTTCTGCTGCGTGCTTCTTTGACATTAGAATTTTCTCGATGGCGTTGTTGCTGGTTCTTTGTCTTGCAGTTTTAGCGTCTCGAAGCAAATCCTTACTTTCTTCTTTTGCTCGATCTTCGCATAGAATACTCTTCAAGAGGGATTGTCTGCTGTCGCCTGTGTCCATACTCTCGTCTTGCAAGCAAGTGAAAAGTATGTTTTTGTTCGCGTTGGTTGAAAAATTTGAAGCGCTGAAGGCCTCGTAGTTGTTTAGAGTTGACAAACCACCGTGGTCATTCTTGAGTCTTTTATGCCTCAAAAGGAAATCGTAAGGTAGACTTTCATGTTTGCTGGAGCCATCGTCACTACTCAAGCCTGCAGTGGTGCCGGAGTTTTGCCGCTTCTTCACCGCCAGAAACTTGTAGTTGCCGCCATCGGAGTTGTTGCGTCTGCCCAACTCAAACTTGCCGCACGAAGGAGTGAGAGGCACGCTGAGGGACTTTCTGATGACAGCGCCTGGCTCCACCGAAAACTCTTCAGGCATCGACACTTCGTTCACGTTGCCGGCTGAGAGAGTGAGGCTGTGAGAGACGGTTGAAGCACTGGCCTGGTGGCTGGGTGGGGATGCGGTGGTGGCTTTTGATTTCGAGATGTCGCTTTGCCCGTTTTCAGAGAGCAGAATTTGAAGCTTCGACCTCGCTAACTCGATTCTTTCCATGTGTTCGGACTCCTTAAGATGTTTTTCGTTGTTTTTGAAAATGTTTGGAGACATAGAGAATCTGGGATTGTCTTTAAACTTGAACGAAGAAAAACTCTGAGCATCGCTGGTGTTTGAAGACGCTTTGTCATCGCCGTTTTCCATCAGTAAATTAAAGAGAATCTTTTTGTTAGCATCAGCTGCCTTTGATTGCGGAAGAAAAGGAAGCATTTTAGAGTTGGTACTGAGGCTGTAAGTGACTGTTTCCAAAGATGGACTAGGTATTGATGTAAAGATCGCTTGGAACGATGGCTTGACAGGGGATGTGGCGGAGGATAGAGGGGGTGAGTTGAAGAGTGTTGACGCGATGATACTGTCAAGTAAGCTGGTTCTCCTCCGTCTGTAAACCTTGTGCTTTTTGTTGGTGGAGCAAGAAACTTCAGGCGTGGAACATGGACCCATCACATTATTGATTCAAAGAGACAATGGCTTGGCTGGGATGAGGGGCACAGGAAGAGAAAGGAACAATGTCTGAGCTCCTCTTTGATGAAGATCAATGACACTAGACCCTTTCCTCTTAAGAATAAAAAAAACGTTCACTTCTAAACGGTTTGAGAATATTTTTCACTAATTCGCTCATAAACAAGTTTAATAAAGATTTGCTTTAAAGTCTCTTTAAAGGTCTCAAGTCAGACTTGATGGAAAATGATAACTCCATACAAAGTATTAAAGGGAGTGTAGATTTAAATTCTTCTATATGCGTCAATGCACATACATCTTCATATACATACAAGTTTATATGTGTATGTGAAGTGTTCTTCGTGAAATCCTTGAATCTTGGGCCAGTTCCAATTTTGAAAGTTGCTTGTATTTGGTTTGTAACTATTCCAAAATCTAAATGCAAATTAAATAGAAAAACTATAAAGATTTCAATTATCGAGTGCTTAGATTCGCTAATGAAATGCCAGATAATTAATCTTAATAATGAAACAAACAAATTAAGATTAAATTATACTAAATGCCTTTATAAGAGTATTATAGATTTTTACAAATATTTAATTAGCAAGTTTTATTAATGCAAGATATTTTTAATTTTTACAAGTTTTTGTAATGTTTTTTTTCTACAATTAAGGGAGAGGACGATTAAGTCTTCGAGGTGATAGTGGAAAGGAGTATGGACGTTTTGTAAAAAGAACAGTCATGTCGAAAACCCCATCGGTCTGTCCGACTTCACCAACAACTTGGTAGAAAGACCGACAACAAAAGCCGATTGGTCTGGCTTTCAATTGAAAAATTTTGTCGAAAAATTTGTCATTTTTACATTTTGTATTTACCGGTTTTATGAGAAATCGTTTCTCATCCTATTTATTTAAACAATTTTAATTGGTTAAATCTGGACCATTAAAGGTTAACCAATTCTTTTCCAACCGTTGTTTAATGATCGGCAGAAGTGCGATCCATTCGCTAGTTAATGTTAAAATAATGAAGGATTCAGAACAGTGTTGTTCCAGTTAACTATAACTGTAACTGAAATGGTAAATTAACTGAAAAATATGATTCAGTTAACTGTAACTTTAACTGTAACTGTAATTCAATGCATAACTGTAACTGAAATAGAAACTGAAAAACAAGAATACTAACTGAATAGTAACTAAAAAATATCTACTTAAAAAATGGGAAGCGCTACAAGATAAAACATTGGCAGATGCACGTTTTTGAGCAATAATATGATTTATTTATTTTATTCTTCGAGTCCGATTATATAAATTTTTATGAAATGTTTAAGGTTAATAGCGGCAGAAAACAAGAAATGCCGTATGGGCCTATTTTATTTACGAAGCTTCATGCGACAAAAGCGAATGTCAGGTTTCAGAAGAGGATGATAATGATAAGGAGAAAGTTACCAGGCAACACACTGTAGTTGATAATTATTTACGTATTCACATTTTCTAATATTATTTGCCAAGTTATGAGCATAATTATAAGCCATTTAATTAATTTCAATTAAACAGTCGTAAATATATTAAATTTCTATCATTTAGGTTCAGAGAAAATGATTTCTTTGATAAAAGATTATAAGAACAATGTAGAGGATCGAATTCGTAAAGATCTTCAAACTGGACATCGCGTTGTCATTAGCATGGATTGCGGGACTAAGAAGGGTCTTACACTTCCATGTCTCGGGATCTCAGCATCCTTTTATAATCCATCAATGCATCGTGCAATTCAGGTCTTGCTAAATGTTCATTCTGTGTCTCACCCACATAAAGAAGAAATGTTAGCATTTAAATTATTGAATACCCTAGATTATTAGCTTCATTTGCGCAAGACATTGTTTCAGCTCTCGCTTCACTAGCGTATGTGGAAAGGGTGTTTTAAGTGTGCGGAGACCTAACTGCAGGGGAAAAAATCGCCTCAGCAAAAATCTGGAATTGAATACATTTATGAAAATGAACAGCGTATATTATGAATAATATATTTATATATCTTTTAAATAATTTGACTTTTAAACATTAATTTGGCTGTATTATAAATAAAAATTCATTTTTTCTCCATCTTGATTAACTGTAACTGTAACTAACAAAAATAACTGATACTTAAATAGTAACTGAAAAATTAAAATTTGCATAACTGTAACTTGAATAGTAACTAAAAAATTAACTTTTTCATAACTGTAACTTGAACTTGAACTGAAAATCTGAACTGGAAAATCACTGTTTCAGAAACATTTGGGAATTTATATTTAAATTCTAACTTCATGAATATTATTTAATTTTGCACTCTTTTGATTAATATGCTAAATAAATATAATTTAAGTGCCAATGAGTGCAACCAAATAAAAGAAAGAAGCAGTATTTTTTTATTAACATTTATTTTAAAATATTGTCATCTTTATCCCAAAGACATAACTAATATGCTTATTGTTTATTAAAAAAGTTAATATTTTTCATATATAATATTCAAAAAAATAGTTTTTTTACATAAAATTTAAAAAAATCTTTTTTTACATGCAGAAATTTTTTTATTTGAAAAGAAGCTTCCGAGGGTTACTGGCAAACGCCGCAATTACCTTTTCGATAAGTTGTCTCTTAATTGCTGAAACCCATTGACGATGAAAGCTCAACATGACCCATCCATTGAGTCGGTTTTCACTAACAGTGCCTCTCAGCCATGTTTTAATTTGCCAAAGGGAGCTAAATGAACGTTCTACAGTGCTGGTAGAGTAAGTAAAATTATAAAAAGCTTTTTTGATGTTGGATAAAAAAATATGTTATTTTAAAACGTCATAGATATCTGGAACATCTGACATTATTCCACGTGTTAAACCATAATTCTTCCTCTTTATTGCCTTCCAAGTCATACATTTTCTACACGGCTGAATCGTTTGTATCCAATCATTCATCGAGTGGTTTTTGTGTTGCTTGGATTAAAAGAGTTAAACTAAACGCTGGCGAATGATCTGAGGAAAATGATTTTTGAAGACTTGATCAGAGCAACAACGACCACCTCAACGCTCAAATTTTACCCAGCACTTAATCCAACATCACAACCGACCACAAAACCCACGCAAATGCTTCTAAAAACTCAAATTCAAAACCTATTCGCGATTCAAACAGGACGAAATCCACAAGCGTGGGCTCGATTCCCAATCTAAATGCGTTGATTTTCCAGAAAAGCCCTGCACTGGAAAAAAAAGAATTAACCCAAACGAGCTTCAGACCACTTGGTTATGAATAATGATACCACTTAAACCATTTAAGTACCAATAAAATCTAAAAAATATAAGAAAAAAAATAATTTAAAAAAAATAATAATAAACAAACTGCAACTACTACCATTCAGTGTAACCCCTACCATCCCCTATCATTAATTTTTTATAACTAACATCATTTTCATAAGTTCTTTTATATTCATTGACTAACATACAAAATTTAGCGTCAAATACCAATATATTCGAACACTTAAATAATTTTTTTTTACATTTTCGCAAAAGAAAATATTTTTTTCAACTAATTAAAAAAAATTAAATTGATAAATATTGCAGTTTTTTGCCATTAGTCTTTCTATTCTTAGTCAAATAAAATTGTTCGTAATAATATAACAATTCAAAAACAATTAATAATCGGATTATTATTATTGTTTGTCATAATTACCACCATTAACATTTAAAATTCTAGTATTTAAATCTTGAATCTTTTGGGGTTAAGGATTAGGCCACAGAAGTAAAATTTAATGAAAAGTAGCATTAGAAAAAAAAACTTTCTAGAGTAGCTGAAAATGTTTAAAAAATGATTGTAAATTTATCGAGATTAATAAGGCTGGAAAAAAACAATAAGTTTAATTTTCTGGTTTTAATGTTGACATTTAAAATTACAGCACATCTCACAACAACAACACAGTCATTAGCCGCAGAATTAAATTTATCGATATTTTCTGTGGCCTAAAGCTCAGCCTCAAAATGTCCAATCTTTTTTTATGTATGCCCAAATTATTTTTTCGAAAAATTATGGCATTTGAACAATATGAGTGCCCGAAAAATCCGGTATTCATTATAACTCAAACATTTATTATAAAAACTATTTTATATTATTGCCTATTATAACTTATTATTTTGTTTTTTAAATTAAGAATATGAATATTGGCACTTAAAAAATTGTCTTGTTTCATTCTTGTGGCCTTAAAGATTGTTCGGGTTACGCCACGTCAAATTTGTCGTTGCATTGTATTGTAAATGTGAGATCTATCGAAAATGTAAAAAAAACACAAACATCTGATTAAACTTTCTTCATCATCATCATAATTTGTTCAAACCATCGTCATCATCACCATCATCATCATTATCTAGAAGATTTTAAATATTGAAATAATTTTCATACGTGTAAAAAATAGTCAAGACAAATGCATGTTTATTAGTGGAACCATCGATTAAGGTACTTTACAAACTGACGCGATGAGCCAGAGATTGAAATTTTAAAAGTCGAAAACTAACTTGGAAACTCTGAAATTCATGATGAATTGAAAAATAATAAAAAGATGATGACAGTCATAGTGAATTCCGTGTTCAAAGTCGGATTGATAATGACAACGAGGCTAACGCATTCATGATGACTACGACGACTTAAGCAAAATGGCGGTGACTATATACAAGAAAGTCCAGATGAACGAATAGCAACTACAAAGGGAGTCACACCAATGACTGATTAGTCGGGTTTGCATGAATTGATGATGCGAAAAGACTTACCGTAAAATATCGAGGTCTTCGGAGACTTTTTATAAATTAATTTTTAGAATTACCGAAAATCTCGGTGTTATAAAGTATTATGGGAAATATTTTGAGGCATTGTTAATTGTAAAATATTAAATAAATTAGTTCTTTGTTCAATAGTCTTTGTAGTTTTACCACGGCTCTATATGAAATTAATTTTTATAAATATCATTTCTTTCAATCTTATCAACATTGATAAATTAGTAAAAAATTAAAAAGCAAATAAAAATCTTAAAATTTAAGAAATCCGAAAATATCGATATTTTAGGGTAGGAGCATCGATGAGAAGCACAGAGAAAGGAACCAAAGGCTTGTGTGCGCAGTGGTGAGGACTCGAGAGTGGATGCATTCATTGATGCATTTATCGTGAATGGGTGAGAGGATGAATGAATTTATAATGGGGGGATGCATGGATAGATGGGTAAAAGGATAAATGAATGGGATGATGGACAAGTAAATGAATGGATGGATGAATAGATGAATAAGTGAATGGATGGATTTATAGATGAATGGGTGGGTAAATGAATGGATAAGTGAATGGAGGGTGGATAGATGATTGAATTAGTGAATGAATAGATGAATATATAAAAGAATGGATGGGTAGATAGATGGATAGATGGATGGATGAGCAAATGAATGAATAGCAGACGGCTGAAGCAGTGGACTAGGCAGGGAGGAGTAAGTGAGGAAAGTCACAACACACACATACAATATTGAATAGAAGAGGTTACAGAGTAATGCATACTATACAGAAGATGATAATTATGATGATGTTAATTTAATATAGCGCCATAACAAGCAACTGAGGCGCTTTATGGCTGCATGCTCCTTGTAAGATGTCGCACTGTAGAAGACTAAGACACGTAAACGCAGTGTTAAACTGTCGCGTGGAGTTACTTGCGTATGTTGTTGTTGTAGTTGTGAAGGTACACTAGATAGAAGGTATGTACTTGTTTTATGCTCTAGTACGCTAAGCAATGGGCGATGTGTTTGATTGGTGTGGGTAAACTATAAATAGGAGATGAGTTTGTTTTGCTGTAGTAACGATGGAGTATTGGTGGATCGGGTAATGATGATGATGCATTTTGTTCTGCTTATGATGCTAGTCATGGTGGTGGTGATGATGATGATGGCGATGGCAAGGACCAGGGGTTTAGGGATTTGAGGCTGACAAAGGAGAGAGAACTTCAACGGAGGACGCTTGATCGAAGAAGGAAGTGATCATGAGGAAGTGATCATGAGGAAGTGATCATGAGGAAGTGATCATGAGGAAGTGATCATGAGGAAGTGATCATGAGGAAGTGATCATGAGGAAGTGATCATGAGGAAGTGATCATGAGGAAGTGATCATGGGAAGTGATCAGAAGGAAGTGATCATGAGGAAGTGATCATGGGGAGGTGATCATGGGAAGTGATCAGAAGGAAGTGATCATGAGGAAGTGATCATGGGGAGGTGATCATGGGAAGTGATCAGAAGGAAGGATGAAGGGTGCGAAAACAATTGTGTTTTAGATGATGATGATTGAGATTTATAGTGAATTAGATTATAATAGTAAATAAACGAAATAATAAAAAACAAAATCTTGAAAAATATATAAAAATAAGAAACTATAGCGTAGAAGCATAAGAGTATACAAATTGCTTGAAGTATTAATTGCAATGGCAGATGCTGATGATGATGATGAGTAGATACATAATAGTGAGGATATTAAAAATGATAGTAGTGATCATGACGATGAGGACGATAATGCTGCTGATGATAATGATGATCTTGATGATGATGAAAATGTACAGTGTTTGAAGAAGACTGAAGGGTGCTGACTAGATGGCGTTCCTGTAATCAATGAAGTCTGTAATGAAACCTTAAGAAGCATTCCTCAACGACAATAATAATATTAATAATATTAAGAATAAGATTTAAAAATATTAATAGAACATATAATTCAAATGACAATAAGTAGTAATTCATATAGAGATTGAGACAGCAAAAACTTTATCGAAAAAGAGTAAACAGAAACAATAATGAGCAACAACAACCACAATAACAACAACGACAATAATAATAACAACAATAATAATAATAATCTTGCAACAAAAAGATCGTAAAAGTATGAAAAAAACACCTTCTCAAACATAGGTTTAAGAAAAAATAATCTTAAACTTGATCAAATCATCTTAAACTTGATCAAATAATCTTAAACTTGATCAAATCATCTTAAACTTGATCAAATAATCTTAAACTTGATCAAATAATCTTAAACTTGATCAAATCATCTAAAACTTGATCAAATAATCTTAAACTTGATCAAATAATCTTAAACTTGATCAAATAATCTTAAACTTGATCAAATAATCTTAAACTTGATCAAATAATCTTAAACTTGATCAAATAATCTTAAACTTGATCAAATAATCTTAAACTTGATCAAATAATCTTAAACTTGATCAAATAATCTTAAACTTGAATTGCATGGTGCATGCAGGCGATGGAGTGAGAGGGTGGCGTGAATGCGTTAGCCGTGGCAGCAGTGGCTGTGGTCATGGCAACTATGCTTGTGAAGTGCCATTGTGCCTTAGAGGTGTCATGTTGAATATAAGATTTATATTTAATTTATTCATTTGAGGTGTCATGTAGTATTGACTTGTAACATGGCTGGTAAGAAGCATTGCACAGTGTATTATAGCCTATTATTTATAGGGTGTATTGTAAGTTTTGTTTTAGGTTTTGTTATATGGTGTATTGTAGGATTTATTATACAGTGTATTGTGCATTAATAATAATAATAATAACAATGACGAGCCTTATTATAGTGGCATATAACCCGAACGGGCTTCCAGGCCACTTAAGCTGCATATTTTCATTTGCGCCTTTGGGTTACTAGGGCATTGGTTGCACTCGAACCTAGGACCTTTCATTATTGGTCAAGCCGAGAGACGTTGCCGACTCAGCTACCCGTTCACCCAATTGAGTTTTGGGGTTATCAGATAATCAGTGGAAAGCTTTAAGCACACAAACACGCAAATAAAGAGAGAGAGGCGAACACAGAGACTAATAGAACTAAATTCATGATCCTAATACATAGGTATATCAGTAGTTAAGCTGGTGAATACATAGACAGATAGTGCTTTTGATAGTCTTAACGGGGTGTTATAGCATGAAAGGAACAAGTGTAGAACAGATAAAACTCAAAAGGTAGAATGCCATTTAAAAAGGGTGAAGAGCAATCAATTTGATTTGTGGCAATATACACTGAAATAATAGAGGGTGACGGAAAAAAGGATGATGATGATAATAATGATGATGGAGATTATGATGATGATGATGTTAATGCTTTATGAATATCATGGTGAAGACGATAGTGATGATGAATCCAAAGAAGAAAAAAGAGCCGGGAAGCAAATAAATTTGAAATAATCCTTAACGTCACAAAAAATTTCCCACCAATCAGAACCCACCATTATAGGTCAACCAATCCCTTCATCCACCCTCTAAGCCACGCCCCTTGCTAAATCACATCATATCATTGGCTACAGGAGTGGTGAGTGACACGTGTTCAGCGCCCTTGATTGGTAATTTGTGGAGGGTGTAGTGGTGGATCATGAGGGGAATGCTGCTGAATGGCTGACTGAACTGACCTAGGATATATCGGCCGTCCTGATTGGTTGAGGGGTTTGATGGGTGGGTGGGTATATACCTTCATGGTAATTGAAACGACGGATTCACCGTTGTAATGGAAATTATTGCTCCGGTAATTCCACGGAAATGAATTTGCACAAATAATTTATTTTTGAACAGCGCATGCTTGACAACAACCACCACAGCACAGTAGCAACTACATCATCATCATCATCATCATCATCATCATCATCATCATCAGCAACAACAAACCTGCTTAGTGACGATCTTCATATGCATGAAGCCTCTGCAACTCCTGATAAACAACAATAGAAATAAAATTTGGAAAAATAAATATCAATTTATAAAATATTAAAATAATAAAAATATAGAATAAAATAAATATTAATTAGAGCTGTTCCACGATTAAAAATTTTAATCGCCGTTAATCGTTCGATTAAAAGATTAAATCGTGCATTAATCGTATTTTAACACAATGTTTTTAGCATATTTGACATTAGTATAAAATACTATTTGAATTTTTTTCTCATACAAATGTAATAAAATTGTTATTAGAATTATATAAAAAAAGTAATTCACATTTTAAAGAAATAAAAATAAATCCATAAATAATAAAAAAAGCCATTGTCACACATCATTTTTGAGCCAGAGCAAAAAAGTAATCCACATATTAAAGAATAAAAATGAATCCATAAATGATAAAAAATGGAACTGTAACACATCATTTTTGAGCAAAAAAGTTTTTCAACATTAGTTGGATCTAAAGACTCTTTTCTTGCTAAATATGTGTCCTGACAAGCTGAATAGACGTTCACATGGAACTGTACTTGCAGGAGACAAGTACTTTCTTGCCAGTTTCGCAAGAGCCGGATATGCCCCTTCGTGTTGTTGCCACCAAACAAGAGGACAACTCTCAGATTCTTTTCTATAACATTTAGTCATTGAGATATCTTCCTCCTCAGAATCTGAAGTTACATATGTTTGTAGTCTTTTGTTTGGTGAAGGCTGTATAGTTTTTGAAGTTTTCTTTTTATCTTATAGTTTCTTTAAATCTTTCGTTTTTTTGGAAACATTAAAAAAAATTTAACCGGGGGTCTAATGGTGTGGAATTTCTTGACCATTGGATATTCCGATTATTCATTCTCTACTCCAAATTTTTGACAGTAAATTAGCAGTGTTTGTGTTCACTTGCTGGCAATGTAACCAAAACAGCAAAAAACAGTTAAATTTGGATAAGTTTAAATGCATTAAAAATTTTTAATGTGTTAATTTGTTTCAAATGCGTAAACATTTTTTAACGGTCGTTAATTGATTAACGCGTTAATCGAAAGTTAAGGTAGATTAAAGCACAGCTTTATATTATTATATATATTATATATTACATTATTATATTATATTATATTATATTATATATTATTATATATATTAATGATTTATAATTTTGTTTTCTGGAGCACCGCACTGACTTGACAGAGAGCGACAGATCAAGCCTGTTCGACTCACTCATCCGCACCAGGTAAGCCCCTGTGTGGTGGTGGTGGTGTGGTGGTGTGGTTGTGTGGTGGGATGGTTGTGTGGTGGTGGTGGTGGTTGTGTGGTGGTGTGGTGGTGGTGGTGGTTGTGTGGTGGGATGGTTGTGTGGTGGGATGGTTGTGGTGGTTGTGTGGTGGGATGGTTGTGTGGTGGGATGGTTGTGTGGTGGGATGGTTGTGTGGTGGGATGGTTGTGTGGTGGGATGGTTGTGTGGTGGGATGGTTGTGTGGTGGGATGGTTGTGTGATGGGATGGTTGTGTGGTGGGATGGCTGTGTGGTGGGATGGTTGTGTGATGGGATGGTTGTGTGGTGGGATGGTTGTGTGGTGGGATGGTTGTGTGGTGGGATGGTTGTGTGATTGGATGGTTGTGTGGTGGGATGGTTGTGTGGTGGGATGGTTGTGTGGTGGGATGGTTGTGTGGTGGGATGGTTGTGTGATGGGATGGTTGTGTGGTGGGATGGTTGTGTGGTGGGATGGTTGTGTGGTGGTGGTGGTGGGATGGTTGTGTGGTGGGATGGTTGTGTGGTGGGATGGTTGTGTGGTGGGATGGTTGTGTGGTGGTGGTGAGATGGTTGTGTGGTGGGATGGTTGTGTGGTGGTGGTGGTGGTGGGATGGTTGTGGGGTGGTGTGGTGGTGGTGAGATGGTTGTGTGGTGAGATGGTTGTGTGGTGGGATGGTTGTGTGGTGGGATGGTTGTGTGGTGGGATGGTTGTGTGGTGGGATGGTTGTGTGGTGGGATGGTTGTGTGGTGGAATGGTTGTGTGGTGGGATGGTTGTGTGCAGTGTTATTTTCGTTCCATAAAATAATATTAGTTTTTATTTCAGTTTCGTTTTGGAATTAATTATAGTTTTTATTTTCGTTTTCGTTTTTAAATAAATTTAGTTTTTATTTTCGTTTTCGTTTTGAAAATAATTATAGTTTTTATTTTCGTTTCAGTTTTGAAAATAATTATAGTTGTTATTTTTATTTTAGTTTTGAAATTATATTAATTTGAAACTTCAAACACTATTTATTTATATCTAAAAAAATTAATTGATCATAAAATGAAACAGTAAAATAGAACAGTATATTAACAACAAATGAGTTTAAAAAATTAAGTCAAATAAAAATGTATTCAGTCTCAAGAAAACTTTCATTTGTAGGTTTTGCTGTAATTTATCTCTTTTCCCACTTGTTAAAGAAGCACATAAAGAAAAAAATTCTCTCAACGTATGCCTGGGAGGCTGGAGCTGCCAAAAGATCTTGTGTAATTGGACCTAGAATAGAGTAGAAAGTTATGTTGTCATTCCAGAATTTTAACCCATATGGTTCACAAGTATTTTTGATTTTTGAAGAATTTATTTTCATCTCCGAAATATATATTTATATTTCCACAATTATACTTGATTTGCATTCTTTGTCAGAACTTGTATCGTCAATACTTAATTTAGAAGAGAAAAATTTACATTTCTTTGAAGGAATTGATGATTCATCTGAAGCTTCTATTTCATTATGTTGTGAACTATTTTCAAAACAATTGTTCTTTGCTTCACTAAAAGCCGGCAAAATAAAAGATTCAAATTGTTTAATTGCAATACAAATTTGATGTGATGTATCATTAAATAAGATTTATAATTTAATTGAAAACTTGTTTTTAAAATATATATAAATTACCTGTGAACAAATGTAAGTTTTAGCAGCATGCAATAAACTAGAATATTGTGGTAACAGAATGAATTCTGCAACAGTTGGATCCACAAATGTAGCAGCTGCTGTTACTGGATTGAATTTCAATGAAGAGGGATTTAAGAAGCACTCAAAATAATGTTGAATTGCACTCCTCAATGAAACAATCAAACTAGAAATTCCTACAAATTTAATTTGTTCCAAATGGCAGTCTAGGTCTACAACAGACGGTATGACATGTGATAAAGACAATGTATCGGTCTGATTACTGTCAGTGTGGGTTGCGAATGGTTTCAAAAAATGTTGAACTTCTACCAATCTGTTCCATTCACTTGCTAATAATGTGTCGATTTTGGCAAAATCCATAACATAATTGACATCATCTTTTAGTTCTAGTAATTTTTCGACCATAAAAAGTGCTGTTCCATCTAGTGGAGCAGTCTGTTATTACTGTTTTGGAAGAATTTTCAAGGAGTTTTTCTATGAGTATTGTTGACTTTCTAATTTTGCTGACTATATACTTTGCTTTTGTAATTATTGGTTCATATACATTATTGGCGTATACTCTTTTTAAAACTAGTTGTATGGTGTGTGCTAAACATGGCATATGTCGATAAGGAGCCCATTTTTCTAATTCTATTTCATCACAAATTGTTTCACTTTCTTCTTCATCACTATCTGAGTTTTCATTTTCTGAATAATCGTCTTTTTCTGCATGCTTATTTTGAAGACAACGCACAGCTTTTAAAATATTTGAACCGTTATCAAATATGATTAAAAATTTTTTATTTGGTTCTATATTCCAATCAGCGAGACACTTTGATAAACACTCAGCAAGTTTTTCTCCAGTGTGGGGATGATTCAGTTGAATTAGGTTTAAAAAGTAATGACACGGTTTGCTACTCTGTGGATTGAAACAGCATGCTGCAATCCCAACATATGATGATGTTAAACCTTTTTTGGTCCAAATATCTAAACATATAACTATTCTTCGAACATTATTCAATGAGTTCTTCAGAATTTTGCAACCTTCATCATATTTGTCTTTTAATAAATCCAGTCACTTTGATGGGCCTGAAAAAAAATTTCAATAATTGATCCCCACTATTTTTGTAATCATTTATAATGAATAACGACCATTGTAATTGCTCAAATAAATTTCTACAATATATGATAATACTTTTACATTTTGAATAAAATAAAATAAACAAAATTACTCGGCATTTCAAATTTTATATCCAATGTTTCCACAAAGTTTTTAAAATGTTCATTAGATACTAGATTTATTGGGATGTTTGCGTTTACAAATAATTTTAATAAGGAGTCTTGTCTGTTCAAATATTCTTCGCACTTACTTGAATACAAACTGTTTTCGTCGTTTTTTTTCAAAACTAATAGTTTGTTGAACGGAATTTTCATTACTTTTAATCTTTTCACAATTCCTCTTTCTGACTAATTCAATTTCCTCGAATTCTTGAAAAAACTTTTTCTGGTAGCTAGAGAGATGAACCTTGAGGTTTGTCGAATTTTTTCCTTTAAGTGTTGCGTTGCATAATACTTCCTGTCCGTCTTTGGTCGACGATACTTCAACGTGAAATATTATAAGAATTGATTACGTAAATTATTGATTAATAACAAATTTTAAGTATAATAACAAATTTACGATTGAAAAGAGTGATAATTTAGTTGAAAAAGCGAAGCAGTAATAAAATAACGTTTTCAAATGGCGCTACTTTCATAAAGCCCAAAGATAATTTTTATAACATAGACACATATTTTTTATTAAATTTTCATTTGTATATTATGGCATATAATAAAAATTTATTTAATTTTCGTTTTGGAAATAATTATAGTTTTTATTTCAGTTTCGTTTTTGCAAATAATTATAGTTTTTATTTTCGTTTTCGTGGAACGATTATTCAGAATTGTCGTTTTCGTTTTCGTTACGAAAATAACACTGGTTGTGTGGTGGTGGTGGTGGTGGTGGTGGTGGGATGGTTGCATGGTGGGATGGTTGTGTGGTGGTGGTGGTGGGATGGTTGTGTGGTGGGATGGTTGTGTGGTGGGATGGTTGTGTGGTGGGATGGTTGTGTGGTGGGATGGTTGTGTGGTGGTGGTGGTGAGATGGTTGTGTGGTGGGATGGTTGTGTGGTGGTAGTGGTGAGATGGTTGTGTGGTGGTGGTGGTGAGATGGTTGTGTGGTGGGATGGCTGTGTGGTGGGATGGTTGTGTGATGGGATGGTTGTGTGGTGGGATGGTTGTGTGGTGGGATGGTTGTGTGGTGGGGTGGTTGTGTGGTGGGATGGCTGTGTGGTGGTGGTGAGATGGATGTGTGGTGTGGTGATGAGAAGGTCGTTGTACTAGAAAGACATAGTTGTGTGATGGGATGCTTGTATAGTGGTGGTGGTGGTGGGAGGGTGTTAGCGTGGAGAGTGAAATAGTTGTGGGAAGGTTGTGCTAGAGTGGAATGGTTTTGTGGTGATAGTTGTGAGGTGGGAGGCTGCTAGGATGAGGGTGGTGCGAGGAATGGATGTGTGGTGGTGGTAGTGAAGGGTTGTGTGGTGGGATGGTTGTGTGGTGGGATGGTTGTGTGGTGGTGGTGGTGAGATGGTTGTGTGGTGGTGGTGGTGAGATGGTTGTGTGGTGGGATGGTTGTGTGGTGGGACGGTTGTGTGGTGGGATGGTTGTGTGATGGGATGGTTGTGTGGTGGGATGGTTGTGTAGTGGTGGTAGTGAGATGGTTGTGTGGTGGTCGTGGTGAGATGGTTGTGTGGTTGGATGGTTGTGTGGTGGGATGGTTGTTTAGTGGGATGGTTGTGTGGTGGGATGGTTGTGTGGTGGGATGGTTGTGTGGTGGGATGGTTGTGTGGTGGGATGGTTGTGTGGTGGGATGGTTGTGTGGTGGGATGGCTGTGTGGTGGGGTGGTTGTGTGGTGGTGGTGAGATGGATGTGTGGTGTGGTGATGAGAAGGTCGTTGTACTAGAAAGACATAGTTGTGTGATGGGATGCTTGTATGGTGGTGGTGGTGGTGGGAGGGTGGAGAGTGAAATAGTTGTGGGAAGGTTGTGCTAGAGTGGAATGGTTTTGTGGTGATAGTTGTGAGGTGGGAGGCTGCTAGGATGAGGGTGGTGAGAGGAATGGGTGGTGGTAGTGGTGATGGGATGTTTTGTGTGGTGGAGGTGGTGGAGGGTTATGTGGTGGTGGAGGGTTATGTGGTGGTGGTGAGAAGGTGCTAGGGTTGCATAGTGGTGAGTGGGTGCTAGGGTGGTTATGGAATGGTTGGTGTGGTGGTTCTAGGGTGGTTGTGCTAGAGTGAAATGGTTTTGTGGTGGTGGTGAAAGAGTTATGTGTTGTAGGATAATAAAAAAATTAATTAAAAACAAATTGATTTATACTACAAATAATACATAAAAATAAATAAATGTTTAATATAAATAATAATAACTAGTTTTTTGATACAATTAATACATAGAAATAAATAGAAAGATTTTTGTTTGTTTGATGAAACAGTCGCAAGAACCTTCTCGCTGGCAGCGCAAGAGTGCCTCGGCCATTGTTCTGCTGATGGTGCCATGGAACCAACTGGAGGGGGTGGCATTATTAGTGGTGGTGGACAATCATTGCAGAGTTTCTTATATATGAAGTGAATCCTTGATTCTCAGGCATCCTCATCCATCCACTTGTCCACCATTCGATCAAACCATCCATGCAATCCATTCATCAGCCAAAGTATTATTTGCTCCACTTATCTAACAACAATTCATCCATGCATTAGTTGTCAAAGCGATCAAACCATCATTCAGTCTAATCTCAGTTACAGCGCCATGGTGAACTTTCAATTATAATCAACCCCAACACACAACTAAAAAAATAACTATATGATCCAAAAAGACCCCACTTCAACACACCCATCCACGACACCCATCTACACCCCACTCCACCCACTTAATCACACCCCAACCATCCCGTAACACCACCATCCCATTCCAACCACTTAACCACACCCCAACTAACCCATCCACACCCACCCAACCATCCCACCAATATCAAGCCACCACATACAATTGTTCTTCGAGGGGGATCCTGGGATCGATGGGATCAGGCGGGTATGCGGGCGCCCAAGATGAGGTGGAGGAGGTGGATGAAAGAAGCGAGGAACGACTGCTGTAGTGCGGTGGTGGGGCAGCTGTCCCCACGTTGTAGGCGTGTCTCATGCCGTCAGGTGCTGTTGTGAGGGGAGGGGATAGGATGGGATGGGATTGGATTGGATGGGATGGAGTTAAAAGAATGGAATAAAGTTGAATGGAGTGGATATAGAGGTTGGGGAATAGAAAGAAAGTGGAGCAGGGGGTTAAGTAGTTAGTGAAAGGTGAGATAAAAAAAAGATGAAAGAAATACAAGGTTGGAGTGCAACCGATGCCGGAGTAATCCTTGGCGTATTAATCAAAATGGATTGCAGCGATTTAGAATTCAAGCGAATAGCTAAAAGTTGGCGCTGATTGACATGATGATAACACCATTGCATTGGGTGGCGCAGAAGGAAGAGAGAGAGCGGGTAAGATGGTGACCTGTCTGGAAGTTGGCAGGGTTCTGCTGGTCCCACGGCTCTTCGTAGTCGTGCCGGTAGTCGATGCTGCGTACGCTGCCTGACCTGTGTGCGCAGGTGATGCTGATGTAAGATGGGAAATAGTGATTGTTGAGATGGATATGACGATGATGATGATGATGATGATGATGATGATGATGATGATGATGATGATGATGGAAGCAATTTACTTTGATGAAAGTTAAACATTTTGAATATATCTATTCGCAAGATTCGATAAAGAGGCATTGTAGACGCACCTGTAGTGTTGTCTGACAGGGTGTTGTGGCGGGTGCGGGGAGTAGGGAGCTTGTTGTTGTTGTTGTTGTTGATAGTACTGTCGTTGCTGCGATTGTTGTTGTTGAGGCAAAAGGTGGTGAGGGGGGTGGTAGTAGGGGAGGTGGTAGTTGTTGGGGGGTGGTTGGCCATCTAATCCATAGGCACTTCGCATCATTAGAGATTCATGCCTGGACCTTAGATCGACACCTGTGTTGTTGCTGGTGCTGCCAATGGTGTTGTTGTTGTTACTGTTGCGGTTGTAGCTGTTGGCCGTCTCGCCGAGCCTTATTGGTGGCTCCGGAGGTGGAACTGCAATGGCAATTTGGAAATATTTATCAATTCAATGATATTTTCGCCTGTACATATATAAACAGTGAGCACAAAAAAACATGCCACTATATATTTGTAAATAACTTTGTCAAACGTGAATCGATTTTCAAAGTTCTTTCACTGTTTGACCCAGCAATGAATAGAGAACAAAATGGTCTAAAAACTTCCTAATTTTCAACGTGCCAATATTTTTACCCATTCAAACTGAATTAAGGATGAAAATATCAAGAAATGTCATATAAAAACATAAAATCTGAAAAAAAAAGTTATTGAAAAATGTAAACATTTATTTCCAAAAAGTTAAAATTAAAAAAACTAATAAAGTAACAATATTTTTGTCTTTTACATTATAATATTTGCTCTTTTCACACTTTTTTCAGTTTCACTAGGCCTTGGCAGTGCGTATTTAAAGGAGTCGAAAATAATGTTTATATAATAAACTTTATGAAGAAGATATGAAAAAGCAAGGAATGAAAAAACAAAAAACTTAATTTAAAATTCAAAAGTTTTTAGAGAAAAAAAATAGTTTTTTGTGTTTTATACGATGGTTCTCGCTATTTTACACTTGTTTCAATTTCACAAGGTGAAGATACTGCATATTGGAAGAAAATGAAAATAATTTTTATAAAATCTTCTTCTCTATTCATTTCTGAGTCATACAATGAAAAAAAGTTAAACATCGATTTACATTTGCCAAATATACCGTGGCATTTTTTTTTGGCCCACAGTGTAAAAATGATTTATATTAAACAATGTTTATAAAATAAAAAGAGACTTTCTTCGAAAGATACTCATTAAAACTTCAAAACAGTAAAACGAAAAACTTAATTAAATTGACATTATCACAACGTTTAATCGGAGCAACAGCAACATCTATCTTAACCACTGGCTAACCATTCGGCAAGGGGAGATGGTCTTCCTCGAACCTGCGCACACTCCACGACTCAGGCCTGCCTTCGGGCGTTTTGGCCGAAAGGTCGAGCGGCTGGTCACGCAGGGGGGCGTGCTTTTGGTGGTTGGAGCGGGAGTTCAAATCCAGATCAGAGTTGA
This sequence comes from Piscicola geometra, assembly GCA_943735955.1. NCBI lineage: Eukaryota > Metazoa > Annelida > Clitellata > Hirudinida > Piscicolidae > Piscicola > Piscicola geometra. Next base: position 14,281,539 of record OX030955.1, read on the forward strand.
AGAAGTTGGGCGGTGGTGGCGGCAGATCCTGGCTGAGGTTGTACGTCTTAGCGGGGATCGGAGGCGGTTCGGAGCCCTCAAGGGTGTCGTTGTCAGAGTTGGTCGAGGTGTTCGTCTCGGTGGTCGTCGACTTGGTCATCTCAGCATCGACATTCCACGAACGGAGTGTGTCGAAGCCGATCTGAGTCTCCCCCTCGCACTTCTTGCTACCTCCCCCTCCTCCTCCAGAAGAAGACCTCTCCAGGGTGTCGCCATCTTGGTTCTGCTTGCAGTGGTTGAGGGTGCTGGTGGAGGCGTTGAGACTGGACATGCCAGAGTCGAGAGGTCTCAGCAAGGGACCTTCTTCGTAAGGGTCATCGTACTCGATGAGCGCGTGACCATCGTTGTTGTTGTTGTTGTTGTTGCTTGTGTCTGTGGTGGTTGTGTTGAGGGTGTGTCATTAAGAAGTTGATTTATAGTGGCATTTTTTTAAATAGGGCGTTCGATATAGGTTTTTTTTGCCTAAATTGCATCTAACTCCGAAAGACCTGTAAAAAAAACAAACTATAAAATATCATAGGTGATTTTAAGCCAGGTTGGAATAATTATAGAAAAAAAATGAAGGTTGGTGTTGTAAGAGAGACAATAAGAACACTAAAAATCAGAAAAAAGTTTTTAAAAAGATCTAAAAACACAAAATTTAGATGCTTAAAACATTGAAATTGAGTCAGACAGTCCTTAGCATCAAAAGAAACTTCAACCAGGACTATATAATAAAAAACTGAATGACGATGATGATGATTATGAAGAAGAAAAAAGTACAAACCTGCTTTGATGACGTCAGGCAGTTTTTCATTGCTGGGCGCCTTCTTCTCGACAGTGGCCTGGTTATTCTGTGTGAGCATCGTCACTAGCATCACAACTACCTTACATTGCCTTAAATAATAATATTTACTCTTTGTGCATTATCAATATCATAGCTACCTTAGATTATCAATATCATAGTTAACTTAGATTAATGAGCCTTGCCTTAATTAATAATAGTTATTATCTGGGCATTATCACTAACATTACAGCTACCTTATACTATATCATCATTGCCTTAATTAATAAAAGTAGAGGTTTAATTGACAGGGTTGGCACACTCTAAATGTAATGTCAACCCCCCTGAATAAAGCCCTCTTTCCACCTTTTCCAAAGTATCAAAACAACTTTGGCATTTTCAGACCCACTATTAAAATGATATCTGTTTTAGAGAGACTCTAGAAGATCTGTGTTGTAATCATGAGTGTGGAGCTATTATAGCTGCTTATTATCATTTTGGCATTTTGCCAACTGAATAAGTTGCTGTTTTTTACAATGATAAATCAAAAGAATTTATCTTCAATGATTGATCCCTTCGAATATTATTCCTAACATTTAGATTACTGGATGTATCATTCTCATGAATTATATATAATGCTGGCAATTGTGCTGGCCTATAATAATTGTTTGACATTTATTTTTGGCCATAATGAAATTCTTTAAAAAAATTGTCTAAAGATTTTGGTGTTGTATGGCATGATGTACATAGAAAAATATTCAAGTTATAAATCAATATGCACTCAAAAGATAGTTTCAAAAGATTTTAAAGTTATATCATGTCTTTGAAGTTGAGAGATTTAGTTGATTAGATAAGGATTATTATCCTGAAAATTTTTAAACTTTTAAAATGAACTTTTGTTTATATATTTTAAAAGATTAATTTATAAAATATAAAAATCAAAACTAAATGAGGAGAAAGAACTTGATTTTCCCTCAGGCTTATCATCTCTGATAAACTGCTTGGCATTTTTATGATTTCTTCATTGTATTTTTACTGCAGATAACAAAAAAATAAATATTTCTAACTTTTTGAAACATAGACTACTGGAAATAAACTATAAATTTTACTAATATTTTTTAAATTTTTATAGTTAAAACTAAAAAATATTTTTTTAAATAATTATTTTATCAATTTCATCAAGCCATAGGTTATTTTATATATTTTGAATAAAAATTAAAAAAAGTATATAGGTGAAGAAATTACTTTATTGGAGCTTTTCCCAAAGGTGGATAAAGACTCTGCATTTGATTTCTCTTCTGAGACGTTTAACTTTATTGCGATTTCGTTTAAAAGGGAGTCTGGAGTGATCTTATCCTTAATGACTGCACTGTAGACTGGCACATCATCGTCATTGGAAACCTCCGTGTATGCTTGCTTTGCCTTGTCGGTACCTTTTGAGTTCTTTTTTGAGTCGCAGGCCACACCAGATTCGCCTAGGCTGTAGTCGAAGGGTGATTTGACTGGAGACAGCGGACTGGCGCTGCTGTTAGAGCCGTCCTCTTTTGTCTCCTTGTTTTTGTCGGCACCAGATCTGGATACTTTGGGCGAATCTGTCTCTAGTTTGCATTTGTGTGCCGGTGATGTATTTGATTTTTTAGTACCTAATCCAAAATGCTTTAAGATTTTTGCCATTTATAAATGATTCAGTATTTTGAATAAATGCAATTAAAATACTACTAGTGACTAAATCCAAAGACGTGAATAGCGTAAAGGTACGATTATGTTAATAAAGTACCAGATGCTTCAAGGCATATACCTATAGTAATATACTATATATATATGCTTCAAGGATTATCACAAAAGCGATGATTCTTGATTTTATTTAGCCTTTTTTTTAATTTCATGAACGCAAAAAAAAAGTAAAAATAATAAAAATTGAACAAAATTTATTCAGGAAAAACTATTTTTAATTGTACAGTTAAGAATAATATATAAATGTTTTCAAGAGTTTTCACTCCGCAACTTCCATCAGCGTTTCTGTCACCTTTTGAACCTCGGTCAGCTTGATCTTTTTCTTTTCTTGCAACTTCGCTGTATTAATTAATGTGGATTAGGTATGTGTATCTTGTATGGCCAAGAAAAGCCCAAATGATATTATATAAACTTTATATTATATAAAGTTATCAAGATAATTAATAAGATACAATACAACAAGGAGCATTATAAACATAGCGTGAACCCGAAATAACTTCAAGACCCCTTGGTATGAATTATGATACCACTAAAATTATTTATAATTACCAATAAAACAAACAAAGTATTTGAAAAATAAAAAAATAATGTAGGATCTAAAGGCCCTACCAGCAGGGGTCTGAATGAGATGGATGTTCTGGGTAACTTCTCTTAGGTCATCAGCCTTTCTCAACTCCTTGCCTTTAGTCAATCTAGAGAGGGGTTTAGAAAGAAACAATGATGCAAAGATCATTTCAGAGAAATAAAATCATTTGAATATAAACTGTTTAACTGGGTGAAAATGAAAAAAACCTTTCTTTGATGAATTGTCTTTCACGCTTTTCTCTGATTTCTTTGATTCTTTTCATGTTTTCAACTGCCATGGGTTAGTAGTAAGAATAATATTATGGATGGCAATGGTCTCAAAACTCAAAAGCCAAAAAACCCATTAGTGACCATTATATTAACATGCAATCTTTTATTCCCTTCCCAAATAAATATAGATTTGAAAAAACATATGAATCTATCTGACTAAAAATCCAAGTATTAACTAAAATATTACTGCTACTAAGTACATAAAAAGTGAACCCACTTGTTTTCTTGACCATGTTGCGGTCGTACTTAACGGGCACATTTCTCCTCTTTTCGAACTCATAGATAGGATCCACTGTGAGCTCCTTGCCAGCGCTCTTCCTGAATGCCTTTGTCCATCTGACTTTCCTGGGATTTCTCTTGCTCATGAAGGCCTTGCGACACTTTGATCTGCAGAAGTTGAAGACCTGCGACAGTTGTGTAGATAAGTATAAAAAGGAAAAATAATCTTGAGATTCAATACATAAAAGTTCAAAAACTATCAAGTTTACGGCAAAACTCTTAGAGAAGCCGATCTATATTATTCATGTTCATTTAACTCTTCCCACTTTTTTTGATTGACACTTATTAACAATTCTCAATTAAGCGCTTAATAGAAAATACTTTTTTTAAATATAAGCGATTTTTCTAAGAATTATTATTTAAAATGCAGTTTTTTATATTGAACACTTTATATTTGCGAAGGCAATTTAGCTATTTTAAGTATTTCACGATATATAATCCGTTAACACTAGGAAATAAATCTGACAATGTGTGAGACGAATTGTAAGACAATAAGGAGATAGATCCAAAAACACTAAATACAAACCTTGAAAGTTCTTATTTTACTTTTAACACATGCCAATTAAAAAAGTGGGAGGAGTTAAATGAACATGAATAATATAGATCGGTTTTGGGTATAATATATTAAAATTTTAGAATCTTAAGTCTAAATAAAAATTAAATTTATTAATTAGAATGTTTTTAGTGCGAATTTTGGTTGTTTTTAATCTGTCAAAGAATGGCCTCAGCAGACCAAGATGGCCGCAGGGAATCAAGTGATCTGCGACATAAAGGAGAAATCTTTCCATAGCAGCAGCAGTACAAGCGTTGGCAGGGACTTCTCCTTCACCCTCTATCGCAGTCTCGGCAACAGTGGCAAGACAGAAAATTGAGAAGAATGATGATTGTGTTTTGTTGTTTTGAGGACGATGTGGTGATGATTGTGCTGTGGTATGAGTGTTCGTATTGTGGTGATGATTGAATTTTTTATTTGTGGTGATAGTGATTTTTTTGCGATGATTGTCATGGTGGTGTGGGTGAGGTTGGATTATTGAGGTTGATTGATTGTTTTTTTTTTAAATATTTAAATTTATATATATACATATATTGGTAGTGGTCTAAAAACCGTTTTATTTAACAAATTTATTTGAAGAGCGCCTTTGTTCACTTAGTAAAGGGCGCTATACAAATCATTAGTGATTGATTGATTGATTGATCTAAGAGTTTTGCCCAAGTTTACATTTAAAACTTAGTTTAATTACGACGTAGTAAATTTCAAAAAAGTCAAATACTTCTAAGTTTAAACTATAATTAATTAATATTATATTATATATAATATTATATATGTTGTAAATTATGCGATTAATTCAAAATGTTATCATTTAAATTTCAAAATCTTGTAATAATCGCCTCATTGTAATAAATACCTTGGAATCATTTCTAACGAAAACAGTTCCATGACCGGGATATTTCGGAGAAGAACAAAAGTAACACTTTTCGATTCTCATGATAATTTATTTTTAATGAAACCTTGTGTCACTTTACATTAACATATATATTTTCGACGCAGCAAAGACAAAACATACATTTTAAAATTGTATAGTACTTTATATTATCAGATAAAATAATTTTTTTGAGTAGTTCAACTAAATTTAATGGAAAAGAATAAAAAAGGAAAATAATTGAAAAACACGAATAAAAAATGATCAAAAAAGACAAACGGAGGCAATTTATTTATTCAAACGCAAAAACGCCATTTAAAAAAGTAGCTGCTACGACACTGTCCATACAGACGACGAAGACTGATTTATTTGGCGACCTTGCGACACAGTCTGGCCACCAGGGCAGACAACTGGAGCAGACTTCCCAGGCCCTCTGCTATTCTCATGTGAGTCGAGCCTATCTCCTGCGAGGCAGCCATTTAAGTATATTATTTAAAATTAATAAATAATACGAATAATTAAAATAGAAACTAAATTTTATTACTGTTTAAAAATTTATTACATTTATTCTAACAAAATAAATCGATTGGACGAAAAAACATCATAGGATATACCTTGATGTACTCTAGCTTGAGGTACTCAGGCAAGTCCGCATGCATTTTGCACACCCTGAAGATCACAGAAATGATGTCCTCTGAAGAGTAGCCTGAAATGTGAGCGTGAAACAAATCAAGGAAAATGAAAAGAATTTCCAGCAAAGATAAAGGAATATAAATAAATTTGAATAAAAAAATTCAAAATACTGTAAAAAAACGTTTATAAGACGTACGCAGCATTTGAGTGCCAAAAACAAGGAAAGTGATGAAGAGAGTGCGTTTTATACATGGTGTTTTGAAAGTAAGCAAAAAAAATGAAGATGAAGGCCTACCCAGTTTGTAGAGATGGTGAATGATGGCGTATGATTCGTTGAAGTTGCCATCTCGACACTTACTCAACAAATCAGTGATCAGAACCGGATGGGGCTCGTCACAAACCTGTGGTGATTGGTTGAGTTGAAAACTTAAAAAATATGATAAAAATTGTATTACCCTTAGTATATGAAGTTTTGAATAAAATAAACTATGGCTAAATTAGAGGATGTTGACACTTATTCATATTGACTTGTTGACAGGCATTTAAGGTACCTTGAATACATTTTCGTTATTAACGTGCCCAAAGCCTTGTACTGTCGATTGAAGATTGTTGAGGGCCTGCAAATGGATGAGGATGTATCCTAGATTCATCGATGTATCCTCCTCCCATCCCCCCTCTTACTCATCCCTCTACCACCCTCCCATCCATGCAACACCATCACCTTCTCATTCACCCATCTACCAACTCACACAACCTTTCATCCACCAATCCATGCATCACCAGCACCCCCACACTCATTCACCCACCTACCCACCCAACCAAACAACCACACACCCTCCTACCAACCCCCCCCCCCCCAATCCACCCATCCACGCCCCTACCATCCTTCCAAACAACTACCCACCTGTCTCATATCCCCTTGCGACGTGAAGATGATGGCGTCCAGACCTGAGTCATCATGACTCACCTTTTCCGCTTCGCACACCTTCCAGATGGTATAGAGTGCAACTAATAATAAATAAAATTTTAGTTTTTATATAGCGCGCAACGCTGATAATATATATATATATATTATACAAACGGAAAAAAAGATAAAGGAGGAACAGATAATGGGAAAAAAACTAATCACTAATTATCATGATTAAGCAACCTCTAATTAATATGATTCAATAATCACTAATTATAATTAGTATAATTTATTTCAAATAACTATTAGAATACAATATTTTAATTGAAAAGTCACCTTCAAGAGTCTGGCAAGCATCTGAATGTCACTTAGTTTGGAGTACCTGAGCACTGCACACCTGGATTGAATCGGCTCTGCAGGTGTTTATCGGAAGAATTATAAAACAATACAAAGACGAACATCATGAACGTGGCGTAAACCCGGACGAGCTTTAAGAAAAGTTATGAAAAAAGTAACAATAACAAATGAGAATAATTATGTTCACAAAAACTTAAAAAACATCATTTAGTGAATGCATGTGAATAATTATGTTCACAAAAACTTAAAAAACATCATTTAGTGAATGCATGTGCTTCCATTTCAGTAAACAAACGCCTATGAACGCGACTACAAGCAGCTACCATCTTGACTGCCATCCCTAAACCCCCGAGGCCACTGCTACCATCTCCCCTTGCCACTATAATCCCAACCCAATTTTTCATGGATGGTAGTAAGGGTGATAGTAAGAATGGAGGTAAGAGGCACCAAATTAATTACCTCCTTACACATTAAAAAACTCACCCAAACATAACCCCATCTCCCCTTGCTTTCATACTTTACCACTCCAACCCTATACCACTACCACCGGCCCACTCTAAAAAACCTACCACGAATCAAACAACACCACTTTTCCAACCACGACTATCACTACCACTCTACTACCACTACTACCATAACCCTGTTACCACAACAACCTCCACCCAGCCAACCACTACTACTAATACTAATAGCACCACCCTGTCACTACTAGTACTACTACCACCCATCAAACCACAATTACTACCACCCCACCACCACCACTACTACTACTACTACCACCACCCGCCACCACCACCACAACTACAACAAACCGATGATTTTTTCCGAGTTGTTGCAGGCGAAGGCGAACCTGGTGGATCTGGAGAACAACTCCATTGTCCTCCTCAACGCCTGCTGGGCACCGTCTGTCATGCTGTGAGGGGCTTGGAATGACCAAATTGAATGCAAAGGAAAAAAATAGATAAAGCAAAAGAAAAAAGTGGATTGAGGAGGCACAGACCTGTCGGCCTCGTCCAGAATGACAATCTTGTGTCTGCTGGGCGGCAACGTGACCTTTTGCTGGGCGAACATCTTGATCTTGTTCCTCACCACGTCGATGCCCCTGGTGGGTTCAAGAGAGGGGTCTTTGGAGGAACAGCTTGCATAATAAAAGTGGCATGTATGTTTGGACGGGGTGATGATTAAATAGGTTGTATGATTAAAATTATTAAATCATTAAATTATTTAATCATTAAATGGGGTCTATGATTAAATGGGGTGTATGTTTAAATAGGGTGATGATTAAATAAGGTTTTGGTTGCATAGGGTGTACGTGGTGCTTTCAATAATGAAAATCAAATCTTCTGCAAAATCAAGCATTGTCTAAACAGATCTCTGATCCTCTCATGCCTACCCCACCCTGTATTCCATTAAACTGTCCATTATTTTCTATGCGCCAGCCAGTATTAATAACAATTAATATGATAAAGACTAATAAAATAGTGACATTAAAGTAGTAAATGAATGCCATTGAAAAAACTCCCAGACCAGTTCATGCCCATTATAATGAATCGAATCAAATAAAAGTTTACAAAATGTATATATCATAAATCTCAAAATTAATGTAATCTTTAGAAGTATTGGCCCAAAAAATACATATACGGTATATGATATACCATCTTGTAACTTTCCCATTTTATATTTAATGATATTTCAACATTTTTTTCTTCAAAAAAACGTTTTTAAATCCAAAAAAATCAAGCCCTTAATTTATTTTTCAAATAAAACAAACAAATCGTATTAACATTTTTTAACTAATCCAACAGAAAAAAAAGTTAGCCAAGCAAACTGTTATTCACCAAATTGATCCCTCAAGAACTCTAACCTGTCATTAGAGGCATTCAGTTCGAGCACTGCTCCCTTGAAGGAATCGCCCAAAAGTGCCCTCGCAAGACACAAGATGCTCGTCGTCTTGCCAGTGCCTGGAGGACCCTAGAAAAGTATTGTCAGCATATGCAATATGAGGATGATTTTTTGAATTGGTTACTGTTGAAATAGAGAAAAAATATTTATCTATCTTAAAACCAAGTCCTAAGAAGTTACTTTTCAATTCTGATAATGAATTGAAAATTCCTCCTTACAGAAATGATGATGTTTGGAACATTTCCTTGTTCAGCGAAGGTCTCCAAGCGAGCCACTGTGTCCTCATTGCCCACCACATCTTTCAACAGCTCTGGTCGATACTTCTCGACCCTTGAAGCACAATGCAATTTATACTGTATTATAGTAGCTTTAATTTTATAGGCATTGTAATACAGTGAGTATAAATATCATAAAAGCGCATAGAAGGTGACTGTTTTTTCAAATTATAACTATTCATGAAACATAATTAACCATGGTAACTCGTAAGCATGTTTTGCTTTTTTAGTGTCTGGTGGCTTAGTATTACTATCCTTTTTGAAGAGTGTGCTTGTTGATTTGGTGCTTGCGATGGGCGAGCTATCACTAATTTCCATAACTTCAGAATCCATTATTTAAAAATGGAACTAAACTAAATTTTTAATCTTTATGGTATATTTGTAGTTGAGAACGAACTGATTAAGTTATAGGATAAGAAAACCGGCTAACGAGTCAATCCGCGGTAGCATAGACTTAAAAAGCAAACCAGCTGTAAAAAGTGATGTGCTACAGTAAAGTTATTAAATTTTAAAAAAAATCAAAATATGATATGTTCTTTGGCGGCAGCTTCTGGAGTGGCTCAGATGAAGTTGGATGGAGGATTGAGTGCCTGATTCTGCTGCCTCATTTTTCTTCTTTGCCTTCAGGATTCCAGATGTTACCTGCGTTCTTCCTCGCCCTTCATGATGCCTTTGGGGACAGTCTGGCACCAACCCCTCCGGTCATCGACTAGCTCTTCCCATCTGCCAGGGTCGATACCTGTAAGTTTGAGGTCGCGTTTGCAGACGTCTTTGAAGCGTAGTTGCGGGCGACCAACTGGATGGTATCCTGTAGCCAGCTCGCCATAGAGGATGGCTTTAAGTATGAGACATTCTCGCATTCGATGCACATGACCCAACCAGCGTAGACGTCTTTGGCCTAAAAGGAGATGTATGCTGATTGAGTTGGCTTGATTGAGTACGGCTGTGTTGGTGACTTTGTCTTGCCATGTTATGCCAAGAATGTGATGGATAAAGTGAAGATTAAAACTCTCAATGCAATCTTCTCGTCTGGCATAGGTGGCCCAAGGGAGGAACAGGAATGTCTTGACCCATGATGTTGGTGTTCTTGATACTGATGGTCAGACCGAATTCCCTGCAAGCCTGAGCAAAGCGATTCATCAGCTGCTGAAGGTGTTCCTCCGTGTGTGACACCAGGACCGCATCATCAGCGAACAGCATGTCTCTGATGAGGACAGTGCGAATTTTTGTCTTTGCTCTTAGGCGTGCCATGTTCAGCAGTTTCCCGTTACTTCTGGTGTGTAAATGGACACCTTCGGCAGACTCTTTAAATGTACAGTTCAACAGCATCGAGAAGAAGATACCGAATAATGTAGGCGCTAGCACACAACCCTGTTTGACCCCACTCTTGATTATGAAGGAGTCTGAGGTCTCCCCATCGTAGCTGACCACACCTTGCGTGTTTTCGTGATAAGAAGTTGTAATGTTGAGCAGCCGAGGTGGACAGCCGATCTTCTTGAGTTGCCGAAATAGGCCGTTTCTGCTTACAAAGTTGATGCCTTGCTTTGGTCGATAAAGGCGATATACAACGGCATCCACTGCTCTCTGCACTGTCGACTGTGGATCTTCCTGATCTGAAGTCTTACCTCCAGCATAGGCAATTGAGTTTATAAGTGGCTCTAGTAAAGACGGTTTTCCACATTTGATGGTTTCTGGTGGAATGCCATCGATAGCTTTGCTGAGTTCCTCCATGGTCGGCTCGACATCCAGCTCTTCCAAGACTGGCAAGTCTTCAATAGGTTCCAGGGCTATCTGAGTCACTGAGTTTTCTATGGAATAAAGTTCCAGACAGTGCTTGACCCACCTTCCCATTTGTTTGTTCTTGTCTGTAATGGTCTCTCCTGATTTGGACTTTAAGAGTGCAGTCTTCTTTGCTGACTTGCCTGTTGCTTTTTTGATGCCTTCATACATGCTCCTTACGTTGCCAGCGTCTGACGCTTGTTGAATACTATTCGCCAGTTGAAGCCAATAGTCATTTGCGCAGCGTCGAGCCGTCTGCTGGGCTTTTCTTCGGGCAGCTTTCAACACTTCGAAGGTGGACTGACTCGGGTCGCGTTTGTATTCGATCAATGCCTTTCTCTTGGCGTCAATGGTAGGTCCAAGATCAGCCGCTTTCGCTCTAAACCAGTCGGTGTCCTTGTGTTCCTTTTTACCATACGTGAGTAAAGCAGTTCTGAAGATGGTATTCCGGAGCGAGTTCCATCTGACTTCCGCATTAGGCTCTTGGTCGCAGTGTTGCAGCTCCCCCAGCCGATCTATGAACTCCTGGTTCTTGGCCTGATGGGTGGTCTGATAGGTGTTGATTTTCGGCTGGCATTTCTTCTTGGAGAGGTGGAGCCTCTTTGACGTGATCAGGAAGTGGTCTGTATAGCAATCGGCACTATGGTAGAGTTTTGCCTGGTAATTATCAAGTCCAGCTGATGCCAATGGTTTGATCTTGGATGTCTCCAAGACACCTTGTGAAATGCTTTGTTCTGGAAGTATGCGTTTGTCACACACAGGTTGTGGTAGCAACAGAATTCGAGTAGTCTCTGGCCGTTTTCGTTAATTTACCCGATGCCATGGTGACCAAGCACATCTGGCCATGAGTCGTGGTCAGAACCAACACGGGAGTTAAAATTTCCCAAGAGGTAGAAGTGTTCAGAAGCAGGAACTCCGGCAACAACGCTGTTTAGTTGCTCGTAGAATTGATCTAGAGTCTCGCCGCTGGTCTGCATGGTAGGTGCATAGATTCACAAAAGATTAACAGTGCCAAATGCTGTAAGAAGGCGTAGAGTGAGGATTCTCTCTGTGCCGCGGGAAGGAGGTTCGGACATGCAAAGCAGGGTGTTTTTGATGGCGAAACCGACTACGTGTTCCCTGGTCTTCTCTTCTCCTTTCTCCTGCCAAAAGAACGTGTAGTGTTTTTTTCTCAAAAATTCAGAATCTGGAAAACGCGATTCCTGTAGGGCTTCAACGTCGAAGTTTAGTCTGTGATTAAGGTCTTCAATCTCACGAAGGTCATCACTCAGTCCAGTGCGCAGAGTACGTACGTTCCAACTTGCTATACGGAGAGCTGGAGTCTCCATCTTTCTTAGATATTTTTATTTGGTGCGTAAAGATAACGGCATGCTTGTTGAGTTACTTTCTAAGCTCCAGGCACCAACTGAAGCAGGCAGGTCGTGACCGGTAACACCGTATTGACCGGGGGCTCCTCGGCTTAGAACGGGCGGTTATTACCAGTGCAGGAGTTGCCGGAAGGACATCATAGATGACGATCCACCGCCTTAGGGACTCTGACTTCGGATTGGCTAGCCTGCAATGCAGCAGCGGTTGGTAGTCAGAGTTTTCCTCCTCTTAGATAGGTTGCCTTCCCGGGCTGACGAAGCGACTGGTGTTAAGGTGCCAGTGACCCGCCTTCGCATCTTCTTCTGTCAGTAGAAGCAGTACCGCTGCAGGCCAGGAGTGAACATAGTTGAAAATTTGACATAAGTATGGAATAGGATTAGTAAATTTTTTTATCACAAATATAAAGAAACTATTTAAGTTTTATTAGAATATTTTCATACAAATCATCCACGTTTGAAAAAAAATGAATCCATTGTAGCGGCCCATATTTATGAACATAAAAATGTTATTTTAAAACTGTTTCAAAAATGAAAAACTTGAAACAAAATTTTTACAAATTGTAACATACAACACCGGTCTCCCCTACTACACACTAAAACATTTTAAACATAAAACTTGAAAATCAAACTATGCATTCTATTAGCCTTTTTGGCGAGCGGGTTGGCTTAGATGGTAAAGTTGTTGGACCTGCAACTTAAAGGTCGCCAGTTCGAATCCTCGTTAAGTCAGCCGTGAGCTATCATATACCTAGTGTATATGATGCGGTGTCTCACGACTTATGTCGTGTGAGTGGCGCCTCAGTTGCGTGCCTTGGCGCATTATAAATATGCATCATTTTTTTCCCTAACGCTTTCATGTGGGAACATTTACTCAAATGGAACTATTTAAATAATAGTATTATGAATAAAAAAATACTTTTCCGTTTTTTTGTTGCTAGTGTGTTTTTGTTACTTTGCTGGTTAAAATAACTTTTTTAAATATTTCAAACCATTTAGACTTCAGATTTTTTAATGTTTAGTTGAGTAAAACAGATTTTTTAAATTTTAATTTTCAATATCTAATTGGTGCGTAAACTTCTTTAGATCATCTATTTATTTATTTATAATAGCATCTTAGCTATTTAATTATAGTTGTTATGTTCTTTTTCTTTTTTTGGTTTATTTTTAATTGTACGAAGAGCAATAAACGTTTTATTACAATTTTTTAAAAATCTAAAAATTCATGAAATTCGACCCCACTTAGTGGGAATCTCAACCAGAACTTCTAGTGTAATCTGCGAAAGTTTTCAATGACTTAGCTGAATGTGAAGTGGCATTGATTCAAGATCTAAAACCTACTTTGACAAGCAATGAAGAGCCCTGACATTATTTCAGTATATAGAAGAGAGAGGCTCAATTGCAGTTGATGAGCCTGAATTTTGATGAGTGAAGAAGATCATTCTTTATAACATATTTTGTAAATATTATTGCAGAGCTAATAAAAGTTAGACTCTATGATCATTTTATGTTTTTTCTCAATGTTCAGTTTCCATAATTATTTAGCAATGATTATTTGTAACCAAAACAGAACGCTCGTCTATGCGGATTTAATGCAAAACTTCAAGAAATACAGAGTGAAATATTGGAAAAGAATTTTTATTAATAAATTCGTTAATAATTCTATGTTTGAAGTTTCAATGTTATTTGTTTCTTGAAAAGAGTTGCAGCTCCCTTTAAAACAATAGCTCAGCGAAAGAGTTGTCTATGTCTGGCATAAAGAGCATTCTTGACGATCGCAAAGATGGTCGGACCACCTACCATGACCCCAGCCTAGTATGCAGTTTTCTTCCAAACCTCGTTTTTCTCCGTTTGGTTCTCCTTCATTCCAGTTTGTGTAGAGGTTTTCAATTGTACTGCCAGTGAAAGTACAATTCATAGGATCGTAGGATGTTTCAATGGGGGGTGAAGGCCAAACCCAGGTCTTCTTGCATTTCAAACCTCCAATCCAAAAGCTTCTACAAGCAGCTGATTGAAAATATACAATATTAACACAGGTAATAATAAAATTGGCGAATAAAAATGTATTTTACTTCACGTAATCTATCCAAGTCTTTCGAACAATTAAGGCATTTAGACACTCTGAAAAATAAACTTTTTTATATTTTAACTTTTTTAATTCTTTGCTCAAAATTATCGAATCGAATTTAAATAATATTAATAAATGTATAAATTGTGAAAAATAATTTTTATGTACCTGATTCTTTGGTTATTTCGGAAAAAAAGTATTTTCAAACTATCCAAGGCTTGGAAAGATTAAGGCAAGTAATTTAAAAAAAAGTGTAATAATTGTGTTTAAGCATACCTCCAAACAACACTCTAGCTTGCTTCAAAGCTTCAGTATCATCTGCGCTCAAAACAGCGGCCAAATGAGTCTTATTGGCCAAACAATTTTGCTGTGCGTCATACCATGACTTTCCTTTGGTGACAGCCATGTAGCACTTGCCGTGGTACTCCGCATAACCATCCGGACAAGCTGTAAAATAAGTTCTTGAAACAAATATCTCATTAAAAAGTTTATAAATTATTTAAACTAATTTTTTAGATGTAAATAAATTAATTGTAACTGGCGCTGGCCTGGAGAGACACCACCAAAACACAAACAAGACAAGCGATCAACTTGAAAGAGTTCATAGCTGAAGTGAAATGTTATTATACAAGTCTTTGATCAATAGTGCAAATATACCGTTTTTTAATAGTTTTTTAATGGTTGATTAAATGAAACTCTGAACGTGGAACTGGCATTCGAATCTAAGCGTTCTACCCACCTTAAGCCAGAGTAGAAAATTCTTCTACCCTTATACTCAACCCATTTATATAGAAAATATATTTACTCATTTACGTTCTTCAAGGTTTTATCCTTTTTACCGCTTTATAAACTTCATAGCTATATAATATAATGGCCTTGGCGAAGAACTAGGTAAATGTAAAATTCAAACTTGTTCCACGATTTAAAATTTTAATCAATCAATCAATCAAATACATTTTATAACGTTTTTTATAAAATTCAATTTTCTTTACAAAGGAAATAGAAAGTTTCTATTAGAAACCATTGAAGTTTTATCAGAATTTGCCTATACAAATCTTAGTAAAACTTCTCTTATGCGATCCCTCCCAAGAGCGGAATCCTTTTTTATACGAACGATTTCAAAAAGACAGATTGTTTTGGCATTGAAATCCCCTCTCTAACGTGTAATAAGGACAGGCTTATACGTCAAATTTCACCCTTTACGCGGAGTTTTTGTCTAAATTTTGAGCTTAAAAAAATAATTAGTATCCTTACACGTCCCTGATCACTCAACTGTTTTCAATTTATATATGTTACAGTCAAAACGCGTAACCAGCAGGGGGGCGATCTGTTGCAAATCTTGGGGTTTCCTACCTAGAATAGGCGGTGTCCTGGGGTCACTTTAAATTGAGTTTTCTAAAATCGAGAGAAGTAAAAACACGTTTTTAAATATTCCTATGACTGAATAAATCAAACCGGATAGAACTAACTAAAACATAAATCTAAATATTTAATATTTGAGATTTGTAAAAGGAATTTAAGACATACGTTTTTAGTCTATTTTCAATTTTAAATAGCTAGAAAGTATAATATCGTAGTATTTATTATGAATATTTTAGATGGATAATATTTTTATTTTCTTCAAAAAAATGCATCCAGTCTTGGGTACGATTTTCCATTCTTTGTAAAAACAAGTAAGACACTGCAAATCGTAAGTCTGTAATCGATTCTGGATTAACTCATGTAGTCATTTCCAACAGTTCTTTTCCTTCAAACAATTTTTCCAAAACAACTACTTCGAGAAGAATTGTAAATTAAATGTACAAATAAAGTGAACTATTTGCATTTATGACATCAAAGGGAATCACAAATAAAATTGCAACGTTGATAATAAACTATTAGAAATGACATCTTAAAATCAAATCACGCTCGCAAGCCCTCAAGAAGACAGACTCTCGTGGCCAAGGATTTTCCATTGTGACGGTAGTTTTGGAAATAAACAATGCCAGACCATCATATGCAAATGTTGTATAAGTAGATGCCATAAAAGTCTTACTTGCAACAAAAAAATTAAATAGTTTAAGTTATGGTTTCCATACTGTTAAAAATGTCATTTTTCATTAAACTTTATTGATTCAATCAATCATCAATCACTAATGATTTGTATAGCGCCTTTATAAAGTGAACAAAAGCGCTCAGCCATCACGTCCTGAACAAGTACGTTTTCAGACCTCGACGAAAAGTTATGAGTGACTTGGTTGAAGTTAAAGAAAAAGGTAAAGAATTCCATAAAAGAGGACCACAGTAAGAAAAAGATCAATGATTCAATGATTTTTTTATTTGAAAACTCATGCAAACAATTTTCGACAACTTTTATTATAAAATGTTTTAAAAAACGTTGAAAAAACTAAAACGTATTAATTAAAAAACGTAATAAATAACTGAAGATCTAAATATTTCATTTCAGTCAAATTGTGAAATTTGGTGAGGTATTTTTCAGGCTTTTCGCAAAATGCCTGGTTAGGCGTTTTGACTGTAACATATATAACTCTTTTTCCGTTTAAGTAGACACATTTTTATAGAGTAGTCTTACAAATGTTGATGTTTAATCTACATTCATTGAACGGAGAAATGTTGAAAAAAATCAGATTAGTAGATGCAATTTTATGTTTTTACAACGATAAAAAATGTTTTTCAATTGTTTCTTCAAAAGTGACAATCCTTTGAACTGGTGGTTGGTTTTCTACTGCCGAAGAATTACACACTTAGTGAATATGCATCTCAATGTTTCTTTAAAGGGGGAGATTTTTATAAAATTCTAAATGCCTAAAAACAACAAAACAATTTGAAATTAAACTTTTTAAAAAATGAATGATGTTTTTTAGTTTAAAAAAAGTTGCAGTGAACATTTTTAATGTTAATTTTTTTCTAAACCTCTAACCAAAGCACTGTTCTTATGAGAGAAGTTTTACTGTAAAATTAAATTCACATTTGAAAAATAAAAATGGATGCATAAATGAACAACAATTTGAGCTAGTTATTCAAGCAAAAAAGCTTGTCTTAGATCAGTTGTCTAGATTAGTTAGATTAATAGAGGCTCTGCTCTTGCTAACAATGTGCCCTTACAAGGTGAATAGACATTAACCTATAAGCGCCCAATGAACCGAATTCGAACATAAAAATTAAAATTCTATAATTAATTAAGTAATCATATATAATTAGTTTTTTGCGTCTTTTAGGTATTATAGCTACACTTAAGAATAATATTTATTTAAATTGGTGCTGTCGTTTATTTACAGTCAATTTTAAAATCATGTGAAATCAACTTTTTTTGGTTTACTTGTTTGACCCAAGAGAAAATAATACGACGCTGTAATTATGCTTTTATTTTTTTGAAAGTATATACTTTTAACTAGAGCTGTGCTTTAATCTACGTTAACTTTCGATTAACACATTAATTTATTAACGCCGTTAAAAATTGTAACGCATTAGAAAAAATGTAACGCATTTAATTAGTTAACTAAAATAATTAGTTAACTAAAATAATTAGTTAACTAAAATAATTAGTTAACTAAAATAATTAGTTAACTAAAATAATTAGTTAACTAAAATAATTAGTTAACTAAAATAATTAGTTAACTAAAATAATTAGTTAACTAAAATAATTAGTTAACTAAAATAATTAGTTAACTAAAATAATTAGTTAACTAAAATAATTAGTTAACTAAAATAATTAGTTAACTAAAATAATTAGTTAACTAAAATAATTAGTTAACTAAAATAATTAGTTAACTAAAATAATTAGTTAACTAAAATAATTAGTTAACTAAAATAATTAGTTAACTAAAATAATTAGTTAACTAAAATAATTAGTTAACTAAAATAATTAGTTAACTAAAATAATTAGTTAACTAAAATAATTAGTTAACTAAAATAATTAGTTAACTAAAATAATTAGTTAACTAAAATAATTAGTTAACTAAAATAATTAGTTAACTAAAATAATTAGTTAACTAAAATAATTAGTTAACTAAAATAATTAGTTAACTAAAATAATTAGTTAACTAAAATAATTAGTTAACTAAAATAATTAGTTAACTAAAATAATTAGTTAACTAAAATAATTAGTTAACTAAAATAATTAGTTAACTAAAATAATTAGTTAACTAAAATAATTAGTTAACTAAAATAATTAGTTAACTAAAATAATTAGTTAACTAAAATAATTAGTTAACTAAAATAATTAGTTAACTAAAATAATTAGTTAACTAAAATAATTAGTTAACTAAAATAATTAGTTAACTAAAATAATTAGTTAACTAAAATAATTAGTTAACTAAAATAATTAGTTAACTAAAATAATTAGTTAACTAAAATAATTAGTTAACTAAAATAATTAGTTAACTAAAATAATTAGTTAACTAAAATAATTAGTTAACTAAAATAATTAGTTAACTAAAATAATTAGTTAACTAAAATAATTAGTTAACTAAAATAATTAGTTAACTAAAATAATTAGTTAACTAAAATAATTAGTTAACTAAAATAATTAGTTAACTAAAATAATTAGTTAACTAAAATAATTAGTTAACTAAAATAATTAGTTAACTAAAATAATTAGTTAACTAAAATAATTAGTTAACTAAAATAATTAGTTAACTAAAATAATTAGTTAACTAAAATAATTAGTTAACTAAAATAATTAGTTAACTAAAATAATTAGTTAACTAAAATAATTAGTTAACTAAAATAATTAGTTAACTAAAATAATTAGTTAACTAAAATAATTAGTTAACTAAAATAATTAGTTAACTAAAATAATTAGTTAACTAAAATAATTAGTTAACTAAAATAATTAGTTAACTAAAATAATTAGTTAACTAAAATAATTAGTTAACTAAAATAATTAGTTAACTAAAATAATTAGTTAACTAAAATAATTAGTTAACTAAAATAATTAGTTAACTAAAATAATTAGTTAACTAAAATAATTAGTTAACTAAAATAATTAGTTAACTAAAATAATTAGTTAACTAAAATAATTAGTTAACTAAAATAATTAGTTAACTAAAATAATTAGTTAACTAAAATAATTAGTTAACTAAAATAATTAGTTAACTAAAATAATTAGTTAACTAAAATAAAAATTTAGTTGAAAAAAATTAATATATTCTTTTTGTTACATGTTTTTAAAGGTGTTTTAATGCAATTCTATAATTATGTCAACACTAAATCTTCTATGCAGAAGAAGTGTTGTATCTGAAAAAGATTATCATATTATTTTGTTAGTAATCTACGAAGATAATTAATTAAGTGTATTTTATTGAATATTTTAAATGAAAACATTGATATATATATCAATTTATTTCGGCAGCCGCTCAAATAAATTTGTAGAATAAACGGTTTTGGGTCACATATATTAAAATTTTAGAATCTTAAGTCTAAATAAAATTTAAATTTAATTAATTAGAATGTTTTTAGTGCGAATGTTGGTTGTTTTGAATCTGTCAAGGAAGGGCCACAGCAGACCAAGATGGCCGCAGGGAATTAAGTGAGCTGCGATATAAAGGAGAACTCCTTCCATAGCAGCAGCAGTTCCAGTGCTGGCAAGGACTTCTTCTTCACCCTCTATCGCAGCCTCGGCACCAGTGGCAAGACAGAAATTTGAGAAGAATGATGATTGTGTTTTATGGTTTTGAGGATGATGTGGTGATGATTGTGCTGTGGTATGAGTGTTGGTACTGTAGTGATGATTGAATTTTTGTATATTTTTTTTGGGTGATAATAGTGATTTTTTGGCGGTGATTGTAATGGTCGTGTGGGTGAGGTTGGATTATTGAGGTTGATTGTTTTTTTATACTTAAATTGATATATATACATATATTGGTAGTGGTATGAAAACCGTTTTATTTAACAAATTTGTTTGAAGAGCGCTTTTGTTCACTTAGTAAAAGGCGCTATACAAATCATTAGTGATTGATTGATTGATTGATTGAAATGATGATAAAATAATCTTCTACTCTAAAGAAGTGATCAGTGATTTTCCAGTTCGAATTTTTCAGTTTAAGTTCAAGTTACAGTTATGAAAAATTTAATTTTTCAGTTACTATTTAAGTTACAGTTATGCAAATTTTAATTTTTCAGTTACTATTTCAGTTTCAGTTATTTTTGTTAATTATAGTTACAGTTAATCAAGATGGAGGAAAAATGAATTTTATTTTTAATACAGCCCAAATTAATGTTTAAAAGTCAAATTATTTAAAAGATACATAAATATACTATTCATAATATACGCTGTTAATTTTCATAAATGTTTTTAATTCCAGATTTTTGCTGAGGCGATTTTTTCCCCTGCAGTTAGGTCTCCGCACACTTAAAATACCCTATCCACATACGCTTGTGAAGCGGGAGCTGAAATAATGTCTTGCGCAAAAGAAGCTAATAATCTAGGGTACTCAATAATCTAAGTGCTAACATTTCTCCTGTATGTGGGTGAGACACAGAATGAACATTTAGCAGGACCTGAATCGCACGGCGCATTGATGGATTATAAAATGATGCTGAGATCCCGAGACATGAAAGTGTAAGACGCTTCTTAGTCCAGCAATCCATGCTAATGACAACGCGATGTCCAGTTTGTAGATCTTTACGAATTCGATCTTCTACATTGTTCTTACAATCTTTTATCAAAGAAATCATTTTCTCTGAACCTAAATGATAGAAATTGAATATATTTACGACTGTTTAATTGAAAATATTTAAATGGGTTATAAATTATGCTCATAGCTTGGTAAATATTATTTTAAAATGTAAATACGTAAATAATTATCAACTACAGTGTGTTGCTTGGTAACTTTCTCCTTATCATTATCATCCTCTTCTGAAACCTGACATTCGCTTTTGTCGTATGAAGCTTCGTAAAATTTACGAATCGTAAATAAAATAGTCCCATACGGCATTTTCTTGTTTTCTGCCGCTATTAACCTTAAACATTTCATAAAAATTTGTATAATTCAACTGGTCAAAAAAAAAATTAACTATGTAAAACACTAAATTAATATAATCGGACTCGAAGAATAAAATAAATTAATCATATTATTGCTCAAAATCGTGCATCCGCCAATGTTTTATCTTGTAGCGCTTCCCATTTTTTAAGTAGATATTTTTTAGTTACTATTCAGTTAGTATTCTTGTTTTTCAGTTTCTATTTCAGTTACAGTTATCCATTGAATTACAGTTACAGTTACAGTTAACTGAATCATATTTTTCAGTTCATTTACCATTTCAGTTACAGTTACAGTTAACTGGAACAACACTGGAAGTGATATATCTGAAAAATATTGCCATTATATAAATATTAATTAGTTTAATGAAAGATGTTTTAAATAAATAAAAAACTGTATGAAAAGTTGTTGTCTGATACAATACTATTAATGTGGCGTACAAAAAATCCCAAATCACTTGAATAATGATACGACAAATTGCAATGTATGAGAATAAAAGTTGTGGCAGAAAAATAGGGAGAAAGTAATTAAATAATAATACAAGGATTTAATGAAACAGGTCCATGTTTGTCAAAACTAAGTGACAGAAATGCAGCATACATTATTGCAGCAGCAGCCGAATCTCTTGGACACAACCCTTCAAATATGAAAATCAAAAAATCATTGCTACAGTTTTTTTATTGTTATTGTTGGTGCGTAAAAAAAACAGAAAAAAAATCCAATATTTTTTCCATCGATTACACTTATTTGTAGTGTTTCCTATTCGTATTTATTTTTTGACATTTTTGTCACATTTATTAAACTTTTTTTTTTTTTCTTTTTATGTTGCTAAAAAAATCGAGAATTTTTTCATTTTTTATTTTAAACAAATAAATTCCATTCATATATATTATAGGTTAATTGTGGGGAAAAAAACAAATTTTATTGAAATTTAACGATTTTATCTCATGTTTTTATTAAAGGGTAGTATCCAATGTTGAAATTTCAAAGTGCGTAAAAAATAGAAGAAAAAAATTTCAATATTTTTTTCATTGATTACACTTATTTGTAGTGTTTCCTCTTCGTATTTAATTTTTGACATTTTTGTCACATTTATTAAACTTTTTTCTTTTTTTCTTTTTATGTTGCTAAACAAATCGAGAATTACTTATTATTTATTTTAAACAAATAAATTCCATTCATATATATTATATGTTCATTGTGTGAAAAAAAAACAAATTTTATTGAAATTTAACGATTTTATCTCATGTTTTATTAAACGGTAGAATCCCTGTATGGTACATTCCAATGTTGAAATTTCAAGTGCCGTAAAAAAAAAGAAGAAAAAAATTCAATTTAAATAACAATAATTTCGTTTGTTTGTAGTGTTTCCTATTCGTAAAAATAAAAATAATAAAAAATTCTTGAGGTAAATTCCCCGTATGGTAGATTTAAAGTATGGTTGATTTAAACGCATACCTTAAGTACCCATGTAGGTATTTTAGATTAAATATTTGTTTACAGTTAATAAATAATTGAACCCTGTTAGCAATTTTGTTTTTACAAAAAAGTTAGCCCAATAATTCACGTTTGCACACATCACAAAAACCATAAAAAATATTTTACATTTCAAGTTATGATTTAAGTTTCGATATTAAGGTCCCAAACTAATATGTAACTAGAAATTACAAATTTTTACATAGTAGGGATCATCGCCCATTATTCATGGGGCGGGCTCGTATGGGTCAAAATGAAACTCTACTGACTGACTAACTGACTGACTGACTGACTGACTTACTGACTGACTGACTGACTAACTGACTGACTGACTGACTGACTGACTGACTGACTGACTGACTGACTGACTGACTGACTGACTGACTGACTGACTGACTGACTGACTGACTGACTGACTGACTGACTGACTGACTGACTGACTGACTGAATGACTGACTGACTGACTGACTGACTGACTGACTGACTGACTGACTGACTGACTGCCTGACTGACTGACTGACTGACTGACTGACTGACTGACTGACTGACTGACTGACTGACTGACTGACTGACTGACTGACTGACTGACTGACTGACTGACTGACTGACTGACTGACTGACTGACTGACTGACTGACTGACTGACTGACTGACTGACTGACTGACTGACTGACTGACTGACTGACTGACTGACAATTGTACTGTGCGTACAATATAACGCACTAAGATACCCAGGGTACTCGGTAATCTAGAAATACAACACTTTTCATATTTTCCACCATCCTTGCATCCCATCCTTACACAAAAACACTGAAACATGGCTTCTGTTTGAATCAAGCTGCACTTCACAAAATGTATGTCCCGAGCTCTAAATCGAAGGATTTTTTGACAAACCAGAAAAAGAAAACTAGAAATAAAATTTAATCAATTAGTACACATCATCACAATCCACATCACGTCATCATCTCAGTCGATTATAATCGACATCATCATCCCAATCGAATCGATGCCTAGACCGCCTTCGTTCTAACAAAACATTTTTTTAAACCTTGAATGGAGAAGAAAACCAAAAATCAGAGTCAAAAATATTTGTTATTACTTTCAATTTGAAATGATTAGAAAAGCTTTCACTGTGAACTTCCATTATTTACATCCCAAATCCTTATTTTACCATTAAAAAATCTTAGAATTCAAATCACTTCATCCATTCAGACCAAAATATCAATCCACATCACTATAACAATCCACATCATCATAACAATCCACATCATCATAACAACCCACATCACCATAACAATCCACATCACCATAACAATCCACATCATCATAACAACCCACATCACCATAACAATCCACATCACCATAACAATCCACATCATCGTAACAACCCACATCATCATAACAACCCACATCAATGTCGCAAAAATCTGCCGTTCTTAGAATACCATTGAATGGCAGAAAAAAATTATTCTGAAAAAAGGTTTTTTTTTCAAGTCGAAGAAAAACGTTTTCAAATAATTTTTCTTATTTTCCACTATAATCATAAGGATTCCCATCATTCTACATTATTTTATCATTTCACAGAAAAAGATCAATCCACAATCCAAAACCAGTCCCAGCAAAAACTTTAATATGTTTGACGAATGGAAAAAGTTTACCGGTCAATTGGGAGCTTTATTAGTCAAATTTAAAAAAAAACGTTTTTTTTTCAATTTTTTTTATTGTTATAAATAAAAATAAGCAATAATTTCGGGAAAAACTAATGAATGGGAAATTTTTTTTTTTAAACTTGAGATTAAATTTTTTTACATAGAAATTTATTGTGGGTTTCTCCATCATTTCCTCGACAAATACGAAAAGCTAGTGTGTTTCGCCCTGACTGCCACATCATCAGAACCACATCAGCTACTGTCTAGAAAATCTTTCGTTAATAAAATTTAAATAAAAACCATCATCTTAAAACAACGAGCCACCCGTCGCAGGAAAATAAAAAGTAATTTAGCGTTCAATGAATGTAGATGAACATCAAAACAACTTGAGTTGCTTTCGAGGCGGCATGAAGAAGCCCTGATGGGATTCTGCATAACAACAATTATTCGAAAGAAAACAAATCAATGCAAAGAAATAATAACTCAATGATAGGAAAAAATCAATTAAAATAATAATCATCAAATATTTTTCTATATATATGCTTTAGTTTCCAGCTGAGCTTCATTCCTATCAATTCAGGTGTGTATTTTCACATTTATTAATAGTAAATAAAGTATAAGTTTTTTTCATAGTTTTCTCTAATTACATTTTTTCCTCAATATTACCATTCCATTACAGTCATGAACTTTTTCAAGTTGATCGCTTGTCTCGCTTGTGTCCTGGTGGCGTCTCTCCAGGCCAGCGCAGGTTACTATTCCATTGTTCACTTGCATCTCAAAAGACATTTTCTCGTTGTTAATTTATTTGGTACTGATAAATGTATTTCGAATTTTTTCGACAGACTGTAAATCGGGTTATTCGTTGGTTGGTGGTAGGTGCTACATGGCTGTTAAAGAGGCAAAAACGTGGAATGATGCCCAGAAGAGTTGTAAAGATACCGGTGGAAACTTGGCAGCTGTTTTAAGCCAAGCTGACTCTGATGCTTTGAAGGAGGCTAAGTCACTGTTTGAAGGTATATATATATATATATATATATATATATATATATATATATATATAAAACCACATAGGTCTTTGACCTCTATAATAAGTAATTAATATATATATACATATAATACTAAATTACTTATTATAGAGATCAAAAGACCTATGTGGTTTTTAACTCCCTAAACAAAGATTATCGTTTTATCTATGAATGTCCATTTACTCTTTATATTTTTCCAGGTACTTGTGGAAATTTCTGGGTAGGAGGCGTGAAATGCAAGAATGCCGTGGCTTGGCCTTCTGTTTTCGTTGATAGCTCCTTCGATTTCAAAGAATGCACGTATTCCGTCGCTGAAACTCCGTATCTGAAATGGAACAAAGGCGAACCAAACGGGGAATCAACCGATGAAGACTGCATAGAATTTTTGGGCAACCAAGAATGGAATGATCTAAAGTGTGATAAGATGAAGTGTGCTATGTGCCAGCAATAGACATCGCTCTATCGAACACCGGTAAAGAAAAAAAATTCAGATCCTCATTGAAAACTGACGATGAACATTTAAGTTATGAAAATTGTCACATTAATATCATAAATTCAATAAAATATAATATTTTTTAACTTAATCTATTCCCGAATTACTTATTAAAATCTCAATGCTCAGTTTTCTGTTTCGATCTCTATGAAACACAAGTAAAAAAAAGTTTCTAGGTAAGAAAAAAACGGGGCTTTATTTAGCATACAAACATTTGGTTCCAATTCAGAGAATAAACGACTCGTGGACTATAACCCTAGGTCGTGGGTTTGATTCCTACACACCCTAGCAGCCTACTTTTCATGGAGAGGTGATGGTGCCGTTTGGGGCGGCGATCTGCGGAAAATTTTGGAGGGTCTCCAGGGTTGGAATCAAAGAACCGGTATCGAGCAATACAGTGAAAACAATACTATTTAGTATTGTTTACTTTAGTGCAACTTTTTTTTGTATACACTATTAATATTTGTATCACTAAACATTTTTTAAAATACTCAATAAAAATACTTTTCTATTGCCACTATCGGCGATTTGAAGAAAAACAAAAGCGATTTTAGTACCTTTTATTATTTTTCATCTATATAAATTCAGTTAAAACTGGCTATCAACCCATCAAATAAATTTTATAACATCTTGTTTTCCATTCATTTCTGAGCACAATAGTTTGAAAAAATTACAAACAGATTTAAATTTGCCAAAGTTATAAACAAATATACATTAGGAGATTTTTTTGGCCCACAGTGTATATTTAGAATCTAAATATACACTGTGGGCCATTTAGATAACATAAAATACCTTCTCTGTCTGTCCTCCTGTCTTCTCCACACAGCTCGTTTACTCCAATTTCCAAAAAGACCCCTAGTCTTTTCAAATCCAGACTGTCAGGTATATTCTGATGTGCAGGACAAACAGCCAGTGAATTCAAGCAAGGCTGTGTCATAGGTGCACGCAACCAAGTCTTAAGACGCCGCAAAGTACTAAAAGATCTTTCTGCAGTACATGACGTTGTTGGACACACATAGGTGCACGCAACCAAGTCTTAAGACGCCGCAAAGTACTAAAAGATCTTTCTGCAGTACATGACGTTGTTGGACACACAAGATCAATCTTTCAACCTAAGGAAACAGATTTCTGGCTTCCGGGATCATAGCTTGCATTATTTTTTGTGTTGGTGCTAAAGTTTATTCTGGTCTTTAAACATAGTTAACTGTGAACAAAGACCAGTTTCATTTAACTCACGATACTGCTTGCAAATATCATGCTTCACTTCACCAGTTAGCAGCATTGTCTCTAGCTGCAAGTATGAACGCAAACCAGAAGAATCTCAATTAAACCTTTCTGTGAGTTGCATTATTGCAATGTCTATGACAGTGTAATATGCTGCTCGATAATGTTCCACTGGTGTTGTTGCTACATAAGCTGGGCCCAGCCCATATTACTTTTGTGGCGGTTTTCGCACCTGAGGTACAGCAATCGGATCGAGATCATATGCCAAAACCATACTGTTGACATCTCTGAAAATGGCGTTAAACCTTTCATCTGATCGTAGGCGACGCAGTTCTTGCACAACTGAATCAGTCGCTGCAATCATTCCACTGACCTTAGCATTTTCTGATTGCAACGACTGGTTTAACTGTTCCAGAAATGAAAACACCAAAACAACTACGTTGAGGGCCAGTGCAGTAGTGCCTTGTGGAAAAATGGCCTCAAGCCTTTCAGCTGTTTCATCCGCAGTACCAATAGAAGCAAATTATTCCAAGCTAACAAGTACCACTTCATAATGTTCAAGCACAGAAGACACTGTAGATACCCTGGTCAGTCATCTTGTAGGACTAAGAAGTTTTATACCATACTTTTTATTCAGTGGATCATAAGAAAAGGCAATTATAAAAGACAGTAAAGCATCACTAAACTGCTTCTTGACCTTCCCTGAAGGATTGTAAAAAGCACCTAACTCTGGGACAAACTAAAGTGAATTGCTCACAAAGGGATTTGCGGCAACAAGATTTGCACAGTGTGCAGAAAAGTGAAAAAACAATGCAAGCGAATGCTCACTGCTGATAATAGCCTCACAACCGTTATATCCGCCGTTCATGTTAGCAGTGGCGTCATAAGTCTGAGCTCTTAGTTTTTCTATAGGTAGCATAATTCTTATCAGAAAAACATTTACTACAGCAGAGAATGTTTGTCTGGTCGTGTCTGGGGGGCTGAATAAACTAATAAACTGTTCATTAACATTCAGAGCTTTATCAAAAAAACTAATTCATGTCGATTCCTGCTCTAACCCATTGCAGTCTTGTGTGCCGTCAACCACAACACTAAACTGGCATGGTTCGGCATTAACAGTGCACACTGTGTTTCTAACGATAGAAAAGCCTCAGCATTTCTTTTTGGCAGTTATGCGATATGAAACTTGTAGTTTGATTTAACCACAACTTTAGTTAATGTTCGAAACCTTTTGAAATTCATTAACTTTGTTTCATCTAGAAAATTGAAAGGGTCGATATTGAAGTGAACCTCAGAATCCCCCTATGAATATCGCCCATGCAAAATAAGTAGCGCAATATGAATGATTTTTTAAATAAAATGTAAATCTGTCTGCTTGCACAAAGTGAACTGATATTTTCTGAAAAGCAATCTGAATGTCTACTTGCGAAAATTGAAAAATATATTACTGAATAAAAATTCTGTTTCATGCTATGATTGACGATTATGCTTGTATTAAGATAGGAGCTGAAAAATTATTGTATTGCTAAAACTGAGAGGGGTCCATGTAAAGATGGACCCCAGGACCCCCCTAGCATCGCTGCCCACACATACTTACAATGTATTACTCTATTAGCATTTTTTATCCCATGGTTGACGATTAGGCTCGTATTAAAATTATAGTTGAGAAATGTGTATTTTTAAGAGTGAGGGGGTTCTTGTAAAGGTGGACCCCAGACCCTTAAGGATTCTCGCCTACGCCATAGTGATAAAAAAACTAGGTGAAGGAGTATTTAAGTAAGAAAATAAAAAAATTGTTTCAGACAGCTATCACTATAACTACACATACTCACAATTTATTACTGTATAAACATTTACTTTTATGCAATGGTTGACGATTGTGCTCATATCAAAATATTCTAATTGGTTCTTCTTCGAAGGATAAAAAAAAATATTTGTTTCTAAAATAACTTGATTTCCTCTATTTCCCGGCGTTGAACCGCAATTTCTTCCACAAAAAAACTTACATCTTATATACCGGAATGTTTCTCAATTATTACTTTTTTGATAATTTTATTTCAAGATTTTACTTTATACAAAAATTTCTTCAAGTCATCTTCAGTATTATCGTCAAAATTAGCAGTATCTTCGTAATTTTTAACGATAAAAGTCTTATTAACCTAAGCACTACCATGAGTAAAGCTGAAGCAATAAATCAGGAATGGAAACTATAATGACTCAAGGTTCAACGCAACAGATTATATGGTCAATCATTACTTGAAAGAGAAATAATCATTTCATGAATTAACATTTGCATTAGAATTTAATATTTATACACTAAAGTAAAAGTAATAACAATTTTGAAAATTAGATGCATTTTATATTCTGGTTCAACTAGAACCGTAAATTATAAATCAGCATTTTCTTTCACCACGCAGACGTACAAAAGGTCTTACGAAGATCTCGTCATGATATACACCACTTGTGACCAGGAAATTGTCGCCAGGTGACTCAGTATAGGAAGCTTCGTTAACTACAAATATCTCAAAAAGATTGCATATGGTTGAAAAGGGTTAATTGAAATTTCTAAAAAAATATTTTTCGTGTTATAACACTTTTTAGAGTAGAAAAAATTAATCATTATTTTTTTGGTTTCTAGACAAAGAACTATAAAAATACTATTTTCCCATTGAAATATTCTTACAATTAAATCTTTTTACATTTCGAAAACGACCATTTTCTCCAGATGGCCGCTTTTTCGTGGTCAAACATAAGATTTCTTCTGGTCCACACAGCTCTCTCAGTGTTTCTAGCATGGCAATGTACGCATTCGAAATGCTCAACAACCCTACCTCAGTGATTTTCCAGTTCGGATTTTTCAGTTCAAGTTCAAGTTACAGTTATGAAAAGTTTAATTTTTCAGTTACTATTCAAGTTACAGTTATGCAAATTTTAATTTTTCAGTTAACATTTCAGTTTCAGTTATTTTTGTTAGCTACAGTTACAGTTAATCAAGATGGAGGAAAAATGAATTTTATTTTTAATACAGCCAAAATTAATGTGTAAAAGTCAAATTACTTAAAAGATACATAAATATACTATTCATAATATACGCTGTTAATTTTCATGTTTTAAATTCCAGATTTTTGCTGAGGCGATTTTTTCCCCTGCAGTTAGGTCTCCGCACACTTAAAAGACCCTTTCCACATACATAAATACTGTTTGAAGGTATATATATATGGTTTTATATATATATATATATATATATATATAAAACCACATAGGTCTTTGACCTCTATAATAAGTAATTAATATATATATACATATAATACTAAATTACTTATTATAGAGATCAAAAGACCTATGTGGTTTTTAACTCCCTAAACAAAGATTATCGTTTTATCTATGAATGTCCATTTACTCTTTATATTTTTCCAGGTACTTGTGGAAATTTCTGGGTAGGAGGCGTGAAATGCAAGAATGCCGTGGCTTGGCCTTCTGTTTTCGTTGATAGCTCCTTCGATTTCAAAGAATGCACGTATTCCGTCGCTGAAACTCCGTATCTGAAATGGAACAAAGGCGAACCAAACGGGGAATCAACCGATGAAGACTGCATAGAATTTTTGGGCAACCAAGAATGGAATGATCTAAAGTGTGATAAGATGAAGTGTGCTATGTGCCAGCAATAGACATCGCTCTATCGAACACCGGTAAAGAAAAAAAATTCAGATCCTCATTGAAAACTGACGATGAACATTTAAGTTATGAAAATTGTCACATTAATATCATAAATTCAATAAAATATAATATTTTTTAACTTAATCTATTCCCGAATTACTTATTAAAATCTCAATGCTCAGTTTTCTGTTTCGATCTCTATGAAACACAAGTAAAAAAAAGTTTCTAGGTAAGAAAAAAACGGGGCTTTATTTAGCATACAAACATTTGGTTCCAATTCAGAGAATAAACGACTCGTGGACTATAACCCTAGGTCGTGGGTTTGATTCCTACACACCCTAGCAGCCTACTTTTCATGGAGAGGTGATGGTGCCGTTTGGGGCGGCGATCTGCGGAAAATTTTGGAGGGTCTCCAGGGTTGGAATCAAAGAACCGGTATCGAGCAATACAGTGAAAACAATACTATTTAGTATTGTTTACTTTAGTGCAACTTTTTTTTGTATACACTATTAATATTTGTATCACTAAACATTTTTTTAAATACTCAATAAAAATACTTTTCTATTGCCACTATCGGCGATTTGAAGAAAAACAAAAGCGATTTTAGTACCTTTTATTATTTTTCATCTATATAAATTCAGTTAAAACTGGCTATCAACCCATCAAATAAATTTTATAACATCTTGTTTTCCATTCATTTCTGAGCACAATAGTTTGAAAAAATTACAAACAGATTTAAATTTGCCAAAGTTATAAACAAATATACATTAGGAGATTTTTTTGGCCCACAGTGTATATTTAGAATCTAAATATACACTGTGGGCCATTTAGATAACATAAAATACCTTCTCTGTCTGTCCTCCTGTCTTCTCCACACAGCTCGTTTACTCCAATTTCCAAAAAGACCCCTAGTCTTTTCAAATCCAGACTGTCAGGTATATTCTGATGTGCAGGACAAACAGCCAGTGAATTCAAGCAAGGCTGTGTCATAGGTGCACGCAACCAAGTCTTAAGACGCCGCAAAGTACTAAAAGATCTTTCTGCAGTACATGACGTTGTTGGACACACATAGGTGCACGCAACCAAGTCTTAAGACGCCGCAAAGTACTAAAAGATCTTTCTGCAGTACATGACGTTGTTGGACACACAAGATCAATCTTTCAACCTAAGGAAACAGATTTCTGGCTTCCGGGATCATAGCTTGCATTATTTTTTGTGTTGGTGCTAAAGTTTATTCTGGTCTTTAAACATAGTTAACTGTGAACAAAGACCAGTTTCATTTAACTCACGATACTGCTTGCAAATATCATGCTTCACTTCACCAGTTAGCAGCATTGTCTCTAGCTGCAAGTATGAACGCAAACCAGAAGAATCTCAATTAAACCTTTCTGTGAGTTGCATTATTGCAATGTCTATGACAGTGTAATATGCTGCTCGATAATGTTCCACTGGTGTTGTTGCTACATAAGCTGGGCCCAGCCCATATTACTTTTGTGGCGGTTTTCGCACCTGAGGTACAGCAATCGGATCGAGATCATATGCCAAAACCATACTGTTGACATCTCTGAAAATGGCGTTAAACCTTTCATCTGATCGTAGGCGACGCAGTTCTTGCACAACTGAATCAGTCGCTGCAATCATTCCACTGACCTTAGCATTTTCTGATTGCAACGACTGGTTTAACTGTTCCAGAAATGAAAACACCAAAACAACTACGTTGAGGGCCAGTGCAGTAGTGCCTTGTGGAAAAATGGCCTCAAGCCTTTCAGCTGTTTCATCCGCAGTACCAATAGAAGCAAATTATTCCAAGCTAACAAGTACCACTTCATAATGTTCAAGCACAGAAGACACTGTAGATACCCTGGTCAGTCATCTTGTAGGACTAAGAAGTTTTATACCATACTTTTTATTCAGTGGATCATAAGAAAAGGCAATTATAAAAGACAGTAAAGCATCACTAAACTGCTTCTTGACCTTCCCTGAAGGATTGTAAAAAGCACCTAACTCTGGGACAAACTAAAGTGAATTGCTCACAAAGGGATTTGCGGCAACAAGATTTGCACAGTGTGCAGAAAAGTGAAAAAACAATGCAAGCGAATGCTCACTGCTGATAATAGCCTCACAACCGTTATATCCGCCGTTCATGTTAGCAGTGGCGTCATAAGTCTGAGCTCTTAGTTTTTCTATAGGTAGCATAATTCTTATCAGAAAAACATTTACTACAGCAGAGAATGTTTGTCTGGTCGTGTCTGGGGGGCTGAATAAACTAATAAACTGTTCATTAACATTCAGAGCTTTATCAAAAAAACTAATTCATGTCGATTCCTGCTCTAACCCATTGCAGTCTTGTGTGCCGTCAACCACAACACTAAACTGGCATGGTTCGGCATTAACAGTGCACACTGTGTTTCTAACGATAGAAAAGCCTCAGCATTTCTTTTTGGCAGTTATGCGATATGAAACTTGTAGTTTGATTTAACCACAACTTTAGTTAATGTTCGAAACCTTTTGAAATTCATTAACTTTGTTTCATCTAGAAAATTGAAAGGGTCGATATTGAAGTGAACCTCAGAATCCCCCTATGAATATCGCCCATGCAAAATAAGTAGCGCAATATGAATGATTTTTTAAATAAAATGTAAATCTGTCTGCTTGCACAAAGTGAACTGATATTTTCTGAAAAGCAATCTGAATGTCTACTTGCGAAAATTGAAAAATATATTACTGAATAAAAATTCTGTTTCATGCTATGATTGACGATTATGCTTGTATTAAGATAGGAGCTGAAAAATTATTGTATTGCTAAAACTGAGAGGGGTCCATGTAAAGATGGACCCCAGGACCCCCCTAGCATCGCTGCCCACACATACTTACAATGTATTACTCTATTAGCATTTTTTATCCCATGGTTGACGATTAGGCTCGTATTAAAATTATAGTTGAGAAATGTGTATTTTTAAGAGTGAGGGGGTTCTTGTAAAGGTGGACCCCAGACCCTTAAGGATTCTCGCCTACGCCATAGTGATAAAAAAACTAGGTGAAGGAGTATTTAAGTAAGAAAATAAAAAAATTGTTTCAGACAGCTATCACTATAACTACACATACTCACAATTTATTACTGTATAAACATTTACTTTTATGCAATGGTTGACGATTGTGCTCATATCAAAATATTCTAATTGGTTCTTCTTCGAAGGATAAAAAAAAATATTTGTTTCTAAAATAACTTGATTTCCTCTATTTCCCGGCGTTGAACCGCAATTTCTTCCACAAAAAAACTTACATCTTATATACCGGAATGTTTCTCAATTATTACTTTTTTGATAATTTTATTTCAAGATTTTACTTTATACAAAAATTTCTTCAAGTCATCTTCAGTATTATCGTCAAAATTAGCAGTATCTTCGTAATTTTTAACGATAAAAGTCTTATTAACCTAAGCACTACCATGAGTAAAGCTGAAGCAATAAATCAGGAATGGAAACTATAATGACTCAAGGTTCAACGCAACAGATTATATGGTCAATCATTACTTGAAAGAGAAATAATCATTTCATGAATTAACATTTGCATTAGAATTTAATATTTATACACTAAAGTAAAAGTAATAACAATTTTGAAAATTAGATGCATTTTATATTCTGGTTCAACTAGAACCGTAAATTATAAATCAGCATTTTCTTTCACCACGCAGACGTACAAAAGGTCTTACGAAGATCTCGTCATGATATACACCACTTGTGACCAGGAAATTGTCGCCAGGTGACTCAGTATAGGAAGCTTCGTTAACTACAAATATCTCAAAAAGATTGCATATGGTTGAAAAGGGTTAATTGAAATTTCTAAAAAAATATTTTTCGTGTTATAACACTTTTTAGAGTAGAAAAAATTAATCATTATTTTTTTGGTTTCTAGACAAAGAACTATAAAAATACTATTTTCCCATTGAAATATTCTTACAATTAAATCTTTTTACATTTCGAAAACGACCATTTTCTCCAGATGGCCGCTTTTTCGTGGTCAAACATAAGATTTCTTCTGGTCCACACAGCTCTCTCAGTGTTTCTAGCATGGCAATGTACGCATTCGAAATGCTCAACAACCCTACCTCAGTGATTTTCCAGTTCGGATTTTTCAGTTCAAGTTCAAGTTACAGTTATGAAAAGTTTAATTTTTCAGTTACTATTCAAGTTACAGTTATGCAAATTTTAATTTTTCAGTTACTATTTCAGTTTCAGTTATTTTTGTTAGCTACAGTTACAGTTAATCAAGATGGAGGAAAAATGAATTTTATTTTTAATACAGCCAAAATTAATGTGTAAAAGTCAAATTACTTAAAAGATACATAAATATACTATTCATAATATACGCTGTTAATTTTCATGTTTTAAATTCCAGATTTTTGCTGAGGCGATTTTTTCCCCTGCAGTTAGGTCTCCGCACACTTAAAAGACCCTTTCCACATACATAAATACTGTTTGAAGGTATATATATATGGTTTTATATATATATATATATATATATATATATATAAAACCACATAGGTCTTTGACCTCTATAATAAGTAATTAATATATATATACATATAATACTAAATTACTTATTATAGAGATCAAAAGACCTATGTGGTTTTTAACTCCCTAAACAAAGATTATCGTTTTATCTATGAATGTCCATTTACTCTTTATATTTTTCCAGGTACTTGTGGAAATTTCTGGGTAGGAGGCGTGAAATGCAAGAATGCCGTGGCTTGGCCTTCTGTTTTCGTTGATAGCTCCTTCGATTTCAAAGAATGCACGTATTCCGTCGCTGAAACTCCGTATCTGAAATGGAACAAAGGCGAACCAAACGGGGAATCAACCGATGAAGACTGCATAGAATTTTTGGGCAACCAAGAATGGAATGATCTAAAGTGTGATAAGATGAAGTGTGCTATGTGCCAGCAATAGACATCGCTCTATCGAACACCGGTAAAGAAAAAAAATTCAGATCCTCATTGAAAACTGACGATGAACATTTAAGTTATGAAAATTGTCACATTAATATCATAAATTCAATAAAATATAATATTTTTTAACTTAATCTATTCCCGAATTACTTATTAAAATCTCAATGCTCAGTTTTCTGTTTCGATCTCTATGAAACACAAGTAAAAAAAAGTTTCTAGGTAAGAAAAAAACGGGGCTTTATTTAGCATACAAACATTTGGTTCCAATTCAGAGAATAAACGACTCGTGGACTATAACCCTAGGTCGTGGGTTTGATTCCTACACACCCTAGCAGCCTACTTTTCATGGAGAGGTGATGGTGCCGTTTGGGGCGGCGATCTGCGGAAAATTTTGGAGGGTCTCCAGGGTTGGAATCAAAGAACCGGTATCGAGCAATACAGTGAAAACAATACTATTTAGTATTGTTTACTTTAGTGCAACTTTTTTTTGTATACACTATTAATATTTGTATCACTAAACATTTTTTTAAATACTCAATAAAAATACTTTTCTATTGCCACTATCGGCGATTTGAAGAAAAACAAAAGCGATTTTAGTACCTTTTATTATTTTTCATCTATATAAATTCAGTTAAAACTGGCTATCAACCCATCAAATAAATTTTATAACATCTTGTTTTCCATTCATTTCTGAGCACAATAGTTTGAAAAAATTACAAACAGATTTAAATTTGCCAAAGTTATAAACAAATATACATTAGGAGATTTTTTTGGCCCACAGTGTATATTTAGAATCTAAATATACACTGTGGGCCATTTAGATAACATAAAATACCTTCTCTGTCTGTCCTCCTGTCTTCTCCACACAGCTCGTTTACTCCAATTTCCAAAAAGACCCCTAGTCTTTTCAAATCCAGACTGTCAGGTATATTCTGATGTGCAGGACAAACAGCCAGTGAATTCAAGCAAGGCTGTGTCATAGGTGCACGCAACCAAGTCTTAAGACGCCGCAAAGTACTAAAAGATCTTTCTGCAGTACATGACGTTGTTGGACACACATAGGTGCACGCAACCAAGTCTTAAGACGCCGCAAAGTACTAAAAGATCTTTCTGCAGTACATGACGTTGTTGGACACACAAGATCAATCTTTCAACCTAAGGAAACAGATTTCTGGCTTCCGGGATCATAGCTTGCATTATTTTTTGTGTTGGTGCTAAAGTTTATTCTGGTCTTTAAACATAGTTAACTGTGAACAAAGACCAGTTTCATTTAACTCACGATACTGCTTGCAAATATCATGCTTCACTTCACCAGTTAGCAGCATTGTCTCTAGCTGCAAGTATGAACGCAAACCAGAAGAATCTCAATTAAACCTTTCTGTGAGTTGCATTATTGCAATGTCTATGACAGTGTAATATGCTGCTCGATAATGTTCCACTGGTGTTGTTGCTACATAAGCTGGGCCCAGCCCATATTACTTTTGTGGCGGTTTTCGCACCTGAGGTACAGCAATCGGATCGAGATCATATGCCAAAACCATACTGTTGACATCTCTGAAAATGGCGTTAAACCTTTCATCTGATCGTAGGCGACGCAGTTCTTGCACAACTGAATCAGTCGCTGCAATCATTCCACTGACCTTAGCATTTTCTGATTGCAACGACTGGTTTAACTGTTCCAGAAATGAAAACACCAAAACAACTACGTTGAGGGCCAGTGCAGTAGTGCCTTGTGGAAAAATGGCCTCAAGCCTTTCAGCTGTTTCATCCGCAGTACCAATAGAAGCAAATTATTCCAAGCTAACAAGTACCACTTCATAATGTTCAAGCACAGAAGACACTGTAGATACCCTGGTCAGTCATCTTGTAGGACTAAGAAGTTTTATACCATACTTTTTATTCAGTGGATCATAAGAAAAGGCAATTATAAAAGACAGTAAAGCATCACTAAACTGCTTCTTGACCTTCCCTGAAGGATTGTAAAAAGCACCTAACTCTGGGACAAACTAAAGTGAATTGCTCACAAAGGGATTTGCGGCAACAAGATTTGCACAGTGTGCAGAAAAGTGAAAAAACAATGCAAGCGAATGCTCACTGCTGATAATAGCCTCACAACCGTTATATCCGCCGTTCATGTTAGCAGTGGCGTCATAAGTCTGAGCTCTTAGTTTTTCTATAGGTAGCATAATTCTTATCAGAAAAACATTTACTACAGCAGAGAATGTTTGTCTGGTCGTGTCTGGGGGGCTGAATAAACTAATAAACTGTTCATTAACATTCAGAGCTTTATCAAAAAAACTAATTCATGTCGATTCCTGCTCTAACCCATTGCAGTCTTGTGTGCCGTCAACCACAACACTAAACTGGCATGGTTCGGCATTAACAGTGCACACTGTGTTTCTAACGATAGAAAAGCCTCAGCATTTCTTTTTGGCAGTTATGCGATATGAAACTTGTAGTTTGATTTAACCACAACTTTAGTTAATGTTCGAAACCTTTTGAAATTCATTAACTTTGTTTCATCTAGAAAATTGAAAGGGTCGATATTGAAGTGAACCTCAGAATCCCCCTATGAATATCGCCCATGCAAAATAAGTAGCGCAATATGAATGATTTTTTAAATAAAATGTAAATCTGTCTGCTTGCACAAAGTGAACTGATATTTTCTGAAAAGCAATCTGAATGTCTACTTGCGAAAATTGAAAAATATATTACTGAATAAAAATTCTGTTTCATGCTATGATTGACGATTATGCTTGTATTAAGATAGGAGCTGAAAAATTATTGTATTGCTAAAACTGAGAGGGGTCCATGTAAAGATGGACCCCAGGACCCCCCTAGCATCGCTGCCCACACATACTTACAATGTATTACTCTATTAGCATTTTTTATCCCATGGTTGACGATTAGGCTCGTATTAAAATTATAGTTGAGAAATGTGTATTTTTAAGAGTGAGGGGGTTCTTGTAAAGGTGGACCCCAGACCCTTAAGGATTCTCGCCTACGCCATAGTGATAAAAAAACTAGGTGAAGGAGTATTTAAGTAAGAAAATAAAAAAATTGTTTCAGACAGCTATCACTATAACTACACATACTCACAATTTATTACTGTATAAACATTTACTTTTATGCAATGGTTGACGATTGTGCTCATATCAAAATATTCTAATTGGTTCTTCTTCGAAGGATAAAAAAAAATATTTGTTTCTAAAATAACTTGATTTCCTCTATTTCCCGGCGTTGAACCGCAATTTCTTCCACAAAAAAACTTACATCTTATATACCGGAATGTTTCTCAATTATTACTTTTTTGATAATTTTATTTCAAGATTTTACTTTATACAAAAATTTCTTCAAGTCATCTTCAGTATTATCGTCAAAATTAGCAGTATCTTCGTAATTTTTAACGATAAAAGTCTTATTAACCTAAGCACTACCATGAGTAAAGCTGAAGCAATAAATCAGGAATGGAAACTATAATGACTCAAGGTTCAACGCAACAGATTATATGGTCAATCATTACTTGAAAGAGAAATAATCATTTCATGAATTAACATTTGCATTAGAATTTAATATTTATACACTAAAGTAAAAGTAATAACAATTTTGAAAATTAGATGCATTTTATATTCTGGTTCAACTAGAACCGTAAATTATAAATCAGCATTTTCTTTCACCACGCAGACGTACAAAAGGTCTTACGAAGATCTCGTCATGATATACACCACTTGTGACCAGGAAATTGTCGCCAGGTGACTCAGTATAGGAAGCTTCGTTAACTACAAATATCTCAAAAAGATTGCATATGGTTGAAAAGGGTTAATTGAAATTTCTAAAAAAATATTTTTCGTGTTATAACACTTTTTAGAGTAGAAAAAATTAATCATTATTTTTTTGGTTTCTAGACAAAGAACTATAAAAATACTATTTTCCCATTGAAATATTCTTACAATTAAATCTTTTTACATTTCGAAAACGACCATTTTCTCCAGATGGCCGCTTTTTCGTGGTCAAACATAAGATTTCTTCTGGTCCACACAGCTCTCTCAGTGTTTCTAGCATGGCAATGTACGCATTCGAAATGCTCAACAACCCTACCTCAGTGATTTTCCAGTTCGGATTTTTCAGTTCAAGTTCAAGTTACAGTTATGAAAAGTTTAATTTTTCAGTTACTATTCAAGTTACAGTTATGCAAATTTTAATTTTTCAGTTACTATTTCAGTTTCAGTTATTTTTGTTAGCTACAGTTACAGTTAATCAAGATGGAGGAAAAATGAATTTTATTTTTAATACAGCCAAAATTAATGTGTAAAAGTCAAATTACTTAAAAGATACATAAATATACTATTCATAATATACGCTGTTAATTTTCATGTTTTAAATTCCAGATTTTTGCTGAGGCGATTTTTTCCCCTGCAGTTAGGTCTCCGCACACTTAAAAGACCCTTTCCACATACGTTGTGAAGCGGGAGCTGAAACGATGTCTTGCGCAAAAAAAGCTAATAATCTAGGGTACTCAATAAATTGATTTGCAGTCGATTCACCCCTTAACCGATTCACCCCATAACCGATTCACCCCTCAACCGATTCACCACATAACCGATTCACTCCATAAAGGATTCACCCCTCAACCGATTCACTCCTTAAAATAGTTAAAAACGGACTTTTTTTAATTTTAATATAAAATAAATTGTAAATATAAAATAAAATTTTAAATATAAAATAAAATTTTAAATATAAAATAAAATTTTAAATATAAAATAAAATTTTAAATATAAAATAAAATTGTAAATATAAAATAAAATTGTAAATATAAAATAAAATTTTAAATATAAAATAAAATTTTAAATATAAAATAAAATTTTAAATATAAAATAAAATTTTAAATATAAAATAAAATTTTAAATATAAAATAAAATTTAAAATATAAAATAAAATTTAAAATATAAAATAAAATTTAAAATATAAAATAAAATTTAAAATATAAAATAAAATTGTAAATATAAAATAAATTTTTAAATATAAAATAAAAGTTAAAATGTAAAATAAAAGTTTAAATATAAAATAAAATTGTAAATAAAAAATAAAATTGTAAATAAAAAATAAAATTGTAAATAAAAAATAAAATTTCAAATAAAAAATAAAATCTAAAACATAAAATAAAATTTTAAATACAAAATAATTTATTAAATTCAAAATACTTTATCAAAACAAAATATTGAATAAAAAATAAATTATTCAACACAAAATAAATTACTAAATAAAAGGCACTCTTTTCAACCAATTCATTTTAGGGTTGTATCTTATGACAGCCTTTGGACAAAATGAACCTTGAAGAATGATTCTTTTTAGAGTTAATTGAACTTTTTAGCAAGTGAAAGCGAAGCATACATTGGTAATTTTTAACATGGGGCAGATCATGCAGTTGATTAGGAATTGATTAGGAAGTGAGAAAAAAACAGACTATTTTTAAAGGACATATAAAAACGGTGCTTTTTTCTCTTTCCTATCTATTTTCTTTGCAATCAGTTGACTTGAATCGTCCATCCTGCACATATCTCACTTTTACTGAATTTATACATTTTTGCACATTTCCCAGTTTTTAGGCAATTCTTACCCGTATCTCACATCTCATGCTAATTGTGAGAGAACTATGTATTAGTTTGGTTCCAACCTTGTTTCTTTTGTCGAAAAAATAAAATTTCGGTTAAAAGTACACTAGCATACTGAAAGTAAACAAGGAATCTGCCATTAATGGAGATTTCGTTAATAGATTAACCTGGCTTCTATTCTTTCTATGAATCATAAATTGAAAATATCTCCAAAATAATTATTTTTTGACAAAAAACACAAAAACATTTTTTCTTTTAAAAACCAATCATGATATTAAATTGTCATTATTCAATAACTAGTTATTCAATATAAAATATACTATATAAAATATATTATATAAAATATATTATATAAAATATACTATATAAAATATACTATATAAAATATACTATATAAAATATACTATATAAAATATACTATATAAAATATACTATATAAAATATACTATATAAAATAAACTATATAAAATATACTATATAAAATATACTATATAAAATATACTATATAAAATATACTATATAAAATATATTATATAAAATATACTATACAAAATATACTATATAAAATATACTATATAAAATATACTATATAAAATATACTATATAAAATATACTATATAAAATATACTATATAAAATATACTATATAAAATATACTATAGAAAATATAAATATACTGGTATAAATATAAATATACTGGTATAAATATAAACATACTATAAAAAATATAAATATGCTATATAAAATATAAATATACTATTAATAATATAAATATGTTATATAAAATATAAATATTTTTATATAACACGACTTTCTGCCCTTCTCCAAAATCACTACGTAACTTTCTTTCCAAAAACAAAATATGGAATCCTAATTCTAATAAATCTAAACATCTACTTCCACATTCAACAAAAATAATCAAACCTCTATCATTTGCTCTTATCAATTCACGATCCGCAGCCAACAAAGCTTCCCTAATTATCGACACAATCTCTCAACATCACATTGCCATCATGGCCATCACTGAGACATGGATTTCAGCTGACACACCACCAGCAGTCAAGAATGACCTATGTCCACCAGGTTTTTCAGTAGTCCATCAGCATCGTGAGACTGGAAGAAAAGGTGGTGGGATTGCACTTGTGCACACAAATGATGTCACCTGCCAACGTATCGCCACGACCAAATTCACTGAATTCGAACACCTCACAGTCAAAATCATCAACACTAAATCCCGAATCAACATCACAATAATTTACAGACCACCTGGCCCAATCACAACATACTTCCTCAATGAGTTCTCTCAGCTCATCGAGAGTGATCATCTTAACAACAACAACAATCTAAAATAAGATGATAAATATAAATTTCCACTAAGAACCTGACAAAGAGCGCTTCTGTTGCGTGCCTTAGCGCTATATAAAAGAATTTTATTATTATTATTATTATATTATTACTATAATTATTAAAAATATATTATTGAGGGGTGGATCGGTCAAGGGATGAATCGCCTGCAACTCCATAAATATAACTGCACTTTTTCAGAAATAACAAGTTTTGGATCTTTTTAAAATGCGCGTACAAACAAACCGTTGATTTACGTGATGGCCAATCAAAGCTATTTATTTTATAATTATCTATTTATTTTATAAATACCTATTTATTTTATAATTATCTATTTATTTTATAAATATCTATTTATTTTATAATTATCTATTTATTTTATAAATATCTATTTATTTTATAATTATCTATTTATTTTATAAATACCTATTTATTTTATAATTATCTATTTATTTTATAAATATCTATTTTTTTATAATTATCTATTTATTTTATAAGTATCTATTTATTTTATAATTATCTATTTATTTTATAATTATCTATTTATTTTATAATTATCTATTTATTTTATAACTATCTATTTATTTTATAATTATCTATTTATTATTATAATTATCTATTTATTTTATAATTATCTATTTATTTTATAATTATCTATTTATTTTATAATTATCTATTTATTTTATAAGTATCTATTTATTTTATAATTATCTATTTATTTTATAATTATCTATTTATTTTATAATTATCTATTTATTTTATAATTATCTATTTATTTTATAATTATCTATTTATTTTATAATTATCTATTTATTTTATAATTATCTATTTATTTTATAATTATCTATTTATTTTATAATTATCTATTTATTTTATAATTATCTATTTATTTTATAATTATCTATTTATTTTATAACTATCTATTTATTTTATAATTATCTATTTATTTTATAATTATCTATTTATTTTATAATTATCTATTTGTTTTATAATTATCTATATATTTTATAATTATCTATTTATTTTATAATTATCTATTTATTTTATAATTATCTCTTTATTTTATAATTATCTATTTATTTTAGAATTATCTATTTATTTTAGAATTATCTATTTATTTTAGAATTATCTATTTATTTTAGAATTATCTATTTATTTTAGAATTATCTATTTATTTTAGAATTATCTATTTATTTTAGAATTATCTATTTATTTTATAATTATCTATTTATTTTATAATTATCTATTTATTTTATAATTATCTATTTATTTTAGAATTAGCTATTTATTTTAGAATTATCTATTTATTTTATAATTATCTATTTATTTTATAATTATCTATTTATTTTATAATTATCTATTTATTTTATAATTATCTATTTATTTTGTAATAACCTATTTATTTTATAATTATCTCTTCCTTTTATACTTTTTAAAATAAT
Organism: Piscicola geometra; assembly: GCA_943735955.1. Taxonomy (NCBI): domain Eukaryota; kingdom Metazoa; phylum Annelida; class Clitellata; order Hirudinida; family Piscicolidae; genus Piscicola; species Piscicola geometra. The sequence goes on from OX030955.1 coordinate 14,325,766, forward strand.
TTATAATTTTTTAAATATTTTATACTTTTTTAAATATTTTATACTTTTTTTCATATTTTATACTTTTTTTCATATTTTATACTTTTTTTAATATTTTATAATTTTTTTAATATTTTATAATTTTTTTAATATTTTATAATTTTAATATTTTATAATTTTTTTTATATTTTATAATTTTTTAATATGTTATAGTTTTTATATATATTTTTTAGATATATTTTGTAATTTAGAAAAATAATTTGCCATTTATTTTATATTTTTAAATAAATGTATTTATTCATTTTACAATTTTTTCATAGTTTTTTATTTATTTTAACAAATTATAGTTTTTTATTTTTTTCATTATTTTAAAAATAATACTTTATTATTTTATTTTAGCAAAATACCTATAAAATATAAAGTCCGTTTTTAACTATTTCAAGGGGTGAATCGGTTGAAGGGTGAATCGGTTATGGGGTGAATCGACTGCATCCCAATAAATTAAGTGCTAACATTTCTCCTGTATGTGGGTGAGACACAGAATGAACTTTTTGGTTTGCGGCTTCCAAGATGGCAGCCGCTTTAACCGTTAAATAGTTTGTCTTCTTATCTAATAATTTAGTTTTTTAAACTTCAAATAATAATTATTATTATTATAATTTGTATTTTTTCTTGATTTTTGGTTTTAAATTTATCTTGCTCTCGGAACTAAAAATCTTCAACCAATAACTGTCTAACGGACTACAATAAAGACTTATATTAAAAAGAAGAAGTGCCAAAGCCTCAAATTGACCGCCAATGCACAGCTTGCAAGCACCCACTGGCTACCTACTTCACAAGGCAGATGAGTTCTGCAGATGAAGGACAGACATCAGAACGAATCTTCTACACATGACTGTGTTTATGTCTATTATCTATTGGAACTTATATTTATTGATTAAAAAATTTTCCTCTCATACTATTGTTCCATCTAATCATAGTCGTAGCTAAGGATTTATTTTTGACTCAAAACTAATCAAACCAAATTCTATTTGTTACTAAATCTTGCTATTTTCATCTCAGACGTATTAGACAATTATTACCTTACTAAGATGATCCTTCTTTAAAGATGTTAGTTTTGCACTTTTTCTATCTCGAATTGAATATTGTAATTCACTCTATTATAAATTACTTGAAAGTACTTTAAAACCATTTTAATTAGAGACCGACCGAAATTCGGTTCGGTTTCGGCGCCGAAATTGCCAATTTTCTTAGTTTCGGCAATTTTTCGGTTTCGGCCGAATCAAATTTTTCAATTTCGGCAATTTTTCGGTTTCGGCCGAAAATAATTTTGTAATTTCGGCTCAATTTCGGTTTCGGCCGAAATGGATCTCATATTTACCGAAAAACCGAAATTTTTATTTATTTATGTAGTTTATCTGATATATCTGTATTCTCAATCGAACTATTAAGTTCGGATTCGATTCTCAATTAGATATCTATTAGTTATCGTGGTTGATTGATTTATGGGTGTCATCAGACTAATTATTCGAATAACATATACAAGCATCTGGAACAACAATCATTTATTTGAAATTTAATTAATTGGCATACGTTCAATGATGATATTTAACAAAACTTTTTTTAAGCAAATTCTATTTCTTAAAACATTTGTTTGAAAAAATGTTATTGTCAAAAGTAAGTATCTGTATATCCTCAATCGAACTTGAATTATTAAGTTTGGGTTCGATTCTCATCTCTATTAGATATCTATTAGATGTGATGGGAAAGTTAAATGCATCTTTGGCAATGATCCAGAGGGTCGATTTATTAGAGGTACACACACACACTAACACACAAACACACACACACACACACACACACACACACACACATTATTCGAATAAGATATACAAGCATGTGGAATTCTAGATATCCATGCTTTGAAAAACACTATATATAAGTCGAAAGAACGAGAAGATTTGGCTTCGATTAATTAATTCAAAAATAAATTGTGAGAATGTCGTTGAATCCTATTTGGAAGTTTTTTTACAAAATGTCAGTCTGACCAAAGCAAAGCTTGTCAACAACAATATATTTTATTTTTTGGCTTAAAATATACGCTTGTTTGGATTTACTTATTAAACTGGCATTGTCATCGTTAAATACTATTTTTTTATTTTTAATAAAAGTTGGAAAAAATTTCGGTTTCGGCTTCGGTTTCGGCCGAAAATCTGATTAAAATTTCGGTTTAATTTCGGTTTCGGCCGAAAATTGATATTCAATTTCGGCTCAATTTCGGTTTCGGCCGAAAATTGGATTTTAATTTCGGCCTAATTTCGGTTTCGGCCGAAATAAAAATATATGTTTCGGTCGGTCTCTAATTTTAATTATGCAGCTAGAATCGTTAGCCGTACTCTTATTTATCATCACATTATGCAGGTCCATATATTTGGAACTCATTACCTCTTTATTTAACTACTTCTTAATCATTATTTATTTTTCGTAAAGATCTGAAGACAAATCTGTTTAACAAATTCATTTATGAGCGCTCTTGAATCTTGAGGAAAGAGCGCTATAGAAATTGATTTGATTGATTGATTGATTGATTGATTGATTGATTGATTGATTGATTGATTGATTGATTGATTGATTGATTGATTGATAGCAGGACCTGAATTGCACGACGCATTGATGGATTATAAAAGGATGCTGAGATCCCGAGGCATGAAAGTGTAAGACCCTTCTTAGTCCAGAAATCCATGCTAATGACAACGAGATGTCCAGTTTGAAGATCTTTACGAATTCGATCTTCTACATTGTTCTCATAATCTTTTATCAAAGAAATCATTTTCTCTGAAACTAAATGATTGAAATTGCATATATTTACGACAGTTTAATTAAAATTATTTAAATGGCTTATAAATTATACTCATAACTTGGTAAATAATATAAAAAAATGTGAATACGTAAATAATTATCAACAGTGTGTTGCATGATAACTTTCTCTTTATCATTATCATCCTCTTCTGAAATCTGACATTCGCTTTTTTCGCATGAAGCTTCGTAAATAAAATAGGCCCATACGCCATTTTCTTGTTTTTTGCCGCTATTAACCTTAAACATTTCAGAAAAATTTGTATAATTCAACTGGTCAAAAAAAGGAACTATGTAAAACACTAAATTGATATAATCTGACTCGAAGAATAAAATAAATTAAATGATTTTATTGCTCAAAAACGTGCATCTGCCAATGTTTTATCTTGTAGCGCTTCTCATTTTTAAGTAGATATTTTTTTAGTTACTATTCAGTTAGTATTCTTGTTTTTCAGTTTCTATTTCAGTTACAGTTATGCATTGAATTACAGTTACAGTTAAAGTTACAGTTAACTGAATCATATTTTTCATTTAATCTACCATTTCAGTTACAGTTAACTGGAAAAACACTGCCCCACGTACATGCATTTGGTAAGATTCACTTGTAATATGACTCTCTGGGGTTTCATGAATCAAATTTTCAAACATTTTAATATTATAACTGATTTTTGTTATTATTGTCTTATTCTATTTTTCCTAATAATGATGAATTTCTCATTCTGAAACGAAAAGATCGAGAACATGAAAGACTTTGCTTGTTCAATCAACACGGGTTGTCAGCTACCGGGAAATGAAGCTGTTGTCGCATGCATCTTTTCACAACAGTTAAGCACTACTTTTATTAATTTGAATAATGAATTGCCCATAGTCCAATTAACTGTTTTATACATTTTATATATAAGAAACTATATATACCTAGGAGACCGAGTTTTGAACGATGGATGATGGGTAAATAAAAAAATCCAAAATTATTTTTTTATTTTGTTCAAATAAATTTTTCAACTTTTTTGAACTAATCAACAGATGCATCTACTGAGAATACCGAAACAAAGAATGATTTTTTGTTACATGCAGTAAACAGGGACTTCTATCAAGACACTGAGCTGAAGACCGGAGCTGTACGATTATGCAAAAATTGTATACTAAATAGTTTGAATAATTAAATTATTTAAAACACTCATGAATTCATTTTTACTTACATTGATTTTATAAATTTTAAATGTTTACTTTTGCATAAATATTCTAATATTATCAGCACTGGGATGAAACCGGCTTGCTGGAAAGACTCCTAGCGTTAGACTTGGACTGCAAAATGATCACTTCCACCCATTGGTCTTTCAGCAAGTCTGTGGCGTATATAAGATACTTTTTCCAAAGTGAAGCTAAAACGTTTTATAGTGTCATAAACGAAAAAAAAATTACATTTTGAACTCTGCTAGCAGTGTTATTGGAGCCTTGGGAATTGTAAGAAACAGTATATTACTTGAGTAATTTAGTTAAAACTTGTTTACAATTATTTATAAATATATGAATAGCTTCATAATGCCTTTTAGAGTTATTTCTTTTTTCCCATGTACTTAAACAGCCTAGGGGTGATACATTTGGTTGTGCGATTCTTACCGAGTGCACACATCAGCAAGCAGTCTTGGCCTGTCTGAGTCTTCTTGAGGGACTGGTCACCTTCAAAAAGTTTTTATTTCCTATTGCAAATACTTGTAAAAAAAATTTATTTATAAACATGGAAACTTAAAAGTTCTAAATCTTTTTTTTCAGCATCTACAGTAACATTTCTGAAGAGATAGAAGCCATTTCTGAAGAAAGACCTGGTAAGAAACCACTTTTATAGTTTTAACAAAATATATTTCATTGAATGCTTTTAATTACGGGTGGGTTATCGTTTTAAAATAATTATTTTATTCCAAACAATTAATATTCCTCTCAAGCTCCCACTGGTCTTCTTGACTTCATTCCTGAAGTGCATTCCTTCAACCCAACTGAGATTCGGATCTTCAACCACAGATCACATACTGTTAATAGCATAGCCAACCACATATTTCTAAAATTTGAATATTATAGTTTAGATTAATTATTTTAGATTTAGTTATTTTAAAAGTCATTTTACATTTCTCACGTCACAATTGAATTTTTTGCAATGCAGTCTTGGTCAGAAAATCGACTGCTGCAACGCTTGGGTCCAAAAGAGGCTTCTTGCAAAATGCTGGATGCGTCTCTGTGGTCGTACAGACTGGCAAAAATATATGGACTGTTGCAGAGTCCTGTTGTGCATTTGAACGGTTTTTATGGATATGCTTAGCTGCAAGATGGCAGAAGCAGTGCTGTGAGCGAGATTCTGAATAACTTATTCAAAATGTAAGCATTCGTCATTTATTAAGTTTTTGAATCTAAAAATTATAACTTTTAGTTTCAACTTCTGTTGTTTAATAGGGTAATGGAGAATTACCGTTGATAAACTTTACCATGTAAAAAGCTGATAACGAATTTTTTTTATGTCGGACAAATTAAAATAGAAAATTTAAAACTTAAACTTTAAAAGGTTTTTCTTCAGAAATGGATTTTATCTTTTAAATTCTTTTTACTGTAGATGCTGAAGAGTAGTTATTTTTAAAACACAAAAATTTGAAGCCATGTAGGTCACAATTAGCCTGTGAGTTTTACCATCCGTCGACATGTTGACCAGCTAAGTGTGAACAATTATCTCCATGTCTCTTAATCAGTTTGGAATAATTAAAATATTATTTAATTTATATTATTGAATTTTAACAATTGAGTTATTTGTATCATCGAAGCTGCCGTACAGAATGGACGAAGTGAATTGTGTGGTGATACCTGACTGCTTGAAGGAGCAACAACGATGTGTGGTGGTCTCATGTCTGTACACCATTGATTGAATATACTCCTAGATGGTTTAGGTAATGGCCGTTTGGCTTGAAAATTGTCGACAATTAAGTACCTTGTATGAAAATAAAAGATGGACCATTGATCAATTTCATTGACTTATTTTATCAGTATTAAATATTTTGTACTTCATTAAGAATCTTAATTTGAGATTAAATTATATTATTCCAATGGTTATTAACGGGAAAAGTGTATGAATACAAGGGTGAGTCATACTTTTAGCCTTTTCTTTGGCAACTATGGGTCAACCAAGATTCGACTAGACATTCGAATCCTATTTTATTTTTCAGATGTCGACAAAATATATTTTTTTCATTTGTTTTTATTTTAAAGAACTTAAGTCTGCCTCAAAAAGCCCGAGAGTTTCATTTCCTCTACTTGATATTTCCTACATTGGCCTTAAAATTAATGATTTTTACTAAATAATTTAACACCAAAAACAAATGGGTGTAGCTTAAGTAAATAATACTTTGGTAGAAGTCAATACGCCGATTACGGCTTTTTAAATTATCTTAGTTTTTTAAAGTTTTAACCTGTTTTTTTTGCATATTTAAAGTTCATTCTTTTATAATATAAAATTCAAAATCTGAGTCTAAACTTTTGATTCTTTTAGAATTTAGAATTCTTGAATTCATCGGCGCTTAAATCTCCGTCACAATGATGAAAAAGAAGGACCTGGAACTGCTGTAGACGTTTTTAAAAGCATGTCAGCGTGAATCTTTCTGACTATGGAAAAAAGATTCTGCGAAGGCCAATCACACTGTCACGAGGATGCCAAGCCTGAAAAGATGGAGGAAAAAAAAACAGATATGAAGAGCTCGGAAAAGTGGTCTGGAGATAGAACAGAATGCAGTTGTTCCATCGTACCAAGAAGTTTTCCACACCATGGGAGATGAAAGACTTGAGTCTTTATGCCTTGCGACCCTGCATATACGTGCCTCTTTTTTCTGCTGCACAAACAACTACCTGTCTTGTCTGATGAGTTAGAAAGTACTGGGTGATTAAGAATTATTTTTAGATGCTTTTATCACTTTTTTTTCCATATAGCTCTGCTCTTTAATAAATGTTTAACCTGCTTTTTATTCCATTTTTTAACTGTATCTTCCCGTCAGAATATAAAGGGATCGAATGTTGAAAAGTCTATCATATGTTGAAAATAAAAAATTTTGGCCAACGCAATGTTGGTTTTCTAGTAGTATATGCCATGCGAGTTTAATCTAAAGAAATCCTCAAATTTAACTTCATCTTTTGTCATTCTAAGAAAGGCGAGTGGATTAAAATTTCCTAACTATAAATTTTTCCAATATTTTTTAAAGTTTATTTAACATTATCTTACACTTTATCTCATAATTTTATCTAAAATAACATTATTCTTTCAACCCATAAGAGCCCGCCCAATGATCCATACTATGAATCAATTTTTAATTCATAATTCCATCTCAGTTTGGGGCCTTATTATCGAAACTCAAATCATAACTTACAATTTCAAATATTTTGATGGTTTTTGTGATGTGTCTAAATATGGATCATTGGGCTCTTGACTAACTTTATTAAAACAAAATTTCTGACATGGTTTGATTATTTATTAACTGTGAACAAATATTTATGTTGAAATACATATATAAGTACTTAATAATTTAAAATTATTAATAATTTATTTGAATTGTCTAAATATCGAGTAAGAAATTATGAGTTTATAATTATTATACAAACATATTAGGTAAAAATAGTTTTTAAAATGTCAAAAACAAGGTTTCGTTTGTTTTCTTTGTAGTGCCCGACTGCCTTTTCTGTAAAATTGAGCAGAAAAATTCTAAAGCAATAATTTAGGCTTATAATCAGCCAATATGCTTGCAATTCCTATGGCGTGAACATTCTGATCACTCGAAATGCCCAAAATTTTTTTTTCCAAAAACAAAGTCATTTTATCAGTATTGTCCACACATGAGAGCAATTCAAAATCAAAATTTAAGCCCAATGTTAACCTAGAGCTCTGTAGAAAACTAGAGGCAAATGACTGGGTAAGAGCCCACTGATCCGATATCAGACCTACCAATTTATATATAATTTGTAACTATTCTGGGTAAATTATAACCAATTAACTTTTTCTATTGTGTTGTTCACGGTTAAAAGTATATACTTTAAAAAAAATAAAAGCATAATTACAGCGTCGTGTTATTTTCTATTGGGTCAAACAAGTAAACCAAAAAAAGTTGATTTCACATAATTTTAAAATTGACGGTAAATAATCGATAGCACCAATTTAAATAAATATTATTCTAAAGTGTAGCTAAAGCATCTAAAAGACGCAAAAACGAATTATATATGATTACTTAATTAATTATAGTATTTTAATTTTCATGTCCGAATTCGGATCACTAGGCTCTTATGGATTCTCAACTATTTTTTAATTATTATTGCTTTATTTTATTCTAAAGATGTTCTTGTTAAACTCAATAAGAATAATGGGAGCTTAGTGCAGAGGCTAGAGCGACCATCAACAAACTAGGATTGGTAAGGCACCGCAAGCGTTGGCATTATCGTGGCAGATGAGGCGGAAAACTTTTAAAGGAACGCCAAAGCCAACACGCTCTCAGAAGCCAGAAGCCAATTGTCTATGAAACAGTTGAGCGTCAAAATGCCAGAAGATTGGGCTCCCAGTCGTGCTGGGCTTACTCAACACTAGGTCTCTCCACAATAAATTAAAGTTAAGTAGTTTGCTGCAATGGCTATCCAATTTATTAGGTTTCTCCACCTGAAGCTAATTAGGTTAAGGTTAGGGTAACACTTTTTGGTGCTGGCTAGCCGTGACAAGCTGAATAGACATTCGCATGGAACTGTACTTGAGGGAGATGACAATTACTTTTTTGCCAGTTATGCAAGAATCGGATATGCTGCTAAGCATGCTGTTGCCAAGAAAAAAGCGAACAATTTTCATAGCCTAACTCAGATTCTATTGAAAGGAATCTATTCGATAACGTTGAAGGTCGGTTAGTTTTGGAGATTTACTTATCTTTAACAAGTTTTTCCAGTTCTTTCCAGTCACTTCGCTTTCATTTTTTCAAAGACATTCACACTTTTTAATTTCATTAACCTTTTTCAAAGCGTTAACCTTTTTCATAGCGTTAGCAATACATTTTTAATAAAACATATAGAGCGCTCTTGAAATTTATGAAAAAGCGTTATATAATTTATTTGATTGATCAATTGACATACATTATATCTCTGCTTTTATCTAAGTTAACTTTTGATTAACGCGTCAACGGAATAACGCATGGAAAGAGATGAAATCACACTTTTTAAGAAGATTATGAAACGTTCGAAATAGTTTGTCATTTTACAGTTTGCCCAAACAGGAGTTATAATAGATTCAACACACTGGGAGATGCTTCTACCTCGTACACATTCCTGGTTTTGCATTTTCCCCCTATTTGTGGGCATTCCTTTGTTTGCATATGATGGAGATGATAGTTTTTGACCAGTTAAATTTAACTTGATCAATTGGTTTACAAAATGTTTAATATATAAATGTTCATCTAAGAAATTTTTGAGATAAGGATTCGAGATTACATCTAATATGTTTTTAATACAAGGGAGAATTCTGTATAATTATGAAAATGTATTAAAAAAACATAAAAATTAGAAATATTTTTTAGAAAGTCTATAAATTATTATATTAAAAATTAACATATTTATTTATTCATTACGTCACAATCTTCTAAAACACTTTTACGACCAGTTTTACAACTTTCATTAAGGCTTAATGATTAAGCACAAGCATTATAATATATAAACTTTAAATGAGTGACAAAAATCCTTGCATCGATACAAGTATTATAATTATTTTTTGGGATTTTGCCGATTAGTCTCTATTTACCTTAGTAACTAAGGCTTAGTTTTGTTATATATATTGCTTGATAAGCCAAACTATTAGTTAATGAAATTGTCCTTTAATTTACTAAATATAATTTATATTATATTATGATATAATATTAAATTAATTCATGAGCCAAATTAGTGATTCTTTAAACTTATTAAATATAATATAATAGTGAATAACTTAAATAAATTAAATATAATTAACATATTTGATAGAATTTCATTCTTAATCTCTTTTATTGCTATAAACTATTTTTGGGAGATTAAACTCAGAGCAATAACATTTTTTTGCAAAACTTATACTTTGAATTGACAATCCCTTATATAATAGTTTCTGTTATTTGATAAAAATGATCAAAAATTGAAATATTTAAATAAAAAAACATTTGAGTAGATTTAAATGTTTTTATATCCATATTCAAAACATGTGCTGTAAAACACAATGTATAATTCGCACTTTTGCGCTTTTTATTTTGCTCTCAAAAGATTTCCAAACACGCAAATTTATTTTTTTGCAAGAGTGAAGACATATCTGTTCGACAAATTTATTTACGAGCGCTCTTGAATTTGAAGAAAGAGCGCTATAGAAATCTATTTGATTGATTGATTGATTGATTGAGTGAAATGGCGTATATTTCCGTTGGGATACTTTGGAAATCGTACTCGGAAGCATAGACAGAGCAATATAAAAACAGCTGATGGCAATGTTTATTTATTTCTTGAATCAGCTGATTGTTGGTTTCTAACAATAACAAGAAGCGGCCATATTATTTTAGATTTCGGCAAACTATCCGAGGCGAGATATGTCGTAAAATGAACAATAACTGAGACTTCTTTTACTTCTTTTTTTTAACATATTTTTTAAAAGTTATATGATAGTTCACGATATATATTTCGGCAAACTATCTGAGGTGAGATATATCGTAAAATGAACAATAAATGAGGCTTCTTTACTTCTTTTACGAATAATTTTTTGAGTAATTAATAATAATTTTACTCAGTAATGTCAAATCTTGTATATATTTCGGCAAACTATCTGAGGCGAGATATATTGTTAAATGAACAATAAATAAGGCTTCTTTACTTCTTTTATGAATACTTTTTTGAGTAATCAATAATAATTTTACTCAGTAATGTCAAATCTGTTCACATTAAAATTAAACACATAAAAATAGGTCAAAAGATCTGCGTGTTTTTTAACTCTCTAAACTAAACTAATATGAGAAAAAAATCTTATTAATTTAAAGTATTTTATTATGCCTGTTAGCAATACCGTTTTATTACCATCCAGCGATTTAAACATTGGAAGTTTGTCTATGTCAATCGTTAATCTCATTTGCATAAATTATGAGTACGATTTCCAAACTAAAGCTTTCCGTTTAACAAGCCATTTTTAGATGTCGTTCTGTGGCCTATCTGAACGCCCCCCAAGATTTAATCTTTTCGAATATCGTTTTTCTGACATTTTGGCATTGAAAAAACAGACGCGCTTCATTCAGGGTCTTTAGAGTATTCATTTTTTTGCTACAAATCATTTCTATGTTTTTAATGAAGGGTTGCCAGTTTACGACACTAAGCAGTGTCTTCTCAAGCGCCCTTCACCTACTATTCTGCTAGAGAAATCCAAGGTAAAACAGTTAATTTCGAAATAATTTTTTTCTCAATTTTAAAAATACCTGTATGAAACTAATTAATAACTTACATTTAATTTTATAATTAATATTTTTTTTGAAGATGACGAAGTTCTATTACAAACCTAGAAGTCCCTACACCCTGAATCCAGCCTCGGAGTCTCATCCATGCACTGGTGGACGAGAGATTGAAAGATTGAATCCTGAATGTGTTAAAATCTGAGTCATTTCAAGCTATTTATAATATATTTTCAAGTAAATGTTTTTCTCAAGTGCTATAGGCACAGTGTGATTAAAACTTTCGGTCAGAAAGTAAAATATTTGGTCATCTTTTAGTAAAAATAAACATGGAAAAACTTTTATTTGAGATATAAATCACAGTGAAATTTTAAAGGGTCCTTATAGAATTCCTAAACATCATTGAGTATCAATTTAATGCTTATTTATCGACTATGCGAGTTATAGACTATAACTTATAGTCTATAAGTTATAGTCTAACTTAGAGCCTATGAGTTATAGGTTATACATAAAAATTATTTTATATGTTAAAGAATAAATTTATAATTGATACATAAATTATATAAAACAGTAGCAATATCGAAGTCTTGAATATCGAAAAATCCACAAAATATTATGAATATTAATGATTAATTAAATAAGACCAGCAAGGTCTAGATATTTTAGTCAATGATTGATGAAGCATTTTGGTAACAATTGAAAAATGTTTCAAGAATAGATTAAATTTAATATTTATCAATTATTTTCTTAAATCCTACTTAAATTTAACAAGTAGGAAAAATATTTTTATAAAAGCAACAAATATTATAACAATTGATTGAAACAAAGTTAAATTATTTTATTAATAGGTTGTAAAAAGACCATAGCTCAAAGATAGATAAAGTTTATTTTATTATCACAGTAAACGTTCTTTCGGTAATGGTGTTAAAATATTATTATTGAATGCTATAGAATATCTATGCTTTCGCACTTATATTTTATGAGTAAATAGTAAAAGTACTTTAATTCTTAAGTTTAAGAAACAAATTTTGAAGGAAGAAAAATTTAAAACTTTTAATGAAAACAAATAGGTTTTCAAAAGAGATTGTCATGTCGGTTATAAAGTTAAACAAAAAGCCTAGATTTAGGTAGTTTAAAAGCAGGAACAGTTTGATTATAAATTTTATAATAAAGAAAAACAGTCATTTTATTTTTAAAATGTTAACAAGCTCTGACGCAAAGTTCCGTTGTTTGTGGCACATGTTCATTTGGTCCATTCTGCTGACACTAGTCTCACAATTCTACATTCTATCTGACCACATCGCCTTCTACATATTCGGCAGTCTGTGTATTCTCGTCTTGCCCATTGTCACTTCTCTCTACAGCAACACCGCTGGCAGGAGGGGTGCTGGTTTGTTGAGGTTTGTTATCATTTAAAAATTAATTTATATAGTGCATAATTAAAAATAGGTGAATTCGTTAATATATAACCTCACTTCAATAAAAATGTATTTATTGAACAATTCAAAATATATCACATCACATCTCCTTCCAAAAACTAACACAGAGTGGCTTATGTGCTATGTGATCCAGTCATAGCCTGCATGGCTCTGGTGCCAGTGCTTCTTATCAACAAGCTGACACCCCTCATTCGAGAAATGGAATGTCTTTCTGAGAATATTCACTCTTGGAATCAGAGTCTTTCATGTCTCAGTGAACAATCATTCTCAACACCTTCTAAGTTGAAGGAACTGATATTAAAAAATCCTATGGATTTTAAATACAAGACGGTTTTATGGCTTGAAAGGGTATGTATAGGGTATCATGATTAGGTTTAATTTTCATCTATAATACAAAAAAATTAACCACTTGATACAGAGGCAGTTCTTGGCGGCGATTGAGGTGTCAGTGATCATTCCATGTATTCTTGCCCTGCTAATGGGACACAGAACAAGGAAGATGAGTTACCAAACGGCTCTGTTGATTTTCCTCTACTGGCTCATCAGTGGCATTGAGTGCGCCAGCATGATTGAGGCTTCAGTGCTGTGTGGCTCAGAACGACTCCACTACGCCATCACCACCGAAGTCACTGTGGTGATGGCGTGCATCCTTGCCAACAGCTATGGCCTGGTCACTTTGTGCAGCTATATAAGTCCCATGAAGTGCAAGGGAGACAAGAACAAAGTGGCTGACCATTTTGACCTGGTCTACAAGTGTGTGGTCGGAGTGATGGGAGTCGCCTTTGTGGAACTTCCTCAGTTTATAGCGCGCATTCAAATGGTCGTCGCGACGTCTGACTGGCCGTCAAACTTTGAAATCAGCGACTTTATCAGACAAAGCAAGCACTCTTCTCTGGCAGACACAAACCACAGCGAAGACGCTTTCAAACAGATCTCATCATCTCAAGGAATGTTCCATCTCAACAACGTTTCCCTCGACGCATCGAAATTGCTTAAAGATCTCTTCTCTAATTTAGAGCAAAATTCTTCAAAAGAAATGCAGCATATTTTTAACAGTTTCTACCACGCCAGCATGCAGCCCACCATTCCAGCCACCATTGACTTCAGCCAATCCTACCACCAAGGCTTCCCTCCTTCCTTCTACCTCTGGGCCTTCAAGGATGCCATTGCCATTGTAATCATCAGCATTTTGCTTTTTCTACAACGCCAGGGAAGGGGGACTAGGGTCTTTCTGAAAGTGATGAGTCAAGAGCAGGGCTGTGTCGGCACCGTCTTTGACAACCTCAACACCGTCTTTTTGCCTGAGAAGAGGGATAAGTATATCATCACCAGGTTTGTGGGCGTGTACCATTGGTGTATTCGATAGGGAGAGAGCAAGTGAATTTTTGTATTCTGATTTCAATATATTTTTTAAACATTCATTTTTAAAACCTCATATTGATCTTGCTCAATAGTTTGTTTCATGCACGCAGATGTGCCAAATGCAAGCAAATAGATCTGAGGAATGGCTTACCGCGCAGACACAAGAACCACTACCGCTCCATCATGCAATCCAAGCCTTCCAACAAATCCTTACCCAGCCACATGTGGCGTTCATCCGAGCTGTTCTTCAAGCCTTCATACCCTGATGTGGCTCAGGAGCAGAGAGCGAGCGAGTTATCTTCATCCATTCAAAGAGCACTCAGAAAGCAGGAGTCGTTGAGGTACGAGACTGACGACTTCAAGGTTGAGATGGGCGAGGAGCTGAGAAGGAAGATGCAATCGTCAGATGAGGAGGTTGATGAGGAAGCAAAGGACGATGTATCAGTGGCTTCGTTTGGAGACGTATTCTCGAATAACCCTATCGACGGCGCTAATGGTGGGGAACACACAAATATGGAGTATGACCTTGAGAGGCCGTATACTACATTGGGGCCTGCTGAAACGCCCTGTAGCCATCAAGAAGTTGTTCCTCCGAGGAAGAAGAAAAAGATCAAATCGGTTCAGTTCAGTTTCAGTTGACCCCTTTCGAAGCTTCCTATTATTACATTGAGATATCTATTTAAACTTGATGTTTGATAAAGTAAAATTGATTTCATTTTCACATTTTTAGTAAGTTTATATTCCTATTTTTTATCATGTTTCTTTTTTTTATTTGTTTGATTTATTTAAAATTTTGCTATTTAACTTAACGTTTTAAAACTATTGCATCACATTGATGAAAAAACTCCAGACATATGTAATCAGTCATCTTCATAATCTTCAAAATGCATTTTAATATAAATTAATTTCTATAGTATTATTTATAATATTTTCTTTTATTTTTTTACTTTCAAAAGTACATAATCAAATTAAAGTTTTTTTAAATTAGTGAATAGTGTTTTTAGTCAGTATTTTGTGAAAAACGTCTTAATTGACACGCTGATTCTATAATTGTACATTTTTAGAGAAGCTCTTCTAGTAGTCTATAACACCATTAATTCATCCAGCAAAGCGTGTAAATCACCGCCTTTCATAGACTTTGGCCTATAGATAATAGGTGAAGTACCACGGTACGATGTATGAATTTATTCCTGTTTTATGACATTCGTAGCATTGAATTTGAATTATATAATTATTTGTTATTCAAAGCATGTCGATAATAAATCGTCGCCTATATAGACCATATAAAATTTATATTATATTATAAATCAACAAAAATAAAATTATGTAGTATTTTTCAATTTTTTACATTTTGATAATTTAAACTAATTGACTTTGTGATAAATTTATTTAAAAACTTTTTCAATATATCCACCCATCGTATGTAATTTTGTAAATTCTCTAATTCTCTTGCTCAAAAAATGAAATCTTTTTAAATTATAATTTTCAAGGGTACAATATATTTATTTTAAAATAAGTAACGTTTCAGCTGATTATAGTTTGTGTCGGATTAAAGATTTGTACCAAGATAGACATTTTTAATAAAGATATCTACGGAAATAGAAGTTATAAATTGCTTCCCTTAAGTGTAGAGTCATTGGTTCAAAGTATTCAACTGTATAACTATTATAATAATAGTATTATTGAACGAGATTTTGTAAATCTTTACACTTGGAAATGAATCAAATGTATTAATTATTAGCTGATATATTCAAAAATAAATTATTTACAACAGAAATATAAAGAATTCACCGTACAATTCTGGGCGGTGGGATAGCCTAGTTGTAAAAAGCATTGAAATCGCATCACTGGCGTGGCTTCGGTTCCAACTGATTCCTAATTGTGTCGAGGTTCCTGTACTTTATGGTGAAAAAGTAAAACGCCATTTGTCATAAAGCTCAAAAAACCATAGGTTTTCTACTTTTATTAGTATCTGGGTAATGTAAAAGTCATTAAAAAGCAAAATAAAAATGCAAGCTTTTGAAAAAATTAAAATATATTAATGAAAAGAGCTTTATGAAGGATTACAGGTTTGATCGTTTCATTTCAGTAAAACTGTGAAATATGATCAGGCTTTTTCAGGCTATTCTTGTAATGACTGGAATTTTTAATCATTAATCGTATTGACCAAGTTTATTGGTTGTTACGCGAAATGCCTGGGTTTTCATGTTTTATGCAACATGCTTGATACGCGTTTGACTAAAATATATAGATATCTCAATAAAGACTTTGTTGTTGAGCTTTGGCCGTTGTTCTGTCCCTCTAGATAAATGTCTGTGGATGCCCATGACCCCCATAGGTCATCCTCAAAGTAACCCAAAGTAGATGTTTTTTCCTATTTAAGATAATTTAATTTGATAACTTCACGTAACATTCCCTGTTTAATCGCTTCTGTACCGAACAGTGGATCTTTTATCTATTATGCGTTTGGACCAATCATGGGCGGCAATCCTGAGGTGGTCTTGGGGTCCGGACCCCTTCAATTTTTTCAATAAAAACATTTTAAAACTTTTGTTTTTATGCAAACATGGCATAAAACAGAATTTTTACATATTAATACATTGAGAGTATGTTTAGTTATAGCTGTCTAAAATAAAACTTTTCATTGCATTGAAGGAATATATACATCTTTGGCAGCCGCTCAAATAAATTTGTAGAATAAACGGTTTTGGGTATAATATATTAAAATTTTAGAATCTTAAGTCTAAATAAAAACTAAATTTAATTAATTAGAATGTTTTTAGTGCGAATATTGGTTGTTTTGAATCTGTCGAGAATGGCCGCAGCAGACCAAGATGGCCGCAAGGAATCAAGTGAGCTGTGACATAAAGGAGAAATCTTTCCATAGCAGCAGCAGTACCAGCGTTGGCAAAGACTTCTCCTTCACCCTCTTTCGCAGCCTCGGCACCAGTGGCAAGACAGAAAATTGAGAAGAATGATGATTGTGTTTTGAGGATGATGTGGTGATGATAGTGCTGTGGTATGAATGTTGGTATAGTGGTGATGATTGAATTTTTTATTTGTGGTGATAGTGATTTTTTGGCGGTGATTGTCATGGTGGGGTGGGTGAGGTTGGATTATTGAGGTTGATTGTGTGTTTATATATATATTTAAATTTTATATATATACATACATTGGTAGTGGTCTAAAAACCGTTTTATTTAACAAATTTATTTGAAGAGCGCCTTTGTTCACTTAGTTAAGGCCGCTATACAAATCATTAGTGATTGATTGATTGATTGATTGCTTACTTAAATATTCGTATAAAAACAGAAGTTTAAAAAACATTTTTAGTGGGAAAGTGGGGGGGTCCAGACCCCAAAACCTACCAGGATCGTCCATGCTGGTTAGGACCCCCCCTCCACCCAAGATTTAAAGCAGATCGCCGCTTCTGGGTCCAATAGCTGCTGTTAGAGTCAAACCTATATGAATATTAGTTATCTTTAATCGATGCAAATCGAATTATCATTAATAAACTTCAGTTTTAAAGATCGCATATATTTTTGATAGTTTACTTAGTTTTTTTATGTTCAATTTTTTCTATAATATATTCAGACACTGAAGTTTTGTTTAGACATGAATATTTAAAACTATTAACTAATTATTTCCTTATTCAATCGAATTGTAGGTCCCTTTATTTTTACTCGAACCAACAAGAAATTCAGGTGTTCAAAACAGTTCTAGTTAATTCAGTAATATTTATAAAACATTAAAATAATTGTAAACTTTTTTTTTGAATTGATAAATATTATTTTTGAAAAATTGTTTTTAAATCATAATAATTAGGCTCTACAGTCGTGAGATTTAAATATTTCAAACTTTTACTTGTTTTTAAGTTCATTTTGGTTAATATATTTAAAGCTTTCTAATTCAAAATGATACATAATAGTTCATTTGAATACTGAATACTTTCAATAAAAGGTTTAAAAAAAGTTAAAATAAATATTTTGAAATCGTTAAAATCCAATGCACAAAAATTAACATTTTCCAAAATAATGAAATATTGTATAAAATTCATAATATAAAATAAAAATATCTATAAAAACTCATCAATAATTCAAAGTGTTCAATGTTCATTGAATTATTTTCATGCTGTTTAGTATTTTCAAGATTAACAATATACCATATGTAAAAGATAAAACCCACAAAATTGTGATGCAGATAATGAAAAAATGAGTTCAAGACCTGATTGGATGAAGGGCAGGGGGAGAGGAGGTCCCAAGCCCAATCCCAGTGGATTGCCAACTAATGAAAATGCACAGACTATAACTAACAGTAGTGAACCAAAGGCTCCACTTGCTGCTGGGGCTAAAATATATCAGTGGAACTCTAGAAATAATACTAATTTCAAAAAGCCCAACGCTAATAACAACATTATTTACAACAGCAATGGCTCAAACATCTTCAATGATGCCAATAGAAGTAACAAAAACAGCAACAACAACTGCAGCAATTCAGCTACCACCTCGAGCACCTTTGAGAGAGCAGCACAACAGCATCAAGAAGCCAGCAAGAAGCATCTGATTAAGCAATATCAAGACATGCTGATGTCATCATCATCATCATCAGATAATGATGATGAGGATGAAGAGGAGGCGGAAAAGAAAAAGATTATAATGGCTAAGATGGTAGGAGGCAAGGATGGTGATGATTACCATTGTGACTTGGGAGGTGAGGAGTTGTCAAGGAATTGTCACATTTGATGTTTTGAAGATAGACTAATCACTAATAGCTTATTTTTAATGATCATAATACTGTAAAATACCAGAATCTGCCGACATAAATAACTTTGGGACATCAAAATTGTTTTTTCCGCTTTTTTTTCAGACATAATTATTTTAACCTTGAATTAAAAAAAATCTTATGTGGCAAATAATTTTTTTTTGAAAAAATACTTTTATTTTCAGAATACATATTTTTTATTAATTATCCGAGATTTTGGTGTTTTATGGTAATGGTAATTTTATTATTCTATTTGCACCTAATCCATTGACCCATTCATTCATTCATCCATCCATCTATTCATCCATCTATTCATCCATCTATTCATCCATCTATTCATCCATCTATTCATCCATCTATTCATCCATCCATTCATCCAGCCAGAAGCCAATTGTCTATGAAACAGTTGAGCGTCAAAATGCCAGAAGATTGGGCTCCCAGTCGTGCTGGGCTTACTCAACACTAGGTCTCTCCACAATAAATTAAAGTTAAGTAGTTTGCTGCAATGGCTATCCAATTTATTAGGTTTCTCCACCTGAAGCTAATTAGGTTAAGGTTAGGGTAACACTTTTTGGTGCTGGCTAGCCGTGACAAGCTGAATAGACATTCGCATGGAACTTTACTTGAGGGAGATGACAATTACTTTTTTGCCAGTTATGCAAGAATCGGATATGCTGCTAAGCATGCTGTTGCCAAGAAAAAAGCGAACAATTTTCATAGCCTAACTCAGATTCTATTGAAAGGAATCTATTCGATAACGTTGAAGGTCGGTTAGTTTTGGAGATTTACTTATCTTTAACAAGTTTTTCCAGTTCTTTCCAGTCACTTCGCTTTCATTTTTTCAAAGACATTCACACTTTTTAATTTCATTAACCTTTTTCAAAGCGTTAACCTTTTTCATAGCGTTAGCAATACATTTTTAATAAAACATATAGAGCGCTCTTGAAATTTATGAAAAAGCGTTATATAATTTATTTGATTGATCAATTGACATACATTATATCTCTGCTTTTATCTAAGTTAACTTTTGATTAACGCGTCAACGGAATAACGCATGGAAAGAGATGAAATCACACTTTTTAAGAAGATTATGAAACGTTCGAAATAGTTTGTCATTTTACAGTTTGCCCAAACAGGAGTTATAATAGATTCAACACACTGGGAGATGCTTCTACCTCGTACACATTCCTGGTTTTGCATTTTCCCCCTATTTGTGGGCATTCCTTTGTTTGCATATGATGGAGATGATAGTTTTTGACCAGTTAAATTTAACTTGATCAATTGGTTTACAAAATATTTAATATATAAATGTTCATCTAAGAAATTTTTGAGATAAGGATTCGAGATTACATCTAATATGTTTTTAATACAAGGGAGAATTCTGTATAATTATGAAAATGTATTAAAAAAACATAAAAATTAGAAATATTTTTTAGAAAGTCTATAAATTATTATATTAAAAATTAACATATTTATTTATTCATTACGTCACAATCTTCTAAAACACTTTTACGACCAGTTTTACAACTTTCATTAAGGCTTAATGATTAAGCACAAGCATTATAATATATAAACTTTAAATGAGTGACAAAAATCCTTGCATCGATACAAGTATTATAATTATTTTTTGGGATTTTGCCGATTAGTCTCTATTTACCTTAGTAACTAAGGCTTAGTTTTGTTATATATATTGCTTGATAAGCCAAACTATTAGTTAATGAAATTGTCCTTTAATTTACTAAATATAATTTATATTATATTATGATATAATATTAAATTAATTCATGAGCCAAATTAGTGATTCTTTAAACTTATTAAATATAATATAATAGTGAATAACTTAAATAAATTAAATATAATTAACATATTTGATAGAATTTCATTCTTAATCTCTTTTATTGCTATAAACTATTTTTGGGAGATTAAACTCAGAGCAATAACATTTTTTTGCAAAACTTATACTTTGAATTGACAATCCCTTATATAATAGTTTCTGTTATTTGATAAAAATGATCAAAAATTGAAATATTTAAATAAAAAAACATTTGAGTAGATTTAAATGTTTTTATATCCATATTCAAAACATGTGCTGTAAA
Organism: Piscicola geometra; assembly: GCA_943735955.1. NCBI lineage: Eukaryota > Metazoa > Annelida > Clitellata > Hirudinida > Piscicolidae > Piscicola > Piscicola geometra. The sequence continues at coordinate 14,346,703 of OX030955.1, forward strand.
ACACAATGTATAATTCGCACTTTTGCGCTTTTTATTTTGCTCTCAAAAGATTTCCAAACACGCAAATTTATTTTTTTGCAAGAGTGAAGACATATCTGTTCGACAAATTTATTTACGAGCGCTCTTGAATTTGAAGAAAGAGCGCTATAGAAATCTATTTGATTGATTGATTGATTGATTGAGTGAAATGGCGTATATTTCCGTTGGGATACTTTGGAAATCGTACTCGGAAGCATAGACAGAGCAATATAAAAACAGCTGATGGCAATGTTTATTTATTTCTTGAATCAGCTGATTGTTGGTTTCTAACAATAACAAGAAGCGGCCATATTATTTTAGATTTCGGCAAACTATCCGAGGCGAGATATGTCGTAAAATGAACAATAACTGAGACTTCTTTTACTTCTTTTTTTTAACATATTTTTTAAAAGTTATATGATAGTTCACGATATATATTTCGGCAAACTATCTGAGGTGAGATATATCGTAAAATGAACAATAAATGAGGCTTCTTTACTTCTTTTACGAATAATTTTTTGAGTAATTAATAATAATTTTACTCAGTAATGTCAAATCTTGTATATATTTCGGCAAACTATCTGAGGCGAGATATATTGTTAAATGAACAATAAATAAGGCTTCTTTACTTCTTTTATGAATACTTTTTTGAGTAATCAATAATAATTTTACTCAGTAATGTCAAATCTGTTCACATTAAAATTAAACACATAAAAATAGGTCAAAAGATCTGCGTGTTTTTTAACTCTCTAAACTAAACTAATATGAGAAAAAAATCTTATTAATTTAAAGTATTTTATTATGCCTGTTAGCAATACCGTTTTATTACCATCCAGCGATTTAAACATTGGAAGTTTGTCTATGTCAATCGTTAATCTCATTTGCATAAATTATGAGTACGATTTCCAAACTAAAGCTTTCCGTTTAACAAGCCATTTTTAGATGTCGTTCTGTGGCCTATCTGAACGCCCCCCAAGATTTAATCTTTTCGAATATCGTTTTTCTGACATTTTGGCATTGAAAAAACAGACGCGCTTCATTCAGGGTCTTTAGAGTATTCATTTTTTTGCTACAAATCATTTCTATGTTTTTAATGAAGGGTTGCCAGTTTACGACACTAAGCAGTGTCTTCTCAAGCGCCCTTCACCTACTATTCTGCTAGAGAAATCCAAGGTAAAACAGTTAATTTCGAAATAATTTTTTTCTCAATTTTAAAAATACCTGTATGAAACTAATTAATAACTTACATTTAATTTTATAATTAATATTTTTTTTGAAGATGACGAAGTTCTATTACAAACCTAGAAGTCCCTACACCCTGAATCCAGCCTCGGAGTCTCATCCATGCACTGGTGGACGAGAGATTGAAAGATTGAATCCTGAATGTGTTAAAATCTGAGTCATTTCAAGCTATTTATAATATATTTTCAAGTAAATGTTTTTCTCAAGTGCTATAGGCACAGTGTGATTAAAACTTTCGGTCAGAAAGTAAAATATTTGGTCATCTTTTAGTAAAAATAAACATGGAAAAACTTTTATTTGAGATATAAATCACAGTGAAATTTTAAAGGGTCCTTATAGAATTCCTAAACATCATTGAGTATCAATTTAATGCTTATTTATCGACTATGCGAGTTATAGACTATAACTTATAGTCTATAAGTTATAGTCTAACTTAGAGCCTATGAGTTATAGGTTATACATAAAAATTATTTTATATGTTAAAGAATAAATTTATAATTGATACATAAATTATATAAAACAGTAGCAATATCGAAGTCTTGAATATCGAAAAATCCACAAAATATTATGAATATTAATGATTAATTAAATAAGACCAGCAAGGTCTAGATATTTTAGTCAATGATTGATGAAGCATTTTGGTAACAATTGAAAAATGTTTCAAGAATAGATTAAATTTAATATTTATCAATTATTTTCTTAAATCCTACTTAAATTTAACAAGTAGGAAAAATATTTTTATAAAAGCAACAAATATTATAACAATTGATTGAAACAAAGTTAAATTATTTTATTAATAGGTTGTAAAAAGACCATAGCTCAAAGATAGATAAAGTTTATTTTATTATCACAGTAAACGTTCTTTCGGTAATGGTGTTAAAATATTATTATTGAATGCTATAGAATATCTATGCTTTCGCACTTATATTTTATGAGTAAATAGTAAAAATACTTTAATTCTTAAGTTTAAGAAACAAATTTTGAAGGAAGAAAAATTTAAAACTTTTAATGAAAACAAATAGGTTTTCAAAAGAGATTGTCATGTCGGTTATAAAGTTAAACAAAAAGCCTAGATTTAGGTAGTTTAAAAGCAGGAACAGTTTGATTATAAATTTTATAATAAAGAAAAACAGTCATTTTATTTTTAAAATGTTAACAAGCTCTGACGCAAAGTTCCGTTGTTTGTGGCACATGTTCATTTGGTCCATTCTGCTGACACTAGTCTCACAATTCTACATTCTATCTGACCACATCGCCTTCTACATATTCGGCAGTCTGTGTATTCTCGTCTTGCCCATTGTCACTTCTCTCTACAGCAACACCGCTGGCAGGAGGGGTGCTGGTTTGTTGAGGTTTGTTATCATTTAAAAATTAATTTATATAGTGCATAATTAAAAATAGGTGAATTCGTTAATATATAACCTCACTTCAATAAAAATGTATTTATTGAACAATTCAAAATATATCACATCACATCTCCTTCCAAAAACTAACACAGAGTGGCTTATGTGCTATGTGATCCAGTCATAGCCTGCATGGCTCTGGTGCCAGTGCTTCTTATCAACAAGCTGACACCCCTCATTCGAGAAATGGAATGTCTTTCTGAGAATATTCACTCTTGGAATCAGAGTCTTTCATGTCTCAGTGAACAATCATTCTCAACACCTTCTAAGTTGAAGGAACTGATATTAAAAAATCCTATGGATTTTAAATACAAGACGGTTTTATGGCTTGAAAGGGTATGTATAGGGTATCATGATTAGGTTTAATTTTCATCTATAATACAAAAAAATTAACCACTTGATACAGAGGCAGTTCTTGGCGGCGATTGAGGTGTCAGTGATCATTCCATGTATTCTTGCCCTGCTAATGGGACACAGAACAAGGAAGATGAGTTACCAAACGGCTCTGTTGATTTTCCTCTACTGGCTCATCAGTGGCATTGAGTGCGCCAGCATGATTGAGGCTTCAGTGCTGTGTGGCTCAGAACGACTCCACTACGCCATCACCACCGAAGTCACTGTGGTGATGGCGTGCATCCTTGCCAACAGCTATGGCCTGGTCACTTTGTGCAGCTATATAAGTCCCATGAAGTGCAAGGGAGACAAGAACAAAGTGGCTGACCATTTTGACCTGGTCTACAAGTGTGTGGTCGGAGTGATGGGAGTCGCCTTTGTGGAACTTCCTCAGTTTATAGCGCGCATTCAAATGGTCGTCGCGACGTCTGACTGGCCGTCAAACTTTGAAATCAGCGACTTTATCAGACAAAGCAAGGACTCTTCTCTGGCAGACACAAACCACAGCGAAGACGCTTTCAAACAGATCTCATCATCTCAAGGAATGTTCCATCTCAACAACGTTTCCCTCGACGCATCGAAATTGCTTAAAGATCTCTTCTCTAATTTAGAGCAAAATTCTTCAAAAGAAATGCAGCATATTTTTAACAGTTTCTACCACGCCAGCATGCAGCCCACCATTCCAGCCACCATTGACTTCAGCCAATCCTACCACCAAGGCTTCCCTCCTTCCTTCTACCTCTGGGCCTTCAAGGATGCCATTGCCATTGTAATCATCAGCATTTTGCTTTTTCTACAACGCCAGGGAAGGGGGACTAGGGTCTTTCTGAAAGTGATGAGTCAAGAGCAGGGCTGTGTCGGCACCGTCTTTGACAACCTCAACACCGTCTTTTTGCCTGAGAAGAGGGATAAGTATATCATCACCAGGTTTGTGGGCGTGTACCATTGGTGTATTCGATAGGGAGAGAGCAAGTGAATTTTTGTATTCTGATTTCAATATATTTTTTAAACATTCATTTTTAAAACCTCATATTGATCTTGCTCAATAGTTTGTTTCATGCACGCAGATGTGCCAAATGCAAGCAAATAGATCTGAGGAATGGCTTACCGCGCAGACACAAGAACCACTACCGCTCCATCATGCAATCCAAGCCTTCCAACAAATCCTTACCCAGCCACATGTGGCGTTCATCCGAGCTGTTCTTCAAGCCTTCATACCCTGATGTGGCTCAGGAGCAGAGAGCGAGCGAGTTATCTTCATCCATTCAAAGAGCACTCAGAAAGCAGGAGTCGTTGAGGTACGAGACTGACGACTTCAAGGTTGAGATGGGCGAGGAGCTGAGAAGGAAGATGCAATCGTCAGATGAGGAGGTTGATGAGGAAGCAAAGGACGATGTATCAGTGGCTTCGTTTGGAGACGTATTCTCGAATAACCCTATCGACGGCGCTAATGGTGGGGAACACACAAATATGGAGTATGACCTTGAGAGGCCGTATACTACATTGGGGCCTGCTGAAACGCCCTGTAGCCATCAAGAAGTTGTTCCTCCGAGGAAGAAGAAAAAGATCAAATCGGTTCAGTTCAGTTTCAGTTGACCCCTTTCGAAGCTTCCTATTATTACATTGAGATATCTATTTAAACTTGATGTTTGATAAAGTAAAATTGATTTCATTTTCACATTTTTAGTAAGTTTATATTCCTATTTTTTATCATGTTTCTTTTTTTTATTTGTTTGATTTATTTAAAATTTTGCTATTTAACTTAACGTTTTAAAACTATTGCATCACATTGATGAAAAAACTCCAGACATATGTAATCAGTCATCTTCATAATCTTCAAAATGCATTTTAATATAAATTAATTTCTATAGTATTATTTATAATATTTTCTTTTATTTTTTTACTTTCAAAAGTACATAATCAAATTAAAGTTTTTTTAAATTAGTGAATAGTGTTTTTAGTCAGTATTTTGTGAAAAACGTCTTAATTGACACGCTGATTCTATAATTGTACATTTTTAGAGAAGCTCTTCTAGTAGTCTATAACACCATTAATTCATCCAGCAAAGCGTGTAAATCACCGCCTTTCATAGACTTTGGCCTATAGATAATAGGTGAAGTACCACGGTACGATGTATGAATTTATTCCTGTTTTATGACATTCGTAGCATTGAATTTGAATTATATAATTATTTGTTATTCAAAGCATGTCGATAATAAATCGTCGCCTATATAGACCATATAAAATTTATATTATATTATAAATCAACAAAAATAAAATTATGTAGTATTTTTCAATTTTTTACATTTTGATAATTTAAACTAATTGACTTTGTGATAAATTTATTTAAAAACTTTTTCAATATATCCACCCATCGTATGTAATTTTGTAAATTCTCTAATTCTCTTGCTCAAAAAATGAAATCTTTTTAAATTATAATTTTCAAGGGTACAATATATTTATTTTTAAATAAGTAACGTTTCAGCTGATTATAGTTTGTGTCGGATTAAAGATTTGTACCAAGATAGACATTTTTAATAAAGATATCTACGGAAATAGAAGTTATAAATTGCTTCCCTTAAGTGTAGAGTCATTGGTTCAAAGTATTCAACTGTATAACTATTATAATAATAGTATTATTGAACGAGATTTTGTAAATCTTTACACTTGGAAATGAATCAAATGTATTAATTATTAGCTGATATATTCAAAAATAAATTATTTACAACAGAAATATAAAGAATTCACCGTACAATTCTGGGCGGTGGGATAGCCTAGTTGTAAAAAGCATTGAAATCGCATCACTGGCGTGGCTTCGGTTCCAACTGATTCCTAATTGTGTCGAGGTTCCTGTACTTTATGGTGAAAAAGTAAAACGCCATTTGTCATAAAGCTCAAAAAACCATAGGTTTTCTACTTTTATTAGTATCTGGGTAATGTAAAAGTCATTAAAAAGCAAAATAAAAATGCAAGCTTTTGAAAAAATTAAAATATATTAATGAAAAGAGCTTTATGAAGGATTACAGGTTTGATCGTTTCATTTCAGTAAAACTGTGAAATATGATCAGGCTTTTTCAGGCTATTCTTGTAATGACTGGAATTTTTAATCATTAATCGTATTGACCAAGTTTATTGGTTGTTACGCGAAATGCCTGGGTTTTCATGTTTTATGCAACATGCTTGATACGCGTTTGACTAAAATATATAGATATCTCAATAAAGACTTTGTTGTTGAGCTTTGGCCGTTGTTCTGTCCCTCTAGATAAATGTCTGTGGATGCCCATGACCCCCATAGGTCATCCTCAAAGTAACCCAAAGTAGATGTTTTTTCCTATTTAAGATAATTTAATTTGATAACTTCACGTAACATTCCCTGTTTAATCGCTTCTGTACCGAACAGTGGATCTTTTATCTATTATGCGTTTGGACCAATCATGGGCGGCAATCCTGAGGTGGTCTTGGGGTCCGGACCCCTTCAATTTTTTCAATAAAAACATTTTAAAACTTTTGTTTTTATGCAAACATGGCATAAAACAGAATTTTTACATATTAATACATTGAGAGTATGTTTAGTTATAGCTGTCTAAAATAAAACTTTTCATTGCATTGAAGGAATATATACATCTTTGGCAGCCGCTCAAATAAATTTGTAGAATAAACGGTTTTGGGTATAATATATTAAAATTTTAGAATCTTAAGTCTAAATAAAAACTAAATTTAATTAATTAGAATGTTTTTAGTGCGAATATTGGTTGTTTTGAATCTGTCGAGAATGGCCGCAGCAGACCAAGATGGCCGCAAGGAATCAAGTGAGCTGTGACATAAAGGAGAAATCTTTCCATAGCAGCAGCAGTACCAGCGTTGGCAAAGACTTCTCCTTCACCCTCTTTCGCAGCCTCGGCACCAGTGGCAAGACAGAAAATTGAGAAGAATGATGATTGTGTTTTGAGGATGATGTGGTGATGATAGTGCTGTGGTATGAATGTTGGTATAGTGGTGATGATTGAATTTTTTATTTGTGGTGATAGTGATTTTTTGGCGGTGATTGTCATGGTGGGGTGGGTGAGGTTGGATTATTGAGGTTGATTGTGTGTTTATATATATATTTAAATTTTATATATATACATACATTGGTAATGGTCTAAAAACCGTTTTATTTAACAAATTTATTTGAAGAGCGCCTTTGTTCACTTAGTTAAGGCCGCTATACAAATCATTAGTGATTGATTGATTGATTGATTGCTTACTTAAATATTCGTATAAAAACAGAAGTTTAAAAAACATTTTTAGTGGGAAAGTGGGGGGGTCCAGACCCCAAAACCTACCAGGATCGTCCATGCTGGTTAGGACCCCCCCTCCACCCAAGATTTAAAGCAGATCGCCGCTTCTGGGTCCAATAGCTGCTGTTAGAGTCAAACCTATATGAATATTAGTTATCTTTAATCGATGCAAATCGAATTATCATTAATAAACTTCAGTTTTAAAGATCGCATATATTTTTGATAGTTTACTTAGTTTTTTTATGTTCAATTTTTTCTATAATATATTCAGACACTGAAGTTTTGTTTAGACATGAATATTTAAAACTATTAACTAATTATTTCCTTATTCAATCGAATTGTAGGTCCCTTTATTTTTACTCGAACCAACAAGAAATTCAGGTGTTCAAAACAGTTCTAGTTAATTCAGTAATATTTATAAAACATTAAAATAATTGTAAACTTTTTTTTTGAATTGATAAATATTATTTTTGAAAAATTGTTTTTAAATCATAATAATTAGGCTCTACAGTCGTGAGATTTAAATATTTCAAACTTTTACTTGTTTTTAAGTTCATTTTGGTTAATATATTTAAAGCTTTCTAATTCAAAATGATACATAATAGTTCATTTGAATACTGAATACTTTCAATAAAAGGTTTAAAAAAAGTTAAAATAAATATTTTGAAATCGTTAAAATCCAATGCACAAAAATTAACATTTTCCAAAATAATGAAATATTGTATAAAATTCATAATATAAAATAAAAATATCTATAAAAACTCATCAATAATTCAAAGTGTTCAATGTTCATTGAATTATTTTCATGCTGTTTAGTATTTTCAAGATTAACAATATACCATATGTAAAAGATAAAACCCACAAAATTGTGATGCAGATAATGAAAAAATGAGTTCAAGACCTGATTGGATGAAGGGCAGGGGGAGAGGAGGTCCCAAGCCCAATCCCAGTGGATTGCCAACTAATGAAAATGCACAGACTATAACTAACAGTAGTGAACCAAAGGCTCCACTTGCTGCTGGGGCTAAAATATATCAGTGGAACTCTAGAAATAATACTAATTTCAAAAAGCCCAACGCTAATAACAACATTATTTACAACAGCAATGGCTCAAACATCTTCAATGATGCCAATAGAAGTAACAAAAACAGCAACAACAACTGCAGCAATTCAGCTACCACCTCGAGCACCTTTGAGAGAGCAGCACAACAGCATCAAGAAGCCAGCAAGAAGCATCTGATTAAGCAATATCAAGACATGCTGATGTCATCATCATCATCATCAGATAATGATGATGAGGATGAAGAGGAGGCGGAAAAGAAAAAGATTATAATGGCTAAGATGGTAGGAGGCAAGGATGGTGATGATTACCATTGTGACTTGGGAGGTGAGGAGTTGTCAAGGAATTGTCACATTTGATGTTTTGAAGATAGACTAATCACTAATAGCTTATTTTTAATGATCATAATACTGTAAAATACCAGAATCTGCCGACATAAATAACTTTGGGACATCAAAATTGTTTTTTCCGCTTTTTTTTCAGACATAATTATTTTAACCTTGAATTAAAAAAAATCTTATGTGGCAAATAATTTTTTTTTGAAAAAATACTTTTATTTTCAGAATACATATTTTTTATTAATTATCCGAGATTTTGGTGTTTTATGGTAATGGTAATTTTATTATTCTATTTGCACCTAATCCATTGACCCATTCATTCATTCATCCATCCATCTATTCATCCATCTATTCATCCATCTATTCATCCATCTATTCATCCATCTATTCATCCATCTATTCATCCATCTATTCATCCATCTATTCATCCATCTATTCATCCAGCCAGAAGCCAATTGTCTATGAAACAGTTGAGCGTCAAAATGCCAGAAGATTGGGCTCCCAGTCGTGCTGGGCTTACTCAACACTAGGTCTCTCCACAATAAATTAAAGTTAAGTAGTTTGCTGCAATGGCTATCCAATTTATTAGGTTTCTCCACCTGAAGCTAATTAGGTTAAGGTTAGGGTAACACTTTTTGGTGCTGGCTAGCCGTGACAAGCTGAATAGACATTCGCATGGAACTTTACTTGAGGGAGATGACAATTACTTTTTTGCCAGTTATGCAAGAATCGGATATGCTGCTAAGCATGCTGTTGCCAAGAAAAAAGCGAACAATTTTCATAGCCTAACTCAGATTCTATTGAAAGGAATCTATTCGATAACGTTGAAGGTCGGTTAGTTTTGGAGATTTACTTATCTTTAACAAGTTTTTCCAGTTCTTTCCAGTCACTTCGCTTTCATTTTTTCAAAGACATTCACACTTTTTAATTTCATTAACCTTTTTCAAAGCGTTAACCTTTTTCATAGCGTTAGCAATACATTTTTAATAAAACATATAGAGCGCTCTTGAAATTTATGAAAAAGCGTTATATAATTTATTTGATTGATCAATTGACATACATTATATCTCTGCTTTTATCTAAGTTAACTTTTGATTAACGCGTCAACGGAATAACGCATGGAAAGAGATGAAATCACACTTTTTAAGAAGATTATGAAACGTTCGAAATAGTTTGTCATTTTACAGTTTGCCCAAACAGGAGTTATAATAGATTCAACACACTGGGAGATGCTTCTACCTCGTACACATTCCTGGTTTTGCATTTTCCCCCTATTTGTGGGCATTCCTTTGTTTGCATATGATGGAGATGATAGTTTTTGACCAGTTAAATTTAACTTGATCAATTGGTTTACAAAATATTTAATATATAAATGTTCATCTAAGAAATTTTTGAGATAAGGATTCGAGATTACATCTAATATGTTTTTAATACAAGGGAGAATTCTGTATAATTATGAAAATGTATTAAAAAAACATAAAAATTAGAAATATTTTTTAGAAAGTCTATAAATTATTATATTAAAAATTAACATATTTATTTATTCATTACGTCACAATCTTCTAAAACACTTTTACGACCAGTTTTACAACTTTCATTAAGGCTTAATGATTAAGCACAAGCATTATAATATATAAACTTTAAATGAGTGACAAAAATCCTTGCATCGATACAAGTATTATAATTATTTTTTGGGATTTTGCCGATTAGTCTCTATTTACCTTAGTAACTAAGGCTTAGTTTTGTTATATATATTGCTTGATAAGCCAAACTATTAGTTAATGAAATTGTCCTTTAATTTACTAAATATAATTTATATTATATTATGATATAATATTAAATTAATTCATGAGCCAAATTAGTGATTCTTTAAACTTATTAAATATAATATAATAGTGAATAACTTAAATAAATTAAATATAATTAACATATTTGATAGAATTTCATTCTTAATCTCTTTTATTGCTATAAACTATTTTTGGGAGATTAAACTCAGAGCAATAACATTTTTTTGCAAAACTTATACTTTGAATTGACAATCCCTTATATAATAGTTTCTGTTATTTGATAAAAATGATCAAAAATTGAAATATTTAAATAAAAAAACATTTGAGTAGATTTAAATGTTTTTATATCCATATTCAAAACATGTGCTGTAAAACACAATGTATAATTCGCACTTTTGCGCTTTTTATTTTGCTCTCAAAAGATTTCCAAACACGCAAATTTATTTTTTTGCAAGAGTGAAGACATATCTGTTCGACAAATTTATTTACGAGCGCTCTTGAATTTGAAGAAAGAGCGCTATAGAAATCTATTTGATTGATTGATTGATTGATTGAGTGAAATGGCGTATATTTCCGTTGGGATACTTTGGAAATCGTACTCGGAAGCATAGACAGAGCAATATAAAAACAGCTGATGGCAATGTTTATTTATTTCTTGAATCAGCTGATTGTTGGTTTCTAACAATAACAAGAAGCGGCCATATTATTTTAGATTTCGGCAAACTATCCGAGGCGAGATATGTCGTAAAATGAACAATAACCGAGACTTCTTTTACTTCTTTTTTTTAACATATTTTTTAAAAGTTATATGATAGTTCACGATATATATTTCGGCAAACTATCTGAGGTGAGATATATCGTAAAATGAACAATAAATGAGGCTTCTTTACTTCTTTTACGAATAATTTTTTGAGTAATTAATAATAATTTTACTCAGTAATGTCAAATCTTGTATATATTTCGGCAAACTATCTGAGGCGAGATATATTGTTAAATGAACAATAAATAAGGCTTCTTTACTTCTTTTATGAATACTTTTTTGAGTAATCAATAATAATTTTACTCAGTAATGTCAAATCTGTTCACATTAAAATTAAACACATAAAAATAGGTCAAAAGATCTGCGTGTTTTTTAACTCTCTAAACTAAACTAATATGAGAAAAAAATCTTATTAATTTAAAGTATTTTATTATGCCTGTTAGCAATACCGTTTTATTACCATCCAGCGATTTAAACATTGGAAGTTTGTCTATGTCAATCGTTAATCTCATTTGCATAAATTATGAGTACGATTTCCAAACTAAAGCTTTCCGTTTAACAAGCCATTTTTAGATGTCGTTCTGTGGCCTATCTGAACGCCCCCCAAGATTTAATCTTTTCGAATATCGTTTTTCTGACATTTTGGCATTGAAAAAACAGACGCGCTTCATTCAGGGTCTTTAGAGTATTCATTTTTTTGCTACAAATCATTTCTATGTTTTTAATGAAGGGTTGCCAGTTTACGACACTAAGCAGTGTCTTCTCAAGCGCCCTTCACCTACTATTCTGCTAGAGAAATCCAAGGTAAAACAGTTAATTTCGAAATAATTTTTTTCTCAATTTTAAAAATACCTGTATGAAACTAATTAATAACTTACATTTAATTTTATAATTAATATTTTTTTTGAAGATGACGAAGTTCTATTACAAACCTAGAAGTCCCTACACCCTGAATCCAGCCTCGGAGTCTCATCCATGCACTGGTGGACGAGAGATTGAAAGATTGAATCCTGAATGTGTTAAAATCTGAGTCATTTCAAGCTATTTATAATATATTTTCAAGTAAATGTTTTTCTCAAGTGCTATAGGCACAGTGTGATTAAAACTTTCGGTCAGAAAGTAAAATATTTGGTCATCTTTTAGTAAAAATAAACATGGAAAAACTTTTATTTGAGATATAAATCACAGTGAAATTTTAAAGGGTCCTTATAGAATTCCTAAACATCATTGAGTATCAATTTAATGCTTATTTATCGACTATGCGAGTTATAGACTATAACTTATAGTCTATAAGTTATAGTCTAACTTAGAGCCTATGAGTTATAGGTTATACATAAAAATTATTTTATATGTTAAAGAATAAATTTATAATTGATACATAAATTATATAAAACAGTAGCAATATCGAAGTCTTGAATATCGAAAAATCCACAAAATATTATGAATATTAATGATTAATTAAATAAGACCAGCAAGGTCTAGATATTTTAGTCAATGATTGATGAAGCATTTTGGTAACAATTGAAAAATGTTTCAAGAATAGATTAAATTTAATATTTATCAATTATTTTCTTAAATCCTACTTAAATTTAACAAGTAGGAAAAATATTTTTATAAAAGCAACAAATATTATAACAATTGATTGAAACAAAGTTAAATTATTTTATTAATAGGTTGTAAAAAGACCATAGCTCAAAGATAGATAAAGTTTATTTTATTATCACAGTAAACGTTCTTTCGGTAATGGTGTTAAAATATTATTATTGAATGCTATAGAATATCTATGCTTTCGCACTTATATTTTATGAGTAAATAGTAAAAGTACTTTAATTCTTAAGTTTAAGAAACAAATTTTGAAGGAAGAAAAATTTAAAACTTTTAATGAAAACAAATAGGTTTTCAAAAGAGATTGTCATGTCGGTTATAAAGTTAAACAAAAAGCCTAGATTTAGGTAGTTTAAAAGCAGGAACAGTTTGATTATAAATTTTATAATAAAGAAAAACAGTCATTTTATTTTTAAAATGTTAACAAGCTCTGACGCAAAGTTCCGTTGTTTGTGGCACATGTTCATTTGGTCCATTCTGCTGACACTAGTCTCACAATTCTACATTCTATCTGACCACATCGCCTTCTACATATTCGGCAGTCTGTGTATTCTCGTCTTGCCCATTGTCACTTCTCTCTACAGCAACACCGCTGGCAGGAGGGGTGCTGGTTTGTTGAGGTTTGTTATCATTTAAAAATTAATTTATATAGTGCATAATTAAAAATAGGTGAATTCGTTAATATATAACCTCACTTCAATAAAAATGTATTTATTGAACAATTCAAAATATATCACATCACATCTCCTTCCAAAAACTAACACAGAGTGGCTTATGTGCTATGTGATCCAGTCATAGCCTGCATGGCTCTGGTGCCAGTGCTTCTTATCAACAAGCTGACACCCCTCATTCGAGAAATGGAATGTCTTTCTGAGAATATTCACTCTTGGAATCAGAGTCTTTCATGTCTCAGTGAACAATCATTCTCAACACCTTCTAAGTTGAAGGAACTGATATTAAAAAATCCTATGGATTTTAAATACAAGACGGTTTTATGGCTTGAAAGGGTATGTATAGGGTATCATGATTAGGTTTAATTTTCATCTATAATACAAAAAAATTAACCACTTGATACAGAGGCAGTTCTTGGCGGCGATTGAGGTGTCAGTGATCATTCCATGTATTCTTGCCCTGCTAATGGGACACAGAACAAGGAAGATGAGTTACCAAACGGCTCTGTTGATTTTCCTCTACTGGCTCATCAGTGGCATTGAGTGCGCCAGCATGATTGAGGCTTCAGTGCTGTGTGGCTCAGAACGACTCCACTACGCCATCACCACCGAAGTCACTGTGGTGATGGCGTGCATCCTTGCCAACAGCTATGGCCTGGTCACTTTGTGCAGCTATATAAGTCCCATGAAGTGCAAGGGAGACAAGAACAAAGTGGCTGACCATTTTGACCTGGTCTACAAGTGTGTGGTCGGAGTGATGGGAGTCGCCTTTGTGGAACTTCCTCAGTTTATAGCGCGCATTCAAATGGTCGTCGCGACGTCTGACTGGCCGTCAAACTTTGAAATCAGCGACTTTATCAGACAAAGCAAGGACTCTTCTCTGGCAGACACAAACCACAGCGAAGACGCTTTCAAACAGATCTCATCATCTCAAGGAATGTTCCATCTCAACAACGTTTCCCTCGACGCATCGAAATTGCTTAAAGATCTCTTCTCTAATTTAGAGCAAAATTCTTCAAAAGAAATGCAGCATATTTTTAACAGTTTCTACCACGCCAGCATGCAGCCCACCATTCCAGCCACCATTGACTTCAGCCAATCCTACCACCAAGGCTTCCCTCCTTCCTTCTACCTCTGGGCCTTCAAGGATGCCATTGCCATTGTAATCATCAGCATTTTGCTTTTTCTACAACGCCAGGGAAGGGGGACTAGGGTCTTTCTGAAAGTGATGAGTCAAGAGCAGGGCTGTGTCGGCACCGTCTTTGACAACCTCAACACCGTCTTTTTGCCTGAGAAGAGGGATAAGTATATCATCACCAGGTTTGTGGGCGTGTACCATTGGTGTATTCGATAGGGAGAGAGCAAGTGAATTTTTGTATTCTGATTTCAATATATTTTTTAAACATTCATTTTTAAAACCTCATATTGATCTTGCTCAATAGTTTGTTTCATGCACGCAGATGTGCCAAATGCAAGCAAATAGATCTGAGGAATGGCTTACCGCGCAGACACAAGAACCACTACCGCTCCATCATGCAATCCAAGCCTTCCAACAAATCCTTACCCAGCCACATGTGGCGTTCATCCGAGCTGTTCTTCAAGCCTTCATACCCTGATGTGGCTCAGGAGCAGAGAGCGAGCGAGTTATCTTCATCCATTCAAAGAGCACTCAGAAAGCAGGAGTCGTTGAGGTACGAGACTGACGACTTCAAGGTTGAGATGGGCGAGGAGCTGAGAAGGAAGATGCAATCGTCAGATGAGGAGGTTGATGAGGAAGCAAAGGACGATGTATCAGTGGCTTCGTTTGGAGACGTATTCTCGAATAACCCTATCGACGGCGCTAATGGTGGGGAACACACAAATATGGAGTATGACCTTGAGAGGCCGTATACTACATTGGGGCCTGCTGAAACGCCCTGTAGCCATCAAGAAGTTGTTCCTCCGAGGAAGAAGAAAAAGATCAAATCGGTTCAGTTCAGTTTCAGTTGACCCCTTTCGAAGCTTCTTATTATTACATTGAGATATCTATTTAAACTTGATGTTTGATAAAGTAAAATTGATTTCATTTTCACATTTTTAGTAAGTTTATATTCCTATTTTTTATCATGTTTCATTTTTTTATTTGTTTGATTTATTTAAAATTGTGCTATTTAACTTAACGTTTTATAACTATTGCATCACATTGATGAAAAAACTCCAGACATATGTAATCAGTCATCATCATAATCTTCAAAATGCATTTTAATATAAATTAATTTCTATAGTATTTTTAATAATATTTTCTTTTATTTTTTTACTTTCAAAAGTACATAATCAAATTAAAGTTTTTTTAAATTAGTGAATAGTGTTTTTAGTCAGTATTTTGTGAAAAACTTCTTAATTGACACGCTGATTCTATAATTGTACATTTTTAGAGAAGCTCTTCTAGTAGTCTATAACACCATTAATTCATCCAGCAAAGCGTGTAAATCACCGCCTTTCATAGACTTTGGCCTATAGATAATAGGTGAAGTACCACGGTACGATGTATGAATTTATTTCCTGTTTTATGACATTCGTAGCATTGAATTTGAATTATATAATTATTTGTTATTCAAAGCATGTCGATAATAAATCGTCGCCTAAATAGACCATATAAAATTTATATTATATTATAAATCAACAAAAATAAAATTATGTAGTATTTTTCAATTTTTTACATTTTGATAATTTAAACTAATTGACTTTGTGATAAATTTATTTAAATACTTTTTCAATATATCCACCCATCGTATGTAATTTTTTAAATTCTCTAATTCTCTTGCTCAAAAATTGAAATCTTTTTAAATTATAATTTTCAAGGGTACAATATATTTATTTTAAAATAAGTAACGTTTCAGCCGATTATAGTTTGTGTCGGATTAAAGATTTGTACCAAGATAGACATTTTTAATAAAGATATCTACGGAAATAGAAGTTATAAATTGCTTCCCTTAAGTGTAGAGTCATTGGTTCAAAGTATTCAACTGTATAACTATTATAATAATAGTATTATTGAACGAGATTTTGTGAATCTTTACACTTGGAAATGAATCAAATGTATTAATTATTAGCTGATATATTCAAAAATAAATTATTTACAACAGAAATATAAAGAATTCACCGTACAATTCTGGGCGGTGGGATAGCCTAGTTGTAAAAAGCATTGAAATCGCATCACTGGCGTGGCTTCGGTTCCAACTGATTCCTAATTGTGTCGAGGTTCCTGTACTTTATGGTGAAAAAGTAAAACGCTATTTGTCATAAAGCTCAAAAAACCATAGGTTTTCTACTTTTATTAGTATCTGGGTAATGTAAAAGTCATTAAAAAGCAAAATAAAAATGCAAGCTTTTGAAAAAATTAAAATATATTAATGAAAAGAGCTTTATGAAGGATTACAGGTTTGATCGTTTCATTTCATTAAAACTGTGAAATATGATCAGGCTTTTTCAGGCTATTCTTGTAATGACTGGATTTTTTAATCATTAATCGTATTGACCAAGTTTATTGGCTGTTACGCGAAATGCCTGGGTTTTCATGTTTTATGCAACATGCTTGATACGCGTTTGACTAAAATATATAGATATCTCAATAAAGACTTTGTTGTTGAGCTTTGGCCGTTGTTTTGTCCCTCTAGATAAATGTCTGTGGATGCCCATGACCCCCATAGGTCATCCTCAAAGTAACCCAAAGTAGATGTTTTTTCCTATTTAAGATAATTTAATTTGATAACTTCACGTAACATTCCCTGTTTAATCGCTTCTGTACCGAACAGTGGATCTTTTATCTATTATGCGTTTGGACCAATCATGGGCGGCAATCCTGAGGTGGTCTTGGGGTCCGGACCCCTTCAATTTTTTCAATAAAAACATTTTAAAACTTTTGTTTTTATGCAAACATGGCATAAAACAGAATTTTTACATATTAATACATTGAGAGTATGTTTAGTTATAGCTGTCTAAAATAAAACTTTTCATTGCATTGAAGGAATATATACATCTTTGGCAGCCGCTCAAATAAATTTGTAGAATAAACGGTTTTGGGTATAATATATTAAAATTTTAGAATCTTAAGTCTAAATAAAAACTAAATTTAATTAATTAGAATGTTTTTAGTGCGAATATTGGTTGTTTTGAATCTGTCGAGAATGGCCGCAGCAGACCAAGATGGCCGCAAGGAATCAAGTGAGCTGTGACATAAAGGAGAAATCTTTCCATAGCAGCAGCAGTACCAGCGTTGGCAAAGACTTCTCCTTCACCCTCTTTCGCAGCCTCGGCACCAGTGGCAAGACAGAAAATTGAGAAGAATGATGATTGTGTTTTGAGGATGATGTGGTGATGATAGTGCTGTGGTATGAATGTTGGTATAGTGGTGATGATTGAATTTTTTATTTGTGGTGATAGTGATTTTTTGGCGGTGATTGTCATGGTGGGGTGGGTGAGGTTGGATTATTGAGGTTGATTGTGTGTTTATATATATATTTAAATTTTATATATATACATACATTGGTAATGGTCTAAAAACCGTTTTATTTAACAAATTTATTTGAAGAGCGCCTTTGTTCACTTAGTTAAGGCCGCTATACAAATCATTAGTGATTGATTGATTGATTGATTGCTTACTTAAATATTCGTATAAAAACAGAAGTTTAAAAAACATTTTTAGTGGGAAAGTGGGGGGGTCCAGACCCCAAAACCTACCAGGATCGTCCATGCTGGTTAGGACCCCCCCTCCACCCAAGATTTAAAGCAGATCGCCGCTTCTGGGTCCAATAGCTGCTGTTAGAGTAAAACCTTAATGAATATTAGTTATCTTTAATCGATGCAAATCGAATTATCATTAATAAACTTCAGTTTTAAAGATCGCATATATTTTTGATAGTTTACTTAGTTTTTTTATGTTCAATTTTTTCTATAATATATTCAGACACTGAAGTTTTGTTTAGACATGAATATTTAAAACTATTAACTAATTATTTCCTTATTCAATCGAATTGTAGGTCCCTTTATTTTTACTCGAACCAACAAGAAATTCAGGTGTTCAAAACAGTTCTAGTTAATTCAGTAATATTTATAAAACATTAAAATAATGTTAAACTTTTTTTTTGAATTGATAAATATTATTTTTGAAAAAATTGTTTTTAAATCATAATAATTAGGCTCTACAGTCGTGAGATTTAAATATTTCAAACTTTTACTTGTTTTTAAGTTCATTTTGGTTAATAAATTTAAAGCTTTCTAATTCAAAATGATACATAATAGTTCATTTGAATACTGAATACTTTCAATAAAAGGTTTAAAAAAAGTTAAAATAAATATTTTGAAAACGTTAAAATCCAATGCACAAAAATTAACATTTTCCAAAATAATGAAATATTGTATAAAATTCATAATATAAAATAAAAATATCTATAAAAACTCATCAATAATTCAAAGTGTTCAATGTTCATTGAATTATTTTCATGCTGTTTAGTATTTTCAAGATTAACAATATACCATATGTAAAAGATAAAACCCACAATATTGTGATGCAGATAATGAAAAAATGAGTTCAAGACCTGATTGGATGAAGGGCAGGGGGAGAGGAGGTCCCAAGCCCAATCCCAGTGGATTGCCAACTAATGAAAATGCACAGACTATAACTAACAGTAGTGAACCAAAGGCTCCACTTGCTGCTGGGGCTAAAATATATCAGTGGAACTCTAGAAATAATACTAATTTCAAAAAGCCCAACGCTAATAACAACATTATTTACAACAGCAATGGCTCAAACATCTTCAATGATGCCAATAGAAGTAACAAAAACAGCAACAACAACTGCAGCAATTCAGCTACCACCTCGAGCACCTTTGAGAGAGCAGCACAACAGCATCAAGAAGCCAGCAAGAAGCATCTGATTAAGCAATATCAAGACATGCTGATGTCATCATCATCATCATCAGATAATGATGATGAGGATGAAGAGGAGGCGGAAAAGAAAAAGATTATAATGGCTAAGATGGTAGGAGGCAAGGATGGTGATGATTACCATTGTGACTTGGGAGGTGAGGAGTTGTCAAGGAATTGTCACATTTGATGTTTTGAAGATAGACTAATCACTAATAGCTTATTTTTAATGATCATAATACTGTAAAATACCAGAATCTGCCGACATAAATAACTTTGGGACATCAAAATTGTTTTTTCCGCTTTTTTTTCAGACATAATTATTTTAACCTTGAATTAAAAAAAATCTTATGTGGCAAATAATTTTTTTTTGAAAAAATACTTTTATTTTCAGAATACATATTTTTTATTAATTATCCGAGATTTTGGTGTTTTATGGTAATGGTAATTTTATTATTCTATTTGCACCTAATCCATTGACCCATTCATTCATTCATCCATCCATCTATTCATCCATCTATTCATCCATCTATTCATCCATCTATTCATCCATCTATTCATCCATCTATTCATCCATCTATTCATCCATCTATTCATCCAGCCAGAAGCCAATTGTCTATGAAACAGTTGAGCGTCAAAATGCCAGAAGATTGGGCTCCCAGTCGTGCTGGGCTTACTCAACACTAGGTCTCTCCACAATAAATTAAAGTTAAGTAGTTTGCTGCAATGGCTATCCAATTTATTAGGTTTCTCCACCTGAAGCTAATTAGGTTAAGGTTAGGGTAACACTTTTTGGTGCTGGCTAGCCGTGACAAGCTGAATAGACATTCGCATGGAACTTTACTTGAGGGAGATGACAATTACTTTTTTGCCAGTTATGCAAGAATCGGATATGCTGCTAAGCATGCTGTTGCCAAGAAAAAAGCGAACAATTTTCATAGCCTAACTCAGATTCTATTGAAAGGAATCTATTCGATAACGTTGAAGGTCGGTTAGTTTTGGAGATTTACTTATCTTTAACAAGTTTTTCCAGTTCTTTCCAGTCACTTCGCTTTCATTTTTTCAAAGACATTCACACTTTTTAATTTCATTAACCTTTTTCAAAGCGTTAACCTTTTTCATAGCGTTAGCAATACATTTTTAATAAAACATATAGAGCGCTCTTGAAATTTATGAAAAAGCGTTATATAATTTATTTGATTGATCAATTGACATACATTATATCTCTGCTTTTATCTAAGTTAACTTTTGATTAACGCGTCAACGGAATAACGCATGGAAAGAGATGAAATCACACTTTTTAAGAAGATTATGAAACGTTCGAAATAGTTTGTCATTTTACAGTTTGCCCAAACAGGAGTTATAATAGATTCAACACACTGGGAGATGCTTCTACCTCGTACACATTCCTGGTTTTGCATTTTCCCCCTATTTGTGGGCATTCCTTTGTTTGCATATGATGGAGATGATAGTTTTTGACCAGTTAAATTTAACTTGATCAATTGGTTTACAAAATATTTAATATATAAATGTTCATCTAAGAAATTTTTGAGATAAGGATTCGAGATTACATCTAATATGTTTTTAATACAAGGGAGAATTCTGTATAATTATGAAAATGTATTAAAAAAACATAAAAATTAGAAATATTTTTTAGAAAGTCTATAAATTATTATATTAAAAATTAACATATTTATTTATTCATTACGTCACAATCTTCTAAAACACTTTTACGACCAGTTTTACAACTTTCATTAAGGCTTAATGATTAAGCACAAGCATTATAATATATAAACTTTAAATGAGTGACAAAAATCCTTGCATCGATACAAGTATTATAATTATTTTTTGGGATTTTGCCGATTAGTCTCTATTTACCTTAGTAACTAAGGCTTAGTTTTGTTATATATATTGCTTGATAAGCCAAACTATTAGTTAATGAAATTGTCCTTTAATTTACTAAATATAATTTATATTATATTATGATATAATATTAAATTAATTCATGAGCCAAATTAGTGATTCTTTAAACTTATTAAATATAATATAATAGTGAATAACTTAAATAAATTAAATATAATTAACATATTTGATAGAATTTCATTCTTAATCTCTTTTATTGCTATAAACTATTTTTGGGAGATTAAACTCAGAGCAATAACATTTTTTTGCAAAACTTATACTTTGAATTGACAATCCCTTATATAATAGTTTCTGTTATTTGATAAAAATGATCAAAAATTGAAATATTTAAATAAAAAAACATTTGAGTAGATTTAAATGTTTTTATATCCATATTCAAAACATGTGCTGTAAAACACAATGTATAATTCGCACTTTTGCGCTTTTTATTTTGCTCTCAAAAGATTTCCAAACACGCAAATTTATTTTTTTGCAAGAGTGAAGACATATCTGTTCGACAAATTTATTTACGAGCGCTCTTGAATTTGAAGAAAGAGCGCTATAGAAATCTATTTGATTGATTGATTGATTGATTGAGTGAAATGGCGTATATTTCCGTTGGGATACTTTGGAAATCGTACTCGGAAGCATAGACAGAGCAATATAAAAACAGCTGATGGCAATGTTTATTTATTTCTTGAATCAGCTGATTGTTGGTTTCTAACAATAACAAGAAGCGGCCATATTATTTTAGATTTCGGCAAACTATCCGAGGCGAGATATGTCGTAAAATGAACAATAACCGAGACTTCTTTTACTTCTTTTTTTTAACATATTTTTTAAAAGTTATATGATAGTTCACGATATATATTTCGGCAAACTATCTGAGGTGAGATATATCGTAAAATGAACAATAAATGAGGCTTCTTTACTTCTTTTACGAATAATTTTTTGAGTAATTAATAATAATTTTACTCAGTAATGTCAAATCTTGTATATATTTCGGCAAACTATCTGAGGCGAGATATATTGTTAAATGAACAATAAATAAGGCTTCTTTACTTCTTTTATGAATACTTTTTTGAGTAATCAATAATAATTTTACTCAGTAATGTCAAATCTGTTCACATTAAAATTAAACACATAAAAATAGGTCAAAAGATCTGCGTGTTTTTTAACTCTCTAAACTAAACTAATATGAGAAAAAAATCTTATTAATTTAAAGTATTTTATTATGCCTGTTAGCAATACCGTTTTATTACCATCCAGCGATTTAAACATTGGAAGTTTGTCTATGTCAATCGTTAATCTCATTTGCATAAATTATGAGTACGATTTCCAAACTAAAGCTTTCCGTTTAACAAGCCATTTTTAGATGTCGTTCTGTGGCCTATCTGAACGCCCCCCAAGATTTAATCTTTTCGAATATCGTTTTTCTGACATTTTGGCATTGAAAAAACAGACGCGCTTCATTCAGGGTCTTTAGAGTATTCATTTTTTTGCTACAAATCATTTCTATGTTTTTAATGAAGGGTTGCCAGTTTACGACACTAAGCAGTGTCTTCTCAAGCGCCCTTCACCTACTATTCTGCTAGAGAAATCCAAGGTAAAACAGTTAATTTCGAAATAATTTTTTTCTCAATTTTAAAAATACCTGTATGAAACTAATTAATAACTTACATTTAATTTTATAATTAATATTTTTTTTGAAGATGACGAAGTTCTATTACAAACCTAGAAGTCCCTACACCCTGAATCCAGCCTCGGAGTCTCATCCATGCACTGGTGGACGAGAGATTGAAAGATTGAATCCTGAATGTGTTAAAATCTGAGTCATTTCAAGCTATTTATAATATATTTTCAAGTAAATGTTTTTCTCAAGTGCTATAGGCACAGTGTGATTAAAACTTTCGGTCAGAAAGTAAAATATTTGGTCATCTTTTAGTAAAAATAAACATGGAAAAACTTTTATTTGAGATATAAATCACAGTGAAATTTTAAAGGGTCCTTATAGAATTCCTAAACATCATTGAGTATCAATTTAATGCTTATTTATCGACTATGCGAGTTATAGACTATAACTTATAGTCTATAAGTTATAGTCTAACTTAGAGCCTATGAGTTATAGGTTATACATAAAAATTATTTTATATGTTAAAGAATAAATTTATAATTGATACATAAATTATATAAAACAGTAGCAATATCGAAGTCTTGAATATCGAAAAATCCACAAAATATTATGAATATTAATGATTAATTAAATAAGACCAGCAAGGTCTAGATATTTTAGTCAATGATTGATGAAGCATTTTGGTAACAATTGAAAAATGTTTCAAGAATAGATTAAATTTAATATTTATCAATTATTTTCTTAAATCCTACTTAAATTTAACAAGTAGGAAAAATATTTTTATAAAAGCAACAAATATTATAACAATTGATTGAAACAAAGTTAAATTATTTTATTAATAGGTTGTAAAAAGACCATAGCTCAAAGATAGATAAAGTTTATTTTATTATCACAGTAAACGTTCTTTCGGTAATGGTGTTAAAATATTATTATTGAATGCTATAGAATATCTATGCTTTCGCACTTATATTTTATGAGTAAATAGTAAAAGTACTTTAATTCTTAAGTTTAAGAAACAAATTTTGAAGGAAGAAAAATTTAAAACTTTTAATGAAAACAAATAGGTTTTCAAAAGAGATTGTCATGTCGGTTATAAAGTTAAACAAAAAGCCTAGATTTAGGTAGTTTAAAAGCAGGAACAGTTTGATTATAAATTTTATAATAAAGAAAAACAGTCATTTTATTTTTAAAATGTTAACAAGCTCTGACGCAAAGTTCCGTTGTTTGTGGCACATGTTCATTTGGTCCATTCTGCTGACACTAGTCTCACAATTCTACATTCTATCTGACCACATCGCCTTCTACATATTCGGCAGTCTGTGTATTCTCGTCTTGCCCATTGTCACTTCTCTCTACAGCAACACCGCTGGCAGGAGGGGTGCTGGTTTGTTGAGGTTTGTTATCATTTAAAAATTAATTTATATAGTGCATAATTAAAAATAGGTGAATTCGTTAATATATAACCTCACTTCAATAAAAATGTATTTATTGAACAATTCAAAATATATCACATCACATCTCCTTCCAAAAACTAACACAGAGTGGCTTATGTGCTATGTGATCCAGTCATAGCCTGCATGGCTCTGGTGCCAGTGCTTCTTATCAACAAGCTGACACCCCTCATTCGAGAAATGGAATGTCTTTCTGAGAATATTCACTCTTGGAATCAGAGTCTTTCATGTCTCAGTGAACAATCATTCTCAACACCTTCTAAGTTGAAGGAACTGATATTAAAAAATCCTATGGATTTTAAATACAAGACGGTTTTATGGCTTGAAAGGGTATGTATAGGGTATCATGATTAGGTTTAATTTTCATCTATAATACAAAAAAATTAACCACTTGATACAGAGGCAGTTCTTGGCGGCGATTGAGGTGTCAGTGATCATTCCATGTATTCTTGCCCTGCTAATGGGACACAGAACAAGGAAGATGAGTTACCAAACGGCTCTGTTGATTTTCCTCTACTGGCTCATCAGTGGCATTGAGTGCGCCAGCATGATTGAGGCTTCAGTGCTGTGTGGCTCAGAACGACTCCACTACGCCATCACCACCGAAGTCACTGTGGTGATGGCGTGCATCCTTGCCAACAGCTATGGCCTGGTCACTTTGTGCAGCTATATAAGTCCCATGAAGTGCAAGGGAGACAAGAACAAAGTGGCTGACCATTTTGACCTGGTCTACAAGTGTGTGGTCGGAGTGATGGGAGTCGCCTTTGTGGAACTTCCTCAGTTTATAGCGCGCATTCAAATGGTCGTCGCGACGTCTGACTGGCCGTCAAACTTTGAAATCAGCGACTTTATCAGACAAAGCAAGGACTCTTCTCTGGCAGACACAAACCACAGCGAAGACGCTTTCAAACAGATCTCATCATCTCAAGGAATGTTCCATCTCAACAACGTTTCCCTCGACGCATCGAAATTGCTTAAAGATCTCTTCTCTAATTTAGAGCAAAATTCTTCAAAAGAAATGCAGCATATTTTTAACAGTTTCTACCACGCCAGCATGCAGCCCACCATTCCAGCCACCATTGACTTCAGCCAATCCTACCACCAAGGCTTCCCTCCTTCCTTCTACCTCTGGGCCTTCAAGGATGCCATTGCCATTGTAATCATCAGCATTTTGCTTTTTCTACAACGCCAGGGAAGGGGGACTAGGGTCTTTCTGAAAGTGATGAGTCAAGAGCAGGGCTGTGTCGGCACCGTCTTTGACAACCTCAACACCGTCTTTTTGCCTGAGAAGAGGGATAAGTATATCATCACCAGGTTTGTGGGCGTGTACCATTGGTGTATTCGATAGGGAGAGAGCAAGTGAATTTTTGTATTCTGATTTCAATATATTTTTTAAACATTCATTTTTAAAACCTCATATTGATCTTGCTCAATAGTTTGTTTCATGCACGCAGATGTGCCAAATGCAAGCAAATAGATCTGAGGAATGGCTTACCGCGCAGACACAAGAACCACTACCGCTCCATCATGCAATCCAAGCCTTCCAACAAATCCTTACCCAGCCACATGTGGCGTTCATCCGAGCTGTTCTTCAAGCCTTCATACCCTGATGTGGCTCAGGAGCAGAGAGCGAGCGAGTTATCTTCATCCATTCAAAGAGCACTCAGAAAGCAGGAGTCGTTGAGGTACGAGACTGACGACTTCAAGGTTGAGATGGGCGAGGAGCTGAGAAGGAAGATGCAATCGTCAGATGAGGAGGTTGATGAGGAAGCAAAGGACGATGTATCAGTGGCTTCGTTTGGAGACGTATTCTCGAATAACCCTATCGACGGCGCTAATGGTGGGGAACACACAAATATGGAGTATGACCTTGAGAGGCCGTATACTACATTGGGGCCTGCTGAAACGCCCTGTAGCCATCAAGAAGTTGTTCCTCCGAGGAAGAAGAAAAAGATCAAATCGGTTCAGTTCAGTTTCAGTTGACCCCTTTCGAAGCTTCTTATTATTACATTGAGATATCTATTTAAACTTGATGTTTGATAAAGTAAAATTGATTTCATTTTCACATTTTTAGTAAGTTTATATTCCTATTTTTTATCATGTTTCATTTTTTTATTTGTTTGATTTATTTAAAATTGTGCTATTTAACTTAACGTTTTATAACTATTGCATCACATTGATGAAAAAACTCCAGACATATGTAATCAGTCATCATCATAATCTTCAAAATGCATTTTAATATAAATTAATTTCTATAGTATTTTTAATAATATTTTCTTTTATTTTTTTACTTTCAAAAGTACATAATCAAATTAAAGTTTTTTTAAATTAGTGAATAGTGTTTTTAGTCAGTATTTTGTGAAAAACTTCTTAATTGACACGCTGATTCTATAATTGTACATTTTTAGAGAAGCTCTTCTAGTAGTCTATAACACCATTAATTCATCCAGCAAAGCGTGTAAATCACCGCCTTTCATAGACTTTGGCCTATAGATAATAGGTGAAGTACCACGGTACGATGTATGAATTTATTTCCTGTTTTATGACATTCGTAGCATTGAATTTGAATTATATAATTATTTGTTATTCAAAGCATGTCGATAATAAATCGTCGCCTAAATAGACCATATAAAATTTATATTATATTATAAATCAACAAAAATAAAATTATGTAGTATTTTTCAATTTTTTACATTTTGATAATTTAAACTAATTGACTTTGTGATAAATTTATTTAAATACTTTTTCAATATATCCACCCATCGTATGTAATTTTTTAAATTCTCTAATTCTCTTGCTCAAAAATTGAAATCTTTTTAAATTATAATTTTCAAGGGTACAATATATTTATTTTAAAATAAGTAACGTTTCAGCCGATTATAGTTTGTGTCGGATTAAAGATTTGTACCAAGATAGACATTTTTAATAAAGATATCTACGGAAATAGAAGTTATAAATTGCTTCCCTTAAGTGTAGAGTCATTGGTTCAAAGTATTCAACTGTATAACTATTATAATAATAGTATTATTGAACGAGATTTTGTGAATCTTTACACTTGGAAATGAATCAAATGTATTAATTATTAGCTGATATATTCAAAAATAAATTATTTACAACAGAAATATAAAGAATTCACCGTACAATTCTGGGCGGTGGGATAGCCTAGTTGTAAAAAGCATTGAAATCGCATCACTGGCGTGGCTTCGGTTCCAACTGATTCCTAATTGTGTCGAGGTTCCTGTACTTTATGGTGAAAAAGTAAAACGCTATTTGTCATAAAGCTCAAAAAACCATAGGTTTTCTACTTTTATTAGTATCTGGGTAATGTAAAAGTCATTAAAAAGCAAAATAAAAATGCAAGCTTTTGAAAAAATTAAAATATATTAATGAAAAGAGCTTTATGAAGGATTACAGGTTTGATCGTTTCATTTCATTAAAACTGTGAAATATGATCAGGCTTTTTCAGGCTATTCTTGTAATGACTGGATTTTTTAATCATTAATCGTATTGACCAAGTTTATTGGCTGTTACGCGAAATGCCTGGGTTTTCATGTTTTATGCAACATGCTTGATACGCGTTTGACTAAAATATATAGATATCTCAATAAAGACTTTGTTGTTGAGCTTTGGCCGTTGTTTTGTCCCTCTAGATAAATGTCTGTGGATGCCCATGACCCCCATAGGTCATCCTCAAAGTAACCCAAAGTAGATGTTTTTTCCTATTTAAGATAATTTAATTTGATAACTTCACGTAACATTCCCTGTTTAATCGCTTCTGTACCGAACAGTGGATCTTTTATCTATTATGCGTTTGGACCAATCATGGGCGGCAATCCTGAGGTGGTCTTGGGGTCCGGACCCCTTCAATTTTTTCAATAAAAACATTTTAAAACTTTTGTTTTTATGCAAACATAATCGTCAAACATGGCATAAAACAGAATTTTTACAAATTAATACATTGAGAGTATGTTTAGTTATAGCTGTCTAAAATAAAACTTTTCATTGCATTGAAGGAATATATACATCTTTGGCAGCCGCTCAAATAAATTTGTAGAATACACGGTTTTGGGTATAATATATTAAAATTTTAGAATCTTAAGTCTAAATAAAAATTAAATTTAATTAATTAGAATGTTTTTAGTGCGAATATTGGTTGTTTTGAATCTGTCGAGAATGGCCGCAGCAGACCAAGATGGCCGCAAGGAATCAAGTGAGCTGTGACATAAAGGAGAAAGCTTTCCATAGCAGCAGCAGTACCAGCGTTGGCAAAGACTTCTCCTTCACCCTCTTTCGCAGCCTCGGCACCAGTGGCAAGACAGAAAATTGAGAAGAATGATGATTGTGTTTTGAGGATGATGTGGTGATGATAGTGCTGTGGTATGAGTGTTGGTATAGTGGTGATGATTGAATTTTTTATTTGTGGTGATAGTGATTTTTTGGCGGTGATTGTCATGGTGGGGTGGGTGAGGTTGGATTATTGAGGTTGATTGTGTGTTTATATATATATTTAAATTTTATATATATACATACATTGTTAGTGGTCTAAAAACCGTTTTATTTAACAAATTTATTTGAAGAGCGCCTTTGTTCACTTAGTTAAGGGCGCTATACAAATCATTAGTGATTGATTGATTGATTGATTGCTTACTTAAATATTCGTATAAAAACAGAAGTTTAAAAAACATTTTTAGTGGGAAAGTGGGGGGTCCAGACCCCAAAACCTACCAGGATCGTCCATGCTGGTTAGGACCCCCCCTCCACCCAAGATTTAAAGCAGATCGCCGCTTCTGGGTCCAATAGCTGCTGTTAGAGTAAAACCTTAATGAATATTAGTTATCTTTAATCGATGCAAATCGAATTATCATTAATAAACTTCAGTTTTAAAGATCGCATATATTTTTGATAGTTTACTTAGTTTTTTTATGTTCAATTTTTTCTATAATATATTCAGACACTGAAGTTTTGTTTAGACATGAATATTTAAAACTATTAACTAATTATTTCCTTATTCAATCGAATTGTAGGTCCCTTTATTTTTACTCGAACCAACAAGAAATTCAGGTGTTCAAAACAGTTCTAGTTAATTCAGTAATATTTATAAAACATTAAAATAATGTTAAACTTTTTTTTTGAATTGATAAATATTATTTTTGAAAAAATTGTTTTTAAATCATAATAATTAGGCTCTACAGTCGTGAGATTTAAATATTTCAAACTTTTACTTGTTTTTAAGTTCATTTTGGTTAATAAATTTAAAGCTTTCTAATTCAAAATGATACATAATAGTTCATTTGAATACTGAATACTTTCAATAAAAGGTTTAAAAAAAGTTAAAATAAATATTTTGAAAACGTTAAAATCCAATGCACAAAAATTAACATTTTCCAAAATAATGAAATATTGTATAAAATTCATAATATAAAATAAAAATATCTATAAAAACTCATCAATAATTCAAAGTGTTCAATGTTCATTGAATTATTTTCATGCTGTTTAGTATTTTCAAGATTAACAATATACCATATGTAAAAGATAAAACCCACAATATTGTGATGCAGATAATGAAAAAATGAGTTCAAGACCTGATTGGATGAAGGGCAGGGGGAGAGGAGGTCCCAAGCCCAATCCCAGTGGATTGCCAACTAATGAAAATGCACAGACTATAACTAACAGTAGTGAACCAAAGGCTCCACTTGCTGCTGGGGCTAAAATATATCAGTGGAACTCTAGAAATAATACTAATTTCAAAAAGCCCAACGCTAATAACAACATTATTTACAACAGCAATGGCTCAAACATCTTCAATGATGCCAATAGAAGTAACAAAAACAGCAACAACAACTGCAGCAATTCAGCTACCACCTCGAGCACCTTTGAGAGAGCAGCACAACAGCATCAAGAAGCCAGCAAGAAGCATCTGATTAAGCAATATCAAGACATGCTGATGTCATCATCATCATCATCAGATAATGATGATGAGGATGAAGAGGAGGCGGAAAAGAAAAAGATTATAATGGCTAAGATGGTAGGAGGCAAGGATGGTGATGATTACCATTGTGACTTGGGAGGTGAGGAGTTGTCAAGGAATTGTCACATTTGATGTTTTGAAGATAGACTAATCACTAATAGCTTATTTTTAATGATCATATTACTGTAAAATACCAGAATCTGCCGACATAAATAACTTTGGGACATCAAAATTGTTTTTACCGCTTTTTTTTCAGACATAATTATTTTAACCTTGAATTTAAAAAAATCTTATGTGGCAAATAATTTTTTTTGGAAAAAATACTTTTATTTTCAGAATACATATTTTTTTATAATTATCCGAGATTTTGGTGTTTTATGGTAATGGTAATTTTATTATTCTATTTGCACCTAATCCATTGACCCATTCATTCATTCATCCATCCATCTATTCATCCATCTATTCATCCATTCATTCATCCGTCCATCCATCCATCCATTCATCCATCCATTCATCTCTCCATCCAACACGCAGGCAAGGGTGGAAGACTGGAGGAGTTGATAAAGGAGACGATGGCAGGCAAGGCGAATGTGCAAGGCGAATGTGTGTTTGGTGTGTATTGAGACAGTCAAGAAGGAGGATGCAGTGAGTGGGATGGAGGGAGGGATGGCAGGAAATGCAGGGTGTGTGAAGGTTGAGTGTAAGGTCATTGTTGAGGATATCCAATGATATCATTCATGTTTATCATTCACTCACAATCATCACCCAAACTTTCAACCCTGCCACTTCATCAAGCACTCAATAATCTAAACCACTCAATAATTCATCCATCTCTACACCCATCCAACCCTACCAACCGCCAACACACACGCATAAACACACACACACACACACACACAAACACACACACACACACACACACACACACACACACACACACATACACACACACACACACACACACACACACACACACACACACACACACACACACACACACACACACACACACACATACACACACACACACACACACACACACACACACACACACATACACACACACACACACACTCACTCACTCACACACACACTCACACACACACACACACACACTCACACACACACACACACTCACACACACACACACACACACTCACACACACACACCCAACAAGATATGGAGCTGTAGGGAGTGTCATACGATGGTGCATCTGCCATGCATGCAACAGTGGATCAATGATGGCTCCTACCAATGCACTCCCTCCCTCTCACTGAACCTCTTCCCCAACCAGAAGCAACCGTGGTTCTGGTATGAGTGTGTGTGTGTGTGTGTGTGTGTGTGTGTGTGTGTGTGTGTGTGTGTGTGTGTGTGTGTGTGTGTGTGTGTGTGTGTGTGTGTGTGGGTGTGTGTGTGTGTGTGTGTGTGTGTGTGTGTGTGTGTGGGTGTGTGTGTGTGTGTGTGTGGGTGTGTGTGTGTGTGTGGGTGTGTGTGTGTGTGTTGGTGTGTGTATTTGTGTGTGCTTATGTGTGTTTATGTTCCACTAAATACTTTTCAATTATAATCTTAGCAGCATTATCTATAGCTCGTTCAATGTACAATATCGTATTCTATAATTCATATAACCCACACACGCTTCACAATGCCTTCCAACACTCCTCCATCCACCCTCCCACCACGCAGTCCCAAATGCAGATGCAGTTACGATCGTTCGGAGTTTCCGAGCATCTACTTGTGCTTCTGTCGCAAGGTGCAGAATCCACCACATGACTCTTGGTTGCTTCCCCACTCGTGTGGCCAGGTGTGTGGCAAGCAGCTGCAACCAGCGTGCAGCCATCGCTGTCTACTGCTCTGCCATCCAGGTAGGTGCTGCTGTTGTTGTAGTGCTTTTGCGTTTTTTTCCATTTATTTATTCATCCATTCATCTATCTTTTTTTCCATCCATCCATCTATCCATCCATCTATCCATCCATCTATCCATCCATCTATCCATCCATCTATCCATCCATCTATCCATCCATCCATCTATCCATCCATCTATCCATCCATCTATCCATCCATCTATCCATCCATCTATCCATCCATCTATCCATCCATCTATCCATCCATCTATCCATCCATCTATCCATCCATCTATCCATCCATCTATCCATCCATCTATCCATCCATCTATCCATCCATCTATCCATCCATCTATCCATCCATCTATCCATCCATCTATCCATCCATCTATCCATCCATCTATCCATTCATCTATCCATCCATCTATCCATCCATCTATCCATCCATCTATCCATCCATCTATCCATCCATCTATCCATCCATCTATCCATCCATCTATCCATCCTTCTATCCATCCATCTATCCATCCATCTATCCATCCATCTATCCATCCATCTATCCATCCATCTATCCATCCATCTATCCATCCATCTATCCATCCATCTATCCATCCATCTATCCA